>CM029357.1:44797132-44875101 GCA_017140985.1 Hormaphis cornu | reverse complement strand
CTGAAGGGGACCGAGTACTAAACCACTTGTGTGGTGAGACGTTTTGCCGTCATAACCATTTGGCGCAAAAGATACAACGCCTAAAATATTAAACTGTTTAAATTCTTTTAGGTGACTGAACCGGATAAAAACACTAAGAAGTCTGGAAAAAAAAATTTTAGATGGATATTTTTTTTCGGTACCAATAATCAGTGAGTTGTTATGCACACATTTCTATGTTTTATATTAAGTATTTGTTAATTACTATTATTAATGGATTTATATTTACTGTTTATTTTTTAGTGCTTGGATTGATGTTAACTCACTGAAACCATATCAAGAATTCAAACACACTCTTCGTACCAGTTGCAAAACCCAACAATTTAAAAAAGCTTGCGAGGCAATCGAACAGTACATTGATGAAAACAATTTAGTCGATCAGAATGTAAATAAATTGTCAAAATAGTTATTTTTACATTTACATTATTCTAGTAATTTGCTATAGGTACAATTATTGATTATTTGTGCAGGCATTATACATTTTATTCATAAACAATGTTTTATTTTATTCTTTTTAAATTTTAATTACTGAAGTTATCATAGCACAAGAAACGCCTGTTCTACTGGTTTTAAAAGTAAATACTTTTGAAATAAATTTAGTATTTAAGCTGTTGCATAAATTTGCTTTTATGTAAAACTTCCATAAAACTTTCACTGATGTCAAAAGAGTATGGTTTGTTTAACATTAAAATGTTTGATTAATTTAGTAAAGTGATACTTAAGGATTTATTTTGTAATATTTTATTTTCTTTAACTGAGTAATGGTAGGTAAATATATATTTTTTAATTAAATTTTATCTGGGAACTTAGTACATTATGAATTAAAATTTGTTTTAAAATACCTAATAGGTATTAGTAAAACATTACATTACTTTTGTTTATAATAAGGAACATACTTTATTCAGTGCTGAATTTGTTGTGTGCTTTTTTTATCAGCTGAGTGTCCCACTCAATCCAGATATGCCACAATATAAATCGACAAATGGAGAGAACAAAATTAATGGAGAAGCTGAAATGAATGGAGAGGATAAAAAAATTAATAAATGTTACACACAGGTACCTAGATAACCACTTTAAATACTATCCTATAATATATATATCTCTGAACTCTGATTTACATGTTTATAGTTTGCATATTGACTCTATTGATGCTGTATTGTGTGATAATTATAATTCTAAATTTTTAGCATTAGGTGAATATAATCTTCCTGGTGTAGATTGGCAACTAGTTGATAGCAAAATTAAGCCACAATTATTTAATACGAGGGTAATTCGGAAAGTAAGGTTTCCATATTTTTTTCATATATAAAACAATGTTTATTTCTTAAGTGTTATACATCGTTGGTATCGTTGTTTCATACACTATTTTTCCACATAATCACCTCCTAGTTCTATGCATTTTTTCTGTCGAATAATCCACTTTTCAAAACCTTCGGCATAGTCTTCCGCCGCCAGCTCGTTGAGGTATTTCGTCACAGCTTCTTGAACTTCAATATCGCTTCCGAAGCGCTGTCTAGCAAGGTGATTTTTGAGTTTTGGAAACAGGTGGAAGTCACTGGGGGCTAAGTCGGGGCTGTAGGGGGCTTGAGGGACAATATCCCAGCCAAATTTTTGGATCAGGGCCTGGGTTGCACGAGAAGTGTGTACCCGCGCGATGTCGTGGTGTAACCAAACTCCTATGGCCAGTTTGCCCTTTCGACGATTTTGGATAGCCCTCCTGAGCTTTTTAAGGGTTTCGCAGTATCGTACGGAGTTGATTGATGTTTCTTTCTCCATAAAATCGACGAGAAGCACACCGCGACGGTCCCAAAAGACTGTCGCCATGACCTTTCCTGCTGACTTCGTCACCTTGAACTTTTTTGCTGAAGGCAAGGTTGGGTGTTTCCATTGTTTAGACTGTTGTTTTGTCTCGGGAGTGTAGTGGTGGCACCACGTCTCATCCCCGTAACAATGGCGGCGAAAAATTCCTCCTTATTGGCACCCACCTCGCACAAACCTTGTGGTAGCCCAACGTTTCGGTCACAATTTTGTGAATCGTGGTTTCACTGACGTCTGGAACCCGAAGAGACAACACCTTCGTCGTTATTTGCTGATCTTCAAGCAAAATGCGCTGAACTTTCGCCACAACTTTATCAGATGTTGACGGGCGACCACTTCGCGGCTCGTCGTGAACGTCGGTGCGGCCTTCAGTGAACTCCCTGCACCACTTTCGGACATGTTGAACACTAATACATTTTTCACCATAAACGTCCGTTAGTTGGCGATAAATTTCGATAGGTTCCACCTTCTTCGCATGCAGAAATCGAATTACTGCGCGGATCTCACACCTGGCGGTGGCGGCGATCTTGGGCTCCATCGCGTTTGGCTGCTGAGCCGGTACTGACGGTGTTAGCGGCGCGTTCAAGGTCAGAGATTGTGGAGGGGGAACCGACGAACACGGCGGTGTTGTCGGATTTCGCCTAGCGTCAACCGTTCGGAAGTTAGAGCATAGGGAACCTTATTTTCCGAATTACCCTCGTATTAGCCCTACTGAGACAAACATTTTGTTTTGCTTATCTCGCTCTAATTTAATGCAATATAATTTAATTTATAATCGTACTGGTTCTTTACTTGATCTCGTATTTTCTAATGTACATAATGTTAATGTGTTGTCTGCCATTTATTCACCCGTACCGTTAGATTTGAACTACCATCCAGCTTTAGATATAAGTTTGCCTTTTGTGTCACTTGAATTTATAGATTATAAGGAACAAATGTATGATTTCAGGCAATGTGACTATAATTATATCAGAACACGTATAGCTTCAGTCGATTAGAATGGCTCTTTCAAAAATCTATGTATAATTAACGCAGTTGATATTTTTTATTCAAAAATCTACGAAATTATTTATTCTACGTGCCCAAAAATATATACATTTTCTTCTAACTATCCGACATAGTTTAGCTCATTGTTAAAAAATTTAATATTCTCCAAAAAGATAGCACATAAAATATTTAAACAGTCCCCCACCAGTTATAATTACAATATATTTTCTAATTTGCGTGCTCAATGTAAAATTCAAAATAAAATAGATTATGCTAACTACATTCAAAAAGCGCAAAGTTCTGTCTCAATTAATTCAAAATATTTCTGGAAGTTTGTTAATAATAAGCGATCAACTTCATCCCCTCCAACCGTCATATCTTATAATAATATTAATTTTTCAGGTGGTGATGAAATTTCAAATTGTTTTTCCAAATGGTTTTCTAGTGTCTTTAACCCGCTAACTACTGCGTCGCATACCATACTTGCCAACGATTTGTCCTTAATTAACCTTAATTCGTGCACTTTATATTTAACAGATATTTTCTATGAACTATACCACCTTAATAATAATACGAGTCCGGGGCCCTGAAATTATTTCCAGTTTATTTTTCAAAGAATGTAAATTTGTTCTAGCAGTTCCATTATTATACTTATTTAATTTGTCACTTAAATCTGGTATTTTTCCCACATATTGGAAACTGAGTTATGTTACTCCGGTTATTAAAGGAGATGATAACTGTTTAATAACAAATTACCGTCCTATATCCATTGTGTCAACCATCCCAAAAATATTTGAAAATATTCTAGTTAAAAAATTATCTCCCTTATTTAAAAATGTAATTATTGATGAGCAGCATGGTTTCTTTTCTGGTAGATCTACTACTACAAATTTATTGTTATTTCAAAACTACGTATTAGATGTCTTGAGTACAAACTGCCAAGTAGACGTAATATACACTGACTTTTCTAAGGCATTTGATAAAATAGACCATAACATTCTCGCGGCCAAATTGCATAATCTAGGCTTTTGTAATCCTTTTTATTCTTGGTTAGTCTCTTTTATTACCGATAGAAAACAATACATTAAATTAAAACATTTTGAATCACCACTATATGATGCCAGTTCGGGGGTTCTGCAGGGTTGTCACTTAACCCCTCTTTTATTGAATATCTATATAAATGATGTAAAAATTACAAATTCCCGCTTATTACTTTTTGCTGATGATTTAAAAATATTCCAAATAATTAAATCTCCCGATGATGCAAAATTGCTCCAGAATGACCTTAATCTACTCAGTAATTGGCGTGTTCTTAAGAAACTATATTTCAATATCAATAAATGTAAAATTATGACATACTCTAAGAAGCGTGTAACTCAAACTTATAAGTATTACTTAAATGATATTGAATTGGCTAGAGTCTTTCATATCAAATACCTTGGTATTTGTTTTGACCCTTCCTTGTTGTTTAATGATCATTATGCTTACGTCATAAACAAATCATCTTCAATGTTAGGTTTTGTAAGTAGAATATGTTTTGACTTCAATAATCCTATAGCTCTAAAATCTCTGTATTGCTCATTTGTCCGTTCCATACTCGACTATAACTCTGTCGTTTGGTCTCCTTACATATCTGGTCCGACCGGAAGTATTGAAGTAATTTAAAATTGCTTTCTAAGGTTTCTTGCATATAAATGCGGTATCCAACACCAGCGACACACATTTATTTACCATTACTATCATTAACCAATTTAGAAACTTTGCATATAAGGAGAATTAGACTCGAACTCTGTTTCGCTTTTAAATTATTAAATGGTGTCATCAATTGTTCTGAACTACTGGTTAAATTCAATTTTCTAGTACCCACTTCTCGTACCAGGAACTCTAATACTTTTTATACACCATTCCATCGTACTAATTATGGTCAAAATTCCCCCATTACCAGATTAATGACCCATGTGAACAAGTATGATATTGGTTTGTTTCTTTGTAATAATATTATCACTTTTAATGTATATCTTAAAAATAATGTAAATCTTGTTTAATTATTATTTGTTATTATTATATTAGTATTATTACTTGTATTATTATTATTATTAATTTTGTTATACCAATTTTTTCCTTGTATATATTGGGTTTAGCCCTTTTAAATTTTCTATAAATAAATAAATAACAATAACTTGATTAATTTTGACATTATCCAAATGTTAACATTACCCGTGGCATAGGTATGCCTTAAAAATTGGCCAAACATGCATAAAAACATAATAAATGTATTGATAGGTTAAAGTACTTCTGTACAATTTATACTTTTATAAATTGGTATTGAACATATCAATGTTTCAACTAAATAGACAACATTTTGTACATTTATTTCACTCCAATGTGCTGATATGACTACAGATAACAAGAACAGTATAAATTGGAAACCTCTTATATTATTCATTTTTATTTATCGTATGTTTGTAAAACCTATAAACCTATAAACTTTTTGTTGCTTAAAAATTTTACCTAGGTACACATTTTTAATTTGATGTTTAATACTAAAACACCAATTAATAGTTCAAATAAATGTACATTTTTATACTCATTTCGGCTAAATGTCTGGTACCTATAAACTGAGAAAGGCGTAGTGTTAAAATATTTAATGAGAGGTGTTTTCGGTCTTTATGACCGTAATATACAAAATTCATTTTTATTGCTGAAAAGTCTATTTATTTTTATACATTTGGTTATAGAATACTCATACTATGATATTATATATTTTTTGGGTGGCCTAAAGAACTACTCCTAAAGCCCCACCTCTTTCCAACTTACAAATTTAATATAAATAAAAATTATTTATTCTTGTGTACAATAATACAACAATCTTTAAGGGGCACAAAAAAAAAACTAATAATTAACAAACTACATAGGATAATACCTTTTAATTGACAAAAAATAAGTTATTTTTCATCAAAAATCATGATCGGTATGTTAGGAATAAATGACCAACTATTGATAAAAACATAATTTACCAAACAAATAATTAACAATTTGTATTAAAAACTGTGTAATACTGATAGAGTACAAGTGTACAAATGGTATAAGAAATAACTTTCTTGTCGAGTTGTATATTATAAATTAATAATTATCAATCGAAATATAAAAACCCAGACCAACGAATCCATTTCAAAAGTTAAAAATAAAGTGTAGACAATGATTTTACCTATGTAATAATTATGTACATAAATTGATAAAGCTACGGATCAAAATTATTATGGTTGGATAATTTTCAGTTGTATTACCTACCAAATTGTGAATTTTGTTTATAAATCACATTATGAAAAAAAAGTAAGCGCCGGGATCAGTCTAGTTCGCGTGGGTAGTTTGATGGAGTAGCAATTTCTGAAAGCAACGATAAATCATTGCCTTCAAAAATACAATTCTGAGCAAGCTCAGTTGTTTAGTTCACGTCGTGGTAAAAACATTACTTTAACAATAAAAACTTTTATCAAATCTGTATCTTTCTTATTTTGTTATTGAGTAAAAGTTACAGCTTGGTCCAATTTTTATTTTGGATGTTATGATCAAAAAAATCTAAATCAATGTAGAATGTACACGTTTTACATAATTGTTTGGGCCTCGCATTAGAAAAACACGGCAGCCCAAAATGTCGACAATTTCAAAGTTCCATAACTTCCTCAAAAATGATCGAAATCGACTGAAATTTCAGCGGAACACTCATAAGACCCTCATAAATGATAATTTCAAGTCAATCTGAGCTACTCGAAAAATTGGGCTGATTTTTGTTTTTCTCAGAACTTCGAAAATATTAAAAATTTCAAAAAACGCTTCAAATGAAGTACCATTTTGAATCCATTATCTTTCTTTAAAGGTATCATGCGTTAAAATTGGTGCAGGTTTTCTATAAGAACTTTTGATCACAGGAAAAAAAACAACATTGTAAAACCAATACATTCTTCGCTAACGCACAGAATCTAAAACAACAGTTAAAAAAAACCACCAACTCCTCTCCTGGATTAAATGTTATGTTGTGTGAATTACAATTCGTAAGCCTAATTAGACATATTATAATTAAATTGTTCTTTTTTTGTCAATATTGTATATTAATATTTTTTTTTTTTTTCAGTTTCATAATGAACTGCTTTCAGCAAGTCTTCTTATAACATCATTGTTTATGTCTTGCACTGATAAAGATAATGATTGAAGAATAAATGGCCTACTCTACAGTAAAATTATAAGGTTGTTAAATACACCATAATACTCCTTAAGGAGTTCTTACTTAGGCATCTACTTGTATTTTTTTTTTTTTTTTTTTTTTTTGTGTTGAGAAGCTATAAACAAACAAATCCATCGCCCCAAAGTATTCTTGTCCACCTTTTTAATATTTTGGATTATATATTGAACGCACAAGCATGCACAGTTAAAATTTCAGTCATACTGCGAGTTTACAAACTCAACATTAAACTGCAACTAAAGCGAAATACCGCAATCGTCTTGACACAAAAACTGACCTCTGACTTCAGTGTCAGCCATAAAACCTAACTTTGCCAAAATTATAAGCAACCACATACATTCATCATATTGATTTAATTTAATTTAATATTGAATCTAACTATTCAAGTAGTAGCTCAGTCAGTATGTATGTATGGAATAGGTGTTTGGGGTGATACTTTTGAAAAATACTTGGGATTACTCAGAACTACAATAAATTCTCTAAAGATAGCTTTTAAAAAACCCTAGAATTCAAATACTGATATATTATACAATACATATAATTTATAAAACTAAAAAAAAAAACTCTTGCTCAAAAGAAGTATTTTTAAATTTATATTTACATAATCTTGAGAGATTTAGTTTTACCCACAATTATCATTAGTGTCAAATGACAAATCACGTATTTAATGTTGAAAAATGTAATACTGAATCTAGACAGATACTACTAATTTTAGGTATTAATGTATGTACATTATTTAATATTTCTGTTTGCTATTTTAATAATATTATAAAATATATTAAGTTAAGAATAATGTAATACAAATTCAAACGAGATATATTTATACTTATGTATTATCTATTTAAATTACTGTATTTATTTATTTATGTAAACAAAATGTATATTTTTTTTAATTGAATTTTGACGCACTCTGCTGGTAAAATAGTGATCATATTGTTATGTTATAATTTAAATGATACAAAATTTTGAGGCATTGGCAAATGTTGATTTAGAACCATGCTCAATACTTATTTATCATAATATTACACCAAGTTTAATTATTTGATTAATATTTTACTTACAAATTTTACAAATTATAAATTTATTAATGCATTCTCTGACAAATATATACATTTTTTTTTTTACCTTATTTGCTTAGTATACCCGGAGAATTCACCTCTGTTTTAAGCCTTGAGGATAATGAAAACATATGTAATTTGTAAACAAAAAGAATGATAATATGGGAAAAGAATAACTAATAATATTTAATGGTAATAAAACGTAACATTTAAGCATGGTTAGGTACTCATTAAAAGTGTGAACATAAAATGAGATATTAATGAATAAACTTTTATTGTCATTTCTTTGTTTTCAGGTATGAGTTTTGTATACAACTAATGTAAAATAAAATATTTGGTTTTAGAACCACACATTGTTCATTTATTTTGAGTCAATTCCGAATAAACTAAAATAATAATTTTATGTATAATATAAAAATTGTAATTTTATTCTACTAAATTTAATATTGTGTAATGGATTATAGTTATTAGGTTATAATTATTAGATAAAAACTGTTGTTTTTCTACAAGTCTTTTAACTTTTGGAGACAATCATTTTTTCAATTAGTTAATTTGTATGTATGTTATTAATGCAACAAACACAAATAATTAAGAAAAAAAAAATAGAACAAAATAAGATCATAGTAAAAAGTAAAAACAGTACTTTCTTTGCTGTGCTTAGAATCTAAACACATTTGGGGAGTTAAATTTAGTTAGTTTAGGGCTTATCATCAGTTTTTTTAATCTAATAAGATTTTATTATTTATCTTGTACTGCTGTTGTGGTGTGTTCCAACCATAGATATTAAAAACTTGGTTACAACCAAATTGCGCAAACATGGCCGCTGACTTTCACCTCTTTTCATTAGGCCAAATGTTATCATTATTTTTGTACGATTTCAAATTTTTAAGTTAAAAAATCTTGACAAAAAATGTATTATTTGTACAGAATTTGAAGAGTTGTTCTCTTGAAATAAGAATTGGCGATAGTTAGTGAAACTATATTCTTGGTCTTATTTCTTATTCTTGATAACATGCCTGTTTGTTGTTATGAAGGATGCTTAAGTGGTAGTAAATGTGATAGACCTGTGAATAATCGTAAAATTCATTCACACAAATTCCCGACCTGTTAGTGTATATACAGCTTCCTAAAGTTAACAATAGTTATTTTTTCTATGTATGGCTTTTAAATATTTGTCTTTGTTTAATAATTTAGTACACTCACAACATAAGCTTTGAACCAAGGATACAAAATTCTCAATTGAAAATACTTGTTAATGGTTTGTAAAAGGGTTCTACACTTTAAATTATATTTGTAATTCTTGAAAAGTTTAAAAAAAATGCTTTATATGTGATAATTAATTAGTTTTGTGTTTATTTTAATTGAATTTGTTATAGTCATCTCAATATTTTATTATATTTTGCATTTTTTAAATTTTTAGTGCTATTTATAGCGCTTATATTAATGTTTTTATGTGCATATTTAAGCGCTAAAAACTAATTTTTTTAGTGCTATAACATCCGAGCCCTGGTAATAATCAAGACATGAAAATGATTTTAAATTATCCTAAAACTTTAGAAAAGTTTTTGTATTATAATACAGGTTTACCATCAAGTGCTTCTGTAGAACGCCTGTTTAGTAGTGGTGGAAATATTATGTCTTCAAAAAGATTCTCATTAACCAATGACTTGTTTGAAACATTGGTTATGTTAAAGCAAAATAAAGTTTGTATTCAAAATTTAAATAATAAATTTAGGTACATAGTATTGTATTATTGTATATTTCATATTTGTATCTATTTGACAATAAAAGTTCTACACTATAATAAAAATTAAATATTTTTACATTTCCACCATCCATCAAATTCACAGAATAGTAGACAAGATATCTTTCTCCTTAGAGGAAAAACAATACTGTACAGGTGCTTTTCTTGACGTTTCCCAGGCGTTTGACCGCGTCTGGCACTCAGGTCTACTATTCAAATTGAAGCTCATTCTACCAGCTAGCTACTACCTAATTCTGAAATCCTACCTTGAAGATCGCTTCTTCTCGGTACGTTACGGATCATCCACCTCCCCACCGAAACCAATCAACGCAGGAGTCCCTCAAGGTGCAGTCACTGCTCCTCTTTTATTTAATATTTTCATATCGGACCAACCAACAATACCCACTTCCCTTGTTGGCGATTTTGCCGATGATAAGGCAATAATAACCAACAATATCGACCCAATCACTGCCTCCCTCAACATCCAAGAACATCTCTCCCTCCTTGAACAATGGTATAAGGAATAGGGAGTAAAAATTAATGAGTCCAAATCCATACATTGCACCTTCACTCTTAGGAAGGAAAAGTGTCCACCTATCATCCTTAATAAACAAATTCTACCTGTCGCACCATGCATTTGCTACCTAGGCATCACCATTGATCAACGTCTCACCTGGGCTCCACATATACGTAACAAGCTCTTAATCCTAAACGATCGTTTTCGTCTTCTCCGTTCTCTTCTTACTTCTCATCACATAAAATTATCCACTAAATAATTAATATACAAACTTTTCTTAAAACCAATTTGGACGTACGGAATCCAATTATAGGGCTCCGCAAAACCTACAAATGTCAACCGTATCCAGCGTTTCCAGTCCAAAGTCCTCCGCGCTATAACCAAAGCACCCTTCTACGTATCAAATCATACATTACATAACGACCTAACCATCTCTCCTGTTAACGATGTAGCTAAGACCTTCTACAGACGTTTTAATTTCAACCTACAAAACCACAAAAATCCTTTAATCAAAGAACTTGCGTCTGTAAATATACCCGGCAACCCACAAAAAAGGTTGAAAAGGCGGTGGTGTAGGGACCTATTAGTCTAGACTAATCTAACTCCTTTTGTTCTTCTTTCTATATCTACCTTTGTTATTTCCACTTATCTTTCCTTATGATATTTTCTAACATTGTTTAACACTTTTTTTTTTTTCATCTTTAACTGTAAAAGTGCCTTCACTGGAAGGCATCTTTAATCCGTCCTTCACGCCATAGCTATCTATTTCATCAATTTCACTTATTGTTCAAAATTTATGAAACAGATTGTGGAAATATAAATTAAGTAATAAAAAAAAAAAAAAAATTTTTACATTATTTTTGTTAAATTGTTATTACTTGTTTCTAATGTTTCTATAATAAAAATAATAATAACAAAGTACATAGTAATTTATTATAAAAGAAAATTATTAATCCTTTCAATTCAGGATTTAAATATTTTTAGTTTGAATTTTTTTTTTTCTTTATAAATATTCAATAATAAAAGTATGTTTATATTTTCAACTAAAAAATATGACATGTATTATGAGTATTAGTAAAATAGTGATACATATTAAGTAAACTCTTTATGATAATCCATACAAACATTGCAAATTTTAGTATTTTTAATTTTAAACTTAGCTTATAAGTTATTATAGTTATTAGCTTAATAAGTCCGTCCTCTGTTAAAAACATCACATTAAGAACATTAAGAGATTCTTTAAGGTAGGTGTTTATTGAGTCTAGAAGGTATTAAAATTTATCTCAAAACAATATACAATTTTTTTTTTTTTTGGAACGTAAAATGTTCCTTTATTAAGAACAAGGAAAGGAACAAGTTCCTTTTTTCAAGGTTGAAACGAGCCTGGAATTAGTTTCTTTTTAGCAAAAGGACCGTGAATGTGAACAAAATTCCTTTTTGAAAGGAACTTTCCAAGCACTGAGTATAATACTTAAGTATAGTTACATGTAATTTTTAAATTCTGATTCATGTATTTTTTTTTTTTTTTTTTTAATAAATACTTAATTTTTGCAATTTATAATATACGCATTATTAATTACCGGAGAAACAAAAAATGTTGAGAAACCTTGGCTGGTCAATTAAAAAATACTAACAACTAATTAGAAAATTAATAAATTAAATTTTTTTTTGCTGATAATTATTCATTCAAGGAATTCATTAAATAGAATAAAAAAAAGTGAAAATTCAAAAAAAAAAAAAAAGCTTGGCCTGTCAGAGGTGAATAATTTAAAAGTGCTTGGCAGGGAATTAATTAATTAGGCAGTCAATGATTTTTAGGTTTATAATACCAATACTTCTTTTTTGTCGGTGAATTTGCTTTTGGAGTCCATTTGATAGAGTTTCTGTTTAAAATGAATCTGGGTCTTTTGTAATGTTTTGAATTAATGAGTTCTTGGATGTACTTTGGCGTCACACAAATAACATTCTGACCTTTCAAATTATTCAACATTTTCAAAGACTGCAGGGTTGAAATTATGTCTGTCTCAGTAATACATGTCATGGCACTAAAATAAACTATGGTTAGAAGCAGTTTTTTTTTTTATTATTATTAAGTAACAATTGTTTTATACCTAAGTTCTTTGATTAATAATGGACCAGTATTGTTTTTTAAAATGTCCAATAATATCCATGACCAGTAAGATCGGTATGATATTTTACCAAGATCACTCAATGGTTTTTCTGGACTGCATACACGACCTTCTAACTTGCTCAGCTCATAACTGAATGCTATCAGTAAACTTCCAAAACCTTGTTTCTGGTATTGCGGCATAACTACTAAACATCCAAGGTTGTACTCAGAAGATAAATCTTTATCCTAAAAAAAAAAAATTTAAATGATAAAAATCAATTTTAAATTCACTTACTAAAATGTTAATGAATGTATACTTTTGAAAAAAATCCAATAAATTTTCCACCATTTTTGTCAACTTTCCACAACAGGTAAAACAAAAATTGTTCAATGTCAAAGAATCTTGTCTTGAAATTTACAAACAGCTTGATCAACAAACAAAGATCTTGACAGTATTTTTTGTTATGAATTGGATCCACTTCCCAGATAGAAAATGATCCTTCTTGGTATATTTTAGTACCAAGAATTGGTCTCTGCCCACATTGAATCTAAATGTTTGGAAATTTTGTATTAAAAGTAGAAGGATTATTAGCCCTGTCAAATTAGACAAAAAACATACTAAGATCATAGTTGAATCCGCAATAGCTGAATTTTGGTACACAACCAGTCCATAACTTACTGACTAACATACTAAAAGTCCCCAGATCTACCTCTTATGCATAGCACTCCGTTCTTTAAAAAAAAAAGAGTGTGCATACCCTCTTAACACTTTTTCACTATAACTTATTAATATTTAAACTTACTGCCAAAAAAATACGGAACAAAAATTAAAGACCGTAAATTATACATACAAAGTCTAGAATTTAGAACTAAAATAAATAATACTAATTGGTGAGTTATAAATTTGATGTGTATCAAAAGGTATCCTTAATCGAATTTACTAGACCATTAACAAAAATGTTTAATATTCTAGTGTTTTTATTATCATTTATTAATAATTGTACCACCACAAATATCAACAATTATTGAGATTACAAAATTCTATAAAAAAAAACCTGAATAACTCAAGAAATGGAATTTTCAAAAAATATCATTGTACAAAGAATATTAATTTAAATACCATGTGAAAATTTCCATTTAGAGTTTAGACTTTTATTTGAGGAGCTATTACGATTTAAGTATAAATTGCGCAATAGTGCGCGTAATTTCATTGTTATAACTGAATTACGTCATTTTCAATTCTTATTTTAAACATACGCTTTCAGAAACTACTGGGCGAATTTTTTAAAAATTTTTTAATTTAGATAGTAAATTTAGTTTTACTTCATATATTCAAATATATTCTATTTTTAAATCTTAAATAACAAATTTGTGGGAATGACGAATTTTTTTTCCACAAATAAAAGGTATGATCAATTTTTGATAACTTTCCTATACTTTAAACTTAACTAAAAAAAAAAAAAAAAAAAAATGTAAGTATGAATTTTCAAAATTTTGATTAGCATGTTATTATGTATTTACATGTTGCCAACCTTAAATTAAAGTTTCAAAACTTTTTGTTGAAAATTAAAATTTTTATACAATGAAAACTAAAAAAAAAAAAAAAACAGGGATCAGTCTAGGTCGCGTGGGTAGTTTGATGGGGTAGCCACTACGCTTTGGGTGGGTCGCTAGTTTAGAAATTGTGGTTTTAACGCATTATTTTATATCTGAAAGCAACGACAAATCATTAACTTCGAAAATACGATTCTGAGCGAGCTCAGTTGTTTAGTATACGTCGTGGTAAAAACAAATTTAACAAAAAAAACTTTTATCAAATTCGTATCTTTCCTATTTTAGTATTACGTTAAAGTTTCAGTATGGTCTGATCTGTATTTTGAATGTTATGATTAAAAAAATCTAAATTGATGTGTAAAAAACACGTTCCCCGTAACTAATTGTTCCTCTCTTAAAATTTACAACAAAATAACAACTTAAAATCAGCTATAAACCAAAATGGTGTAAACCAATTTTCTAAATTTTTTAACCCCATATGTGAAACTATCTTGTTTAAATTGTATTAACGTTTTGAGATTTAAACATAAAAACTAGAGGTTCTATCAAATAATAATAATTGCGTAAAATTAAAAATTTAAGAAATTTTAAGTTCCATAATTCCCTTAAAAATGATTTAAATCGATTGTAATTTTAAAAATAAACTCCTTAAACTTTTTTTAGTGACATATATAAATTTCAAGTCGAAGAGAGCACTTTTGAAAATTGGATCGTATCGTTTTTTTTCTCATAACTCCATAAATAATATCAAAATATCAATAAACAAATAATAATAAACAAATAAAAAAATATCAATAATCAAAATTTCAATAAACGCTTCAAATAAATTACCAATTCGGATCTATTACCTATCTTTTGAGGGATCAAACGTTAAAATCAGGGCAGTATTTCTACTATACTTTATTCCAAAAGAGAACGATCATTTCGGCTGATCGGTTTTCGTCAGTTGTTGCGCAATGCGCATTTTCCATAAATGCAGCAAGGTGGGGGAAATTTGGCCTCGGCGCTTCAAGTAGCATGTGCAAAAGTGACCGTTCTCTTTTGGAACAAAATATAGAACTTTTGATCATTGGAAAAAAAAATATTATTATAAAAACAATACATTATTTGCTAACGCTTAGAAAGAATAAAAAAAAAAAAAGAAAAAATTTCTCTATAAAAACAATATACAATATATTATATATATATGTTAAATTCTTAAATTTAGCTACAAGAAATGCAACGATGGTCGTTTGTTTTTAATGGAGAGGAACGATATCGTCGCGCTTCGGTGTAAGTTTTTAAGGCAGATGAGTATGCTGCGAGAAAAAAAAGACGATCGGCCTGTTGTTTACCTCGACAAAACGTGGGTAAACCAAAATCATTCACGCACGCTTATTTGACAAAATGAACACAATTCGATGAGTCTAAAGGTACTAACTGGTAGAGGAGGTCAGCTTATTGTATGTCACGCAGGATGTGCTTGCTATGGGTTCATTGAAGGGTCGAAATTGGTGTTTTGTAGTAACAGCGGAAATACAATGGATTACCACGACCATTGAATGGTAAAGTGTTCAAGCAGTGGTTTATTCAATTGCTGAATAACCTTGAAGAGCCATCCGTTATTGTAATGGACAATGCACCATATCATTCTACTCTCAAAGAAACATACCCAAAAAGTAATTGGAGAAAAGCCGACGTCCAACAATGGTTAACGGATAAAAACGTTGAATTTCATCCATTAGAAACATTAGCGGAACTTCGTCAAAAAGTAAAGTACCTAATGCCACGAGAAAAAAAATACGAGCTGGATGAAATCCCGTTGGAAAAAGGTCATGAGGTAATCCGTCTACCACTTACCATTGCAAATATAACCCGATAGAGTTATTTTGGGCTCAGGTGAAGTGCGAAGTGGCGAAAAAAAACACGCAGAAGAAATTCAAATTGAAGACAACAAAAAAGAAATAATATGTGTGACACCATGATCGAACCAATAATTCTAACCATACTTCCGGATGACAGTGACTGGAGTGACGACGACGATCAAGATGATGACGAAGGAAATAGAGAATAAAATATTTGTATTATTTGTTTTAATTTTTTAATGTTTTTTGTTTGGTTTGAATACACAAATTATTTGTTTTTAAAATATTGTAAGTATTTTCAGTAAACTAATTATTAATTCAAAAAAACGCGGCAATAAGTTTAATTACGTTACGCACCACTGAGGCGAAACGGCCGCTAGGTTTGTGGCGGCCAGGGGCCACTTTTCCTGTCGCGGACTATAGATCTTTTATAGCTGTATATTACTCAATAAAAATATAAATGTATAAATAAGGTATTATTATAATTTATCATTAGTCATTACTAGAGTAAGGACTTACTTATTTATTAAAAAAATATTTATCTTACACTGATTCATAAAAAATATTTAAAAAAGTGCTTGATTTTTGATAAACCATAAAAATATGTACTAAAAACTTAAAATATACTCTTATAATGAAAAACACAGCCGGTCAGTAAGGGGTGGAAGCATTTGCTTGGTTGAGGGTAGGATACTGGTAAAGAATACATTGAATTTGAAAGCAATAATAAATCATTTCTTTCTAAGAAAACGATCATACGAATATATACATGAATAATATTAATTAATACAATCAAAGGCTTAATAATAATATGGTTTTGCCGTAGCTTATTTTAAAATCAATGTTAGCTGTTATGACACATATATAAAAAAAACAAAGAAACAGACATTATATAAACAATCAAAAATGTAATATTAAATTTACTAGGTATTTTCAATGATTAACTACAAGTTCATACTGATTGATACAAATTAACAATTTAAATTGAACATTTTCTAACTATTTATTTTTTTAGACACAATAAACATTTTCCAACAACACTAAAAACTTAGGTATAATAAAAGTTATTGTATATCATACCTATAAATAATATTGAATTTAATGCACTAACATTCATATTGTAGCTATCACAGCCTAAACCAACATTTATGTAGGAACAACTAACTTTATATTAAATATAAAATATAATATAATATAATATTAAATTTTTTTAAAGCTTTAAATGTGTATTATTAAGAATATTGATTGTACCTACCTACCTACCTACCTATTATTTTTTAGATTTCTATAAACAGTTTGATTGATGTGGTTCTAATATTGTATAAAAAGTATTAAAAACTTTAAATAGCTATTATGGAAAAACATATTGTCAAAAATATTAAAATGGTTTTAAAAAAAAACCCTGACAACCGATTTTCAAGATTTTTTAAAATATAATTTAAGGAATGTATAATTGACACCGTAATAAATTTTCAGGTATTATTAATATATTAATACTCGAAAATTACCCTAATAATGACTTTCAAAACTCAAAAACTAATGGGTATAAATAGCCCAAATTTAAATAAAATAATTTGAATTTTTTTTACATAAATAGAGTAATATTATTAGGTAATAGAGCAGAGCATATTATTAAGTTAACCAGAAAATATATGCAAATGCATAAAATTTGTCCTTGCCCTAGTCATTACTAATTTAAGTTTTTATTTTTTAGTTAATTCTATTGATATATATGATCCAATAAATTGTTGATGACACACTTTGATTTAAATGAAAGAATTTTAAAAGGCGGTTATATACCAATTTTAAATTTATATACATAAAAACTTCAAGGTCATAAATTTGGATCATTTCATAAAGAGTGGTATAAACAGTACGATTGGCTAGAAAAAAGTCTTACAGCTGATGCAGCCTTCTGTATTCCTTGTAGAATGTTTAAAGGTAATAAAAAAAACTGTGGCCAAATTGATACTACTTTTTTTGATAAAGGGTTCAGTGCGTGGTATAGAGCTGGTGAGGCATTTAAAAAACATCAAAGTACCATTTGAATAGTTCTACAGCTTTGCATAGCTATCTACACAGTATACCTATATCAAACTAGTCTTTGTAGCTTTCATTGCTTTTATGTACTATTATTCTTATTATATTATATTAAACTATGTAAGAAAAAAAGTATGCATACTAAATAGGTTTATACAATTTAGATGTGTTGTACGTAAAAAATGGTTGACTAGAGGCCCAGTGATAAATATGGGCACTACCTGCTTTTAGAGTCTGCGCACGCCTATGGACCCACCCAATAGATAGTCGCTACTCCATCAAACTACCCACACAACCTAGAGTGATCCCTCTTTTTTTTTTTTTATTGTTAACTTTTTCAATTCAATTTAGTTTTAAACTCCTAGGTACCATCAGAATCCATAGAACTTTCAAAGTTCTATACTTAGCTCAAACATTTTTGAAATCTTGTGAAACTTTTAACAAACCTGTATTTAAATATTATATAAAAGTTTAAATTTGTTCCGATCATTATTTTAGATGTTATGGCCAAGAAACTAAATCGATTTGTAAAAAACACTTTTGCCGTAATTAACGTCTCTCCTTATTTTTAAGGCTGAAACTTTTTCAACATTGAACTACCAAATTTGAGAGTAAAAGTACCATTAGAGGTCATAGACCTTTCATTAGTGGTGTTGATTGTAAAAATTGGAGCATTCCTTATACCTTTAAAGTTATTTACAAAAAAAAAAAAAAAAAAAAAAAAAAACATCATTATAAAAATAATACATTCTTCACTGTGCTCAGAAAAATTTGATATACACAGCTCTGGCTTAAAGTTAAAAAAACCAAAAATTTGAATTTTTTTAAAAACAGTACTAAGAAAAATTGTACAGCCTTTAAATTTTGTTCTATACTTTTTTGTTGTAAATCCAAAAGGTAATAATAGTAAAAAGGGCAAGAGGGAACGCACTATCTTTTTATGGAATAGAGAGCTATGCAAAAGTGGTAGGTCTAGGGACTTTTAGTATGTTAGTCAATAAGTTATGGACTGATTGAGTTTCGAAATTCAACTTTGGCAGAAATAGGTCTAATCTGTTTTGTAATTTGACTGGCCTAAATTCAATTATTTAAATTCAAAACTAACCTCATGATTTTTTAATTTTTCTCCAACTGAACTGTAATTGAAACAGAAATTACAAATCCAAAGTTTTTTTATCTGTTTTATTTTTGGATATGGACTGTAATACAATGTTTCTATTTCATAATCTCCAAGCTGGATTGTTTTAATATTTTTTGTATTAGTTTCTTTAAGCTCATTTTTTAATTCGTTTGCAGATGTTTGGTGTTGGTGTCTGGTAGCCTATTAAAACACACAGATTAATATAATAAATAGTTTTAATTAATAATGGTGATCTTATCAATTACCTCTGGAACAACAGTGATCTTATCAATTTTTTTTATTTTGTTTCTGGATCTCTCTCTGTTTACCGCATTTAAATGATTTTGGTTTAAATCAGTTTTTTTAATTACAGAAATTCTAAAATTCGATAAAACACAATAGGTCAAAAGATTTGAATATATTATAATACTTGTTTAACAGAAAAAACAAGTTACAACCTTATATTTGTATGTTTTTTTAATAATTTCTTTACAAATTATGGTAAAAACAAAAATGAGCAGAAATCATTAGTTCTTAAGTTATAAGACTATTAATTTAAACATTTTTTTGTATAAATATCAGGCAAATTACAATAATTTTCAAGTTTTTTCTAAAGGCATATGATTTTATATAGGATAGGTAATTAGGTTCAAAACCCAATTAGCGGAAAAGTGATTTTCATAACTTCAATTAAATAAATCAGTATAATTTAGTATCCTTTCATTTTAATGTGGAAAAAAATGAAACATTTCATACTTAGATACGATTTTAATTAGGTTGTTCTATATTATCCAATTAGGTTAATTGTTATTTTGAAACAATACCTTGCGCCCATTTTTTTTGTGCACATGCCAGATTGTTTTAATTTCCAGAGCTAAGATCTTTTAAAATGATGTTACCAAATTAGAACTAAAATAAAAAAGACAAATAGAATAGATTTTCTTGCTACTACTAAGCATGGCATATGTGCTACTTTGTGGCACATTGCCTATTATATAATTATCAGTCAAATCTACTGGGTGTAATTATTTAAACCTGATTTTTAAGACTGGCAATCTAGCACACCTGGATGTGGTCATTTGGAAGGCCAGAAATTTTAAGGTCGCTACATGGACGTAATGATATTTAATAGTTAATGAAATAAATAAACTAAAAATACATTTATGACAATTCTTAATTTAAAAATAATAAATTTATTTATTTTAACTTCTAAAAATAACAATTCAAAATGATGAAATCGAGAGTAATAATTTCCAAAACAGGAAAAGATGAAAGGGAGTAAATCAATAAATTTTAAGAATTGTAATATACTCATAAAGAGTATAAAACATGCATTCAAAATATATACACACCAAACATAATTTTGTATGACAATTATATTATATTAATCAAACTATTTTAATAATCACTATGTAGTCTTATCAAGATACAATTTATTTTATTAATATACGATACAGTGACTCAATATGACATCTCACAATTTCGGTTTAATAGACAAACAAAATTTCTCAATACTTTTCTTCCTTTTAGATTCTCTCAGGTCAGAGCCCTCGACACAGTCTTATAATAGAACATATTCTAAAAATATTGTTACCCTTATATAGATCCCTCAGGTCAAAGACGTTGATAGCCGCCACGGGACAAAAATAGATTTTATTACCTTTGCTCAACACCACCAAATATGGTAATATAATTTTTTGACATGCGCGGGTGAAAAACGACAGGGTACAATATATTTATATACTCGAGTGAATTATATTATTTTATCATACGTTTTCCTCCAAAAATAATCACAGAAAAAAGACACCCCATATGTGCCTAAAACACGCCCCAAGTAATTTTTATTGGTGTTTTACCAGAGTCGACCACTAATCCCCACCATCTAACTTATTAAATCTATATAAGGACCAGTATCCTGACCAAAGACCAGTCCAGAGGTTCATTCCTTTGTAGCTTTTTGGACTCACAACAACTAGTCTACCATCATTTTATACCGTTTCTTCTTGGACTTGATCATTTGATCCATTTGATTCATTGATCCTATTGTACGACGGAATTTTATATTCGTACCTTCTACACCGGTGGTTCTCAATATTAGTATTATATATTATATACTATTAGTATAATAGTATTGTCAATGGATATAGAAAACGATTTTATAGTAAATTCAAATCATACATAAAATCTAGTCAACTGTGATAAAAAATATCAGATTTGATAAAAATTTTTATTGTTAAATTTGTTATTGCCAAGACGTATAACTAAGCTCGATCAGAATCGTATTCTCGAAGGTAATAATTTATTGTTGCTTTTAAAAATTAAATAATGCGTTTAAACCACAACTTCTATACTAATGACCTACCCAAAGTGTAGTCGCTACTCTATCAAATTACCCACGCAACCAGACTGATAACGGCTTACAACGTATTTTGACGAGTGTGATAATAAGTTAACTATGTGATTATCTTATTTGTTATCAGTTAAAACTATGTTATGATACGGTTCACCCGTATCTTGGGCCGGAACTGATTACGCGTGTGCAATGCTAGCACTCGCCCCGTTGACGCGTGTGAAATCTTTCATTATAAAATAAAATTAAAAAAAAAAAAATATATATAATTAAACGGATAAATCAGTCTCACGGATGAAGGATAATATTTGGATGATGACAATTTCAGAATTAGGATTAAGAATAGAAGGTAGAGTTAGTTGGATGTTATGAGATTTTAAAGAATTAAAAAGAGTTAAACGATTAAAGGATAATGAGGGGCAGCTAAAGATGATATGGGAGAGGTCGCAAATTTTCTCATCAGGGTGTTTAGTACAGTAAGGGGAATCATTTAGAGAAAGTTTATAGGAGTAAGAAGGGAGAAGATAATGTCCGACCCGTAAGCGGCTAAATTGTGTAATTGAATTTCTGGATAAATTTAGGTTAGAGAACCAGGTTTTTTTTTAAATGACGGGAACAACACTTTTAAATTTTGAGGCGAAATTAGCCGGAAGACTCTGTTATCAGTTATTATTTTGTTTAGATAATATGTAGTAGACACAGATATATAAAATATATATAAATATATATATATATCTGTAGTAGTAGATTACTAAATTTTAAAATACGCTTTTCCGCCTTAAATGTTTCTGTATATCATTATAAAATATCATACTTATTAAATAATATTAATTATTAAATTAATTAAATCCCTATCAAAAATTATATTCATCCAATGCCCAACATTTAGTTATATTTTAAGTTTTTGCAAGATCATCTTGAACTGCTATTTGGCCGTATACGTCAACTATTTGGTAGTAATAACAATACAAATATTAATCAGTTTAAAACCACTATTAAACAAATTTAAATAAAAAATTCAATTAAATGCAAATAAAATTTTAATTGTAATATTTTTGATGATGATCAACTTGGATCGCTCTTCAAGTTTAAATGGAATAAGAAAAAAAATAAAGACACAAATAATATGAATGATGATTTAAAGAAAATAGATTTAGAAACTTGCAAGAACATTGGAACTTCTTATTTATTATAGTTCAGATGATTTTACTAAAATCCACTCACTAGATGTCAAAAGTAATACACTCTACTATATAGCAGGGTATCTAATAAGAAAACTAGATTTAGATTGTTTTTCATGTAAAAGTGTTCTATACAAGAAGCAAGAAGATCATATATATTGTAAATCTATATCACTTTCAAATTTTGTCAATTCAAAAGACAGAGGTGGTCTTGTATTTGCATCCAGTTCAGCATTTTTGATTATACGGGCAAAAAAATTTTTTTTCATTCCCCACAAACAACTTTAAGACTCTTCATGTTAATAATTTAAATCTTAAAATTATTCAACATGTAATAAATAAGTATTCACTGACAAAAATATATTTTTAGATTTAAATTATGATAATGTTTCTTTACTAGAAAGGCCTCATAAACTAGTGTTGATAACTCTTTTAACAAAAACATTTTTAAAACTTAGATTTAAGTAATTTGGTAAAAAGTATTTTTCCAATATAATGAACCCTGTTAGTCAAAGACATAAGCTGTCCAAATTAATATTACAATCAAACCAATAATGGTTCAAAATACCTATTATTCAATAACTATTTAGTAATATAGTTGTTATTATTATTATATTATCATTTATACATATTAAATTGTATTGTTATTACAATTATTAATACTACTATACCTATTTTAACATTATTCAACACAATGTAATTTGATTTAATTTTGGAATTATTATCTTTATTAAATAATACTAATAACTTAGTATTTGATTATTAGAATTTAAAGAAAATTTTGGTAAGTAATCATCTACATAAAATATTTTAAAATAAGTATATATCCTTTTATTAAATACATTTATTTCATTTGGTATAGAACATTTAAGGGATCCTAGACTAGAATTGTGCCAATTTAACTAAGTACACACATTTTTAACTAGATTAAAACTTACCTATTTATTGGTACAGATTGGTGGTCCATTTTGGTTCTACCATCACATCCATTATATTCTACTAAACATTCAGTAGGATTTTGTATACCTGGCCTCATTAGTAAAATGTTTGTATTATCTAAAAGGACAAAGATACAAATAATTCATACAACATAAAATTCATATAGTATATACAATGCATGTAGGTACATATTTATTTTAGGTCTCATTAACAATGACAAAAACACAATTAAATTGTGTGAAACATCTAGTGAATTTAGAGACCAAAAAAAATTTAAAAAGTGATTGAAAAAATATCAAATATTTTTTCCTTTATATTACCATGTACCAATTTTATATTAATAACTTTACTAATGAAAAGTTAAACAACAAAAATCAAGCATTTTATTTTTTAGGTTATAATAGATTATAAACGCTAAGTTTTTTTTACTTTGCCTGTGTAATATAAATTGAGGCTTAGGCAAAATGGCTAATCTGAAATGACTGATCTGAATGTAAAGTTACAGGGTAAAAATCTGATTGTCACTCAAATGTATTCATGAATTCAAGCCTTTGAAACAAAGTTGAGGCTGTGGGAAAATCAAAGTTTGGATCATTTCTCTCATTTAAAATCATTTGGCACGGTGAACCAAAATAAATTGGATCAATATTCTTAACTTTTGCAAAATCTGATCACGGAATTCAACAATCGTTTTGAAGACTTCCACAAAATGAATGAAATGGAATTCCTAATTTTCAACAATCCATAAAATTGTCAAGCTTCACAGGCACCAGTTCATTTGCAAATGGAGTTGATAGATCTTCAATCAGACAGTATTTCGAAAGAAAAATTTAAAGAGGTCTTACATTTTGTACACAATATTTCAAGAGTTTGGATAACTACCCGCAGTTAAAAAAGCATGCAACACGCATTCTGTGCATGTTTGGTAACACCTAATTATGTGAGCAGATGTTTTCCGTCATGAAAATACATAAGAACAAACATCGCACAAAACTTACAAATGAACATCTTCAATCAATTATTAAAATAATTACAACAAATATGATACCTGACATTAATGAGCTTGTCAAAAACAAGGGAAGTCAGGTATCTGGATCCTTGAGCTCAAAATAATTACCCTCTTTTATAACTTTGATAAGATTTTTATCAACCGTATAACTATATAATTAAGAAAATAAAATATTATAATAATTCAGTACATTTTTTTAATTTGAATCAGGCCCGCCTACACATTCTAAATTTAATATATGGCCCTCTGCATAATTAAGTTTGACACCCCAGATTTAGGTGGAACTAATTTTATTTTTTACTTTCTGAGGCTTTAAGAAATTGAAAAAAAAAACCCCAATTAGGGCAGGACTGAGGTGGTGAATTTAATAGAACGATTATAACGACAAATTATTGTAATAAATAACACCAAGTTATGGTAAGTATACAGTTATTAAGTTTTTTTTTAGTTATCAGTTGTTATACTCACTCGGAGAAGGTGAACCGCTTACTTCAAACAGCGACGAATGCAAGTACTCGGATTCCATTGAAACGGGCGCCATTTTCGGTTCCGTTGAACGTTGAACTAGACACTACAAGTTTAGTTGCTATACCACGAAATACGAATTTATTAATTTAATTTATCTATTCTGCGTACAAATTCAGAATATCTTTAATATTCGGTTGCAACGAAGCACGCAGCTATTATAGTAGCATAGATAAAAGGTTTGAGGTTAGGTTAGTGTACTATTCCGTCCATACTAATCTGAAATGATAAACCAGAAATGTTGGCGCCAGTTTTTATGTTTAATCAACTTTTTTGTGTTAATCATGGTAATGATTATAAATTTGCCCATAAATTATCTGAGCGGCACCTTATGGTTGAAGGATCAGGCAGCATGAATGTTTGATTAGCTGTTAATATTTTTTCCAATTCAGTATCCAATAGAGATGGGAAGTTTCGTTCAGTTGGGTGACCTAGTTCGTTCGTTCATCGTTCACTAAACTGAACTAGTTCATTGAACTAGGTCAAATGAACGATACATGATAAGATTAATGCAGTGGCGGTTTTGTAGGTGAAGCAAGTGAGGCACCGCCTCACTTGTTGTTTTCAAAATTATTTTCTATTCTTTATATAGGCATATAATAATGTATTCGTGTCATACATATTACTGTGGAAAATATTACTTTTTTCCGAAGAGTTCTAACGAAGTGGCAAGCAGGTTACGCCGGGTCTAAAACATAGCATGCAACCATATTTGCTTTAGCGCCGTTATCGTTTGTTTCGTCAATTGAGGCGATGACCGCTGTCGCCTATTGCCATGCATAGTTATTGTATGTTACACACACAAACACAGACGTGTAAAATGTACAGGAATGCGCATGCGCAAAGTGCTGCCAGAGGCGACAAAACTCAGTCGCCTCTACAGGTTTTTACATTTTTACCTGACTAATTCTTGATAACAACCGTACCTCAGCGGTTACGTTATCTTTTATCAGCGATTACTTATCATACTTTCTATTATTTTCAACTTGTATCATGTACGTCTAGAACATTTATGTTTACAGTGTAGTTTGAGACCAAGTGTGTGTATTTATTTTATAAATCAAGTGTTTGAAAATAAATAAATATGAATCCTATGAATGATCCGATTGTTCAATTATTAGAAACTCCATTTAGGCGATGGAGTAATAATAATAAAAACGAATTGGTGAGATTAGGGAAACCAACTCCTATGTTGTCTTACGTGTCTTACGTGTCTTAAGTTATTTGACACACAAATTGGGAAACCCGGTATGTAATATATTCCTGATGTTCTATCCTATTATATGATAAATATAAAATTTATAAAATTTTGTTGCCTCAGTGAAAAATATGTGCTAAAACCGCCACTGGATTAATGTTCTAAATCGTTCACTGAACGTACTCGTTCGTATTCGTTCGTAGTTCACTCGATCGTTCATCTTCCACATCGTTCAATCGTTCATTAGTGATTGGTTCATATTTTTCATTATCTCGTCTAGTGTGTACGGTGGTACCAGTTGAACGAAACGTTTCAATTGAACGATTTATTTTTCATTATCGTTCGTTCGTTCGTCGTTCGTTCATCAACCAATCGTTCAATGAACTAGGTCGTTCGTGAACGACACATCCCTAGTATCCAAGGCTATTGCATTCTTTGGAGAAAAAAATTATATGAAAAACTACAACTGGAGGGAGGAAAGTATATAGGGATAAATGCATTACCTTAATTATAATTGTTCATTTATGTTCTTTAATGTAGGCTTCAGAGATGTTACATTTATTAAATAGCTGGTTTGATTTATTCAATACCCAACATAAATTTGATCAAGGAGTTGCGAGCTATGGGTTAAATGAAACCGAACAAAATAAATTGTTAGATGAAATGGATGCATTTGTAATATTGATAATAACATGAGGATATTTGGAAAAAAATCTTTACTTCCTTTTCAAAAAGGCTAGTATAAAATGATTTCAAACAAATTACTTAGTTATATTTTTTTGGGTATTTAATAAAATATTATTACCCATCACATTGTTTTCATCTTATTTTGCAGGTATTTTATTATTTTTTGTAAGCTTTGGTTGCCATATTACATTCCTTATTCGACCAAGTTACCGTCTTCTTTCTCTTTATGGTATTTATTTTTCCAATTGGTGGCCTCTAATATTATGTTAGAGTATTTGTTAATTATTGAGTTTATTTCAGTTTGGTTTATTTCATTACTTAGATTGACTGGGTGGTCAATAAGTTCTCGGTAAAGTTCCTAGTTGGGATTTTTAAGGTTCCAACAAACAAGTGGTCTAGGTCATTTTGATGGTTTACAAGTTGTTTGAGGTGTTTAAAATCAACAATGTTGGAAGTCTAATTATTTTTAATCATCTTCAGGGATAGTGATAAATTTATTATTAAATAATGATTGTTTGATGTTTTTCAATAAGTGTGGGACATCTGCCATGAAATACAATTTAAGTTTTGGTTCAAATGGGTGTGGAACTAAATTTCTCATACTTCCACTAGATGAACAGTGTATTTTATAACTAGCCAACATAGATTTATTATAAGCTCCCATGTCTGATGTTACAGAATGAATATGAATACTCAGTGATTCTGCTCTAGAAATTATATCATCTACAATTGCCTTCAAAGTATGACCTTTGACTGAATCACTTGTAAAATAATAGGCAACAGTTTGTTTCCAGCGACTAGATATGCTACCCAACATAAATACCAGTCCATGATTGGCAACACCTTCATGTTCTGGTAAAGTGACATTTCCTACAAATGCCTTTGAACCAACATCATAAACTATACCTTCATTAATATACATTTCATCTATGGTGTCGTTCCATGGCAAGATAGAATGGTCTACTAAGGTTTGAGTACTTTTATTATAATTATTAATAATAATATTAAAACAGTAAGCTTATACCACTCTATACTGTGTTTTATTATAATTATTAATAATAATATTTAAAAAATAAGCTTACATCACTCTATACTGTGTTTTGTTATAATTATTAATAATAATAATATTTAAAAAATAAGCTTACACCACTCTACTGTGTTTTGTTATGATTATTAATAATGTTAAAAAGGTGGTCAAGTGGGTGTCGCTCTGCTGTACAGTAGATTACAAGTGAGTCACTGTAATGAATTGTGTTAAATTTGAATCCAATGATAAAGTAAATAAATGACTGGGACTTTGACCTCCCCAATGCACCAACTAGATTCAATTTCCCATCAAACAAGATACAGAAGTTGAAAATTGTAGCATTATTTTGATTACTTATAGTGTACACAGACACAAATAAAAAAAATAAAACATACATCATTGTAAAATCAATACATTCATCCGCTCCGCTTAGATTCATAAATATATTATATTATATATTACTCACATTATCAATACATAGTTGTTTTTGAATCTGCATCCTTGTAGATTGGTTCTAGTTTTTTAAGCCACTGTATATTTGACACACAAATACTATCAACTCCACTGCCGGACTTCTTAGATTCTTTAATTTTTTTCATTTCCCGGGAGTATGTGGAACGAATGTTTTTGATTTTTATTTTGATTTCTGGAACACCAAATCCCTCTATAACCATTGCTGTCACAATATTTCTATACGTAGATTCGCGCATATGTTTGTTTCTATACGATAGAGATTTGAAATCCCACAAACAATCATGTGATTTATACTCTTGTATAAACTTTATAGTGGTTTTATAATCCCACTTCGTTGACATTTTAATAAATGCGTTGAAAAATAACAAATAGTTTAAAAAATTTAAAATGTAAATACTAACGTACGTGATAATAATTAATGCGTTTACGATAATACTATGATAATACATGTGCTTACATTTCCTTGACTACGTCGTGATAACACTCGGCTGGCGGTTTAGACACGCCGAGTACATAAATGTGTGTAAACGCTGACTCGGTCAATTTCGGTACTAGGCCGAGCAACAAAATGAGTTTCTCGGCCGAGCCTCGTCACGTGTAAACGAGCCTTTAGCGATACATTTTTGAATAGACAAATAAATACACTTTTAGGAGTTGATTAGGCAATATATCGTCCTTAGTTGTAAATGAATTGCCAACAAGAACCCAAAACGGTGTCGGTTAACCACAAACTTAGGGAGCTCTGAAATTCTGTTATCAATTAACGTACATGAGAACCACAGCTGATCTGTATATTATATCTATTAATTATCTATGATTATAATACACCGTACCATTATAGTACTATTATATATATAGTAATGTACCTAATCTAATCGTGTATAATATACCGTGATGAGAACTCGGTACTTTTTTACTGCGCGTTAAGTAATTATTTGGTTGTGCTGTAGTAGAAAAGAAAGTATTGGTTTCTATTGCAATCTTGTGCTTACGCGTTCCAAACTTCCAATAGATTTTTGTTGGTTGTCGAAATCGTTTTGATTCTGGCCGTTCGACCATTCGATTTGAAAAGTCGAGTGTGTTGACGCTTGATAATCGCACCACCAAAACCTTATAACCTTTGATCTTTTC
The DNA here is from genome assembly GCA_017140985.1 of Hormaphis cornu. Taxonomy (NCBI): domain Eukaryota; kingdom Metazoa; phylum Arthropoda; class Insecta; order Hemiptera; family Hormaphididae; genus Hormaphis; species Hormaphis cornu. The sequence goes on along the minus strand of CM029357.1, from coordinate 44,845,509 downwards.
GAACAACGTATGTAAATAATTGTTACAAAAGTTTACTCGACTTTAACCATTTAACACTTATGACTATAAAGTTGTTATTTGGCCTATGACTATAACAACGACCACAATATAATCAATGACAGTTGATTTGTACGTTTTAAAACCGTCGTTATTAATAACTTTACAGGCCATCATCATCAATCATGGGTCGGATATTCCTCGAACACATGGGTGGCGATCGATTGTACTCTTGTGCAGCGTGCAACACTAATTTGACAAATCGCGACCAACTGGTCAGTACCAGATTCACGGGCGCTACAGGAAGAGGTTTTCTGTTCAATAAAGTTGTCAATCTCATCTACAGGTATGACGTGTTACGTCTAGGTATTCAAACACACTGTCCGTTCAATAGATGTCCTGCAAAAGTTTGTAACATGAAAAATGTATACAGTGTAAAAAAATATTTATATTTTATTTTTGAAAACTATGAATTCAACAAACTTTAATTAGACACACGTTAGGTACTATTATTGTATTGAAATAAATTAAAACAACAGTTTTTTAATCATTTTAAAGGCTAATAAATGAGGGATACATTTATTTCCTTAAAAACCTCTTTATTTATAAAATCTGTATTTTGTTCCTACCATGATATTAATTGTAAATGTAAAACCAAATATTTTTTTTAATTAGTAAATTTAATAATTAGGTTAACAGTTTTGTTCATTGTTTTCTATGGGTTAATGCACTATAGACAGGTTAAAGACAACTTTGTTCAAATTTTATAGTTAACTATTGTTTTTAGTGATGTTCGAGATCGAGTGATGTTGACTGGTCATCATTTTGTTAGAGATGTGTCCTGTAAAAATTGTGGGACAAAGTTGGGATGGATTTATGAATTTGCTGTGGAAGAAAGTCAACGCTATAAGGAAGGCAAAGTCGTACTAGAAATGGCATTGGTTTCTGAAAGTGAAGGTCTTGAACATGAAATATAAACACATTTAAGACATTATGTGTGTTCTCTCATTTCTTTTATAATTTGAAAATTTAAGTTATTTGTAAGTTAAGTAAATTCTTAATAAACCTTGATTATTTATCTTCTGTTGGGTAAACACATTTATTTTATGTTTTTTTAAATAATTTAAAAATGTAATAAGTAGGTTAATAATAGGGTTTATAAATGATTAATTTTTACAGTTATGAGTTTTGACCAATCCATACAATGTTCTTTGAAATGTTTGTTAAATATATTGATTTCCTATATTAATATTTGATGCATAAAGTTGAAAAATAAATAAATATCTAAATAATTGTGTGAATATTTTAAAGTGTAAGTTGTTCTTCAATATTCATTAACTTTGATTTGTGTTGTTAGAAATCAATTTAAAATTATTAGTTTCAATAAAGTAATTTTCATTTATTTATTTTTAATCTAGAACGTAGTATTGTAAGTTCTATCTAGATTTATTTAATTTAACATGAGACGTATCAAAATATTTAATATTACTTAATAATTTTTCTTAAATCAAAATATTTCAAAATACAAGTTCGTAGATTATAAGATTTATTTAAGCAGTTTTCCATAAAACACAAACAATTTACTATGAGGTTTGGAAGTCCTATTACTACCTATACATTACTAAGCCAACACATTAACACCCCAAAAAACTAAATAATGCAAGTATTACCTTATCCTTTAATATCTTGATTTTTCTCTCCCAGATGATTTGAAATGTTTTGACTCATTTAACAATGATTAATAATGCCAACAATCCAAGTAATCAAATACCTACTTGGGTTTGCCTTTTTCTTGCCCCCAGATATTTTGGCACCACGGCTTTAGATGAAATGGTTACTTGTAGGTCTATGGTATACAATAGGCGGGTGTAATCACTAAAGGTTTTTATTTAAAAATGAAAAAAGTCAAATGACAGCACCACTTTCAGTAGATGATTTATGGAATTATAATTCCAATCTTCCCGTTATGGCTTTAGATAGAAAACAGCTCTAATTATTCCAGGCTTGCTGCGTAATTTTGTCAATAAAATACGCAAAATGCCTATGCTGTTATACCCTGTAACTTCGAAGAAAAATATTTAATTATATTTTTATTCAATTCACTATAATGAAAAACAGATTTAATTTAATTAATACACGTAGGAAAATATTAGGTTAACTTCTGACATTTTCCCCTCCTTTAGCATCTTTTTAAAAAGATCCTTCAACCATCCAATGCGCTTACATCCCCTAAAATTGTCCACACCTCTACAGGCACTTCATCTGGTCCTACCGCCTTTTCTGCATCTTTCACTTTCTCCTCATTAACTTAACCAATCAATCCTTCATTTCATGAAATACTCTTTAAAGATTCTTTTAGATACTTCTTGTTCTGCAATCTCTCAAAATATTCTTTCCATCTCTTTTTCACTTTTTACCCACCAAATATTTTGAAAACCTCTGGGTCGCTTTTCTCTAACATTAGTTAGTCTACAAATTTCTTTTTCTCCTTCCTGTGTTCCTAACCTCTCATATAACTCATGTATTTGTACCTATTAAGCATTGCTTTGGTTATTGCACTCCATGGGTTTGTGTGAATCAGCGTACTCGTTCTAATATTCCATTCAGTTCTACTGAAGAACACTATAAGAGAACTATTTTTATTCCTTACTTAGATGACTTAGTATCATCTTTAAATGATCAATTTATGACTCATGAAGATACCATAGTTTCATTGTAATATATATTGGCTTTTTTTTGTTTAAGTAATCCTTTTTCAAGTATCGAAACTGCTGTAAATTTTTACTTGGATAATTTACCAGGTTTTGAGGATTCTATAAAATCCGAATATGAGTTATGGACTTCTAAATGGAAATCAGTAGAAATATCATCTCGTCCTACAACTTCCCTTGATGCAAATGCACTAATTGCATGTGATAAAATGCTTTATCCTAATATTTATCAACTACTTAAAATACTTGCTGTAATTCCTGTGTCAATGCACCTGCAGAACGTAGTTTTTCTACTCTACGGAGACTTAAGACTTATTTAAGAAATAAAACTTCTGAAAACCGTTTAATTGATTTAGCTTTACTAAGCATTCACAGGGATATTTCTATAACTGATGATATGATTATTAACAAATTTGCCAATAGTGGACAGGCTAGGCGTTTACAATGTGTGATTTAAGACTTACCTTACTAAATATTATAAATATAAATATATCTTATTTTCTAATTATATATTTAATATTATTATTAAATAAAAATATTTTATTGTATTATTTTATTTTTTTTTTTAATATGTAGGTATTTTTAAATTCTGTACAACACTGCAGCAATAAATTGGAAAAATGTTTCTATTAAATATTTGTAACCTTGTTTTTCTTAGAATTTATGGTACTTGTGTTTTAGGAAATTTATAGTTATGATTTTATATCAGCCCCCCCCCCCCCCCCCCCGAAAAAAATCTGGATACGCGCGTGACTAGTCAACACTGGCAGTGTGTATTGCATTATAAAACGGTCTACTGCATTAAAATACAAATTATAAAAAAAAAAAAAAAAATACTAGTAATAGTAATAAAACCTAAGGCTGTTAACATGTATGGGTATGGGAACATGCCGAGTGTAACTACTAACTAGCTATGGTGAAACCAAATCTGTGATACGCATTGATGACATAGCTGAGAAAGTCACATTACTAGTAGTAGATGATCAAGTACAAAACCATGATATTATTATTGGACGAACTTTTATTGATCGTGACGACTTATCATTTGTCAAAACTCAAGAGGAACTTAAATTTACCTACGATATGATACTACCATATAGGAATTGCGAAATCCCAAAACAATCTGATATGAACTGTGAACTCCAAGTAATTGTCAAAGAGGATAACGAAATTATTCCAGCTGCAAGTGCCAAAATAGTTGATGTACAGATAAATGATGAAGACTTACATGTCATGGTAATAAATAATGATCAAAAGAATGATATCTGTTTACCTAACCCAGCGGTTCCCAAACTTTTTCAGCCATGGAGCCTTTTTTTAAAGAGTAATTTCTCGTGGAGCCCCAAAAAATATTTAATGTTGTTTTATATACCTATATTCTATGAATCATATTAAATACGAATCGTGAATATACGGTATTAAATATAAAACGATAATTACTAATAAAAAAAAAAAATAATATCAAAAGAACAAGAGAAAATATTATTTATTATTTAAATTTACATAATGACTAATGAGAATATAACTAATTAAGGTTATTGAAAAAAAAAATATACCTATATAACATTACACGTCTTCTTCTTGAAGTTTGAGTCTTAATGTGAACAATGTGCCTGCTTTTTGTGACTAAGTTTGTCAATGTCCGGTGTCACAGAAGTTAATTGGAGACGCATGTCGTCTTCTGCATCCAAACGTGCTCGATATTTTGTTTTGGTAGCAGTGTACCTCGAAAAAGCCGTTTCACAAAGATACGTCGTACCAAAAGGCAATAAGAGCAATTTAGCTTTTGAACTCAATACTGAAAAATCTTCTCCTAACTGAGTCCAAAATTCAGGTATTGGTTTGATTTTAAATGATGTCTGATTGTGGCTCTCCGAAACCATATCAATAAGAATCTCGTATTCTGCCGCATTAAGAGCTGCTGGTTTTGATGTCACTGAAAATGGATTTATAATCCATTCATAGTTTTTTCGGATCAATTCTTGAGTATCTTTTGGAAAGTATGAATTCAAATTTTGAAGTAAATTATGAAGGTGTTCTTTAATTATTTTTAATAGAGATTCATTTATTGTTAATTTGTTTTCTTGTAAAAAGTTTGAAGTCAATGAAAAACATGAAAGGTCCTTATTATCGACGCTTTCAATGTAGAATGCTACTTTTTTCTTAAGTGCTAAAATTTTATCATTGGCATCAAATATTGTTTTCTGTTTTCCTTGAATAGATGTGCTAAATTCATTCATTTTCGAAAAAATATCTGCCAAGTAACATAATTTGATTAGCCATTCTTGATCATTCAAATAATCTTCAAGCAAACTATTTTGGTCATTCAATATTAAAGAAACTTCTGTTCGAAGTTCAAGTAAGCGGGATAATGCTTTGCCTCTTGACAACCATCGTACTTCTGTGTGTAATAATAATGACTTGTGTACAGCTCCCATATCTTCACACAGCATTTTAAGTAGTCTAGATTGCAAAGGTCGTGTTTTAATATAGTTGATAATTTTAACCGCGTTGTCTAGAACTTGCTTTAATACAACCGGCATTTTTTTCGTTGCTAGAGAATGTCGGTGCAAGACACAATGACTACTCGTGCAATTTTTTGAAACTTTCTTGATTCTTGCTACAACGCCAGCAATATTACCCATCATGGCCTTTGCGCCATCTGTGCACACGTCAATGCAATTGTCCCATGGTATTGAATTTTCAATGAAAAAAGCATCAAGCATAGAAAAAATTTCACTTCCGCTGGTTGAAGATGGAAGTGGTTTGCAGAACAGAATATCTTCATGAAAAGAACCTGATAACTCATACCGTACAAACGTCATTAACACAGCTAATCCGGCTACGTCAGTAGATTCGTCAAGTTGTAACGAAAATTTAGTTTGACTAATACGAGAAATTATGGTATCCTTAACATCGTATGATAAATCCTGAATTCGATTACGCACAGTATTATTCGATAAAGGTACACTAGAGATTAAATTTGCAGTTTTTTCGTCCACCATGCACTTCACTACTTTCACTAATAGTGGTTTTATCAGAGTTTCAGCGAGGGTGTGTGGTTTGCCAGCAAGAGCCAGTTCATAACTTACTAAGTACGATGCTTTCAGTGCTTTCTCGTTATGTGTCTTTACATGAGATACAAATGTTTTCTGAATTGAATGAAGTTCATTACTTTTTCTTTTGAAATAATCTGTAGTTTTATTTATGAAGTCAGGATGAGTTTCAAAATGTCGTTTAAGTTTGGCTGGGAACATTGAGCTATTAGGCAAAACTCTGTTACATATTACATATGAGGACGTCCATCAGCAAACTCAGTAAATCCTATGTCTAAATATGAATCGCAATATTTTCGTTTTTTAATTTCTTTTCGGACCTCCACATCAGGCATCGTAGATTCTAAAGTAGTTACATCAACACTGTGTCCAGATTCTTCTTTTGATCGAGCAGAAGTTGATGGCTGATGATTCTCAGGTTTAACAGAACCCGTTTTAATCCACCGTTCCATTTTTATAAAAATAAACGTCTGCCGTTAAATACAATAATAAAATCACGAAATAATTTAATCAAACTTAATACACGTCCGTCGTTCGTAAACACGCACTATAAACTGACAAAATAACAAATATACGACGGACCTAGTCGCGTAGATAATTATAGGTTTTCTTATCGGGATTTAATATTGCATGTAATATAGTAAACGAATCGGCAAATTATCACAATGTATTTGAAAAAGTTTTTTCAAAATATAAATATTCGTTCAAAATGTTTAAAATGTTTAAAATAACAAATGGTTTTAAAATGATCAAATTTTTTTTGGTGTAACGAACGGAGCCCTCGAAAAAACATCGCGGAGCACCAAGGGCTCCGCGGAGCACAGTTTGGGAACCGCTGGGTTAGTGTATTCAATAATCCATCTTGGGAAACAGCTTCATACCCATAAAGAGCATAGAATGGGCTCACACCAGTAGTTTGGTTTGATGCAGTGTTCAGTACTAGCTCTATATCTGCCAACCCCTTATCCCAGGAAGTTTCTTTGACCAAACTTTGACCAAACCCTTCCAAGACCGAAGTAGCACTCTTTCACCTGAATAACAGACAATTTAAGCATGAAATAAATATTATTTTCAATGGAAAAGAAATAGCCAACAATCATACACCGTCATACATTGGAGTGTCCGTAGATAGAACGCTGTCATACAAGAACCATCTAACAAAGGTTACAGCAAAAATCAAAACACTAAATAATATTATTAGAAAACTTGCTAACACTAATTGGGGATCTGATCCTAATACATTAAGGATATCGGCAATGGCTCTTACTTACTCTGTTGCGGAGTACTGTGCCCCAGTCTGGATTAACTCCGCTCACGCAAATAAAATTGATACACAATTAAATGCAATAATGAGAACTATAACGGGGACTATAAAATCTACGCCTGTACAATGGCTATCCGTGCAAAGCATTAAAACACCCCCTAAATACGTAGAATGTATTCACTAGTACGGGAATGGGACAAATATATCTCGAATACAGATCGAGTGATCTGTCGATTCATAAAGATATTAACCACAGCCAAATGCAAAGACTAAAATTCCGTAAACTTCTTGAAAATTAGCCCAAAACCTACGATTGGAAGGCTTCAACCCAAATTCCAAGTAGATAAATGAATGGAAAGATGAGAACCCAGACACACTAAACCTCATTGAAAATCCAACCAGACAACCATGGTTCCACTTACAGCGCAAAGAATTGGTCACACTTAATAGAATAAGAACAAGGCATGGGAAAACTGGACAAATATTATGTAAATGGGGTTTCAGCAGTAGCGAAGCTTGGGTTTTGAATCAGGGTAGACAAATTAAAAAAAAACTAACTAATAAATAAAATAAGCAGCTAGACATTTTTATTTATTTAATGAAAATACATTTATATAGCTTTGTAGGTTAGTTCTATTTTTCTGTATTTTGTTTCCGCAAATAGATCGATTACTTCGTCAATATTAAATACTATAGTTAATTAAAAAAAAAACTCAAATTCGACCTAACGAGAAATACTATATAACTGTTACGTACTGCGTACAACAAAGACAGTAGGTATTGTACAGTTTGCGCTGTTCAATTATTCAAAAATAAATGATAATATTTATTATTCATGTTTTATATCACGTAAATCATTGTTATCGAAGTCACATTTTTCGTAAATCAAAATAATATAGACTGAATCACAAAATTACAAATTATTTACTCATAAAGAAGTTATGCCTTGGACAATATGTGTATACGGTCAGTCTATAAATATAAAATTATTATTTCTTGATAAAAATATTCGTGAGACATGTCTCTTCCATCTGCTTGCGCAAGGTACCCCCTCCATACAGTCCTCCTCACCGCATGCTCTAAATAGTGAGACACTGCTCGCGTTGTCTCAACCAGCAATATTATTTTGTTTTGTGCCGCGTCTCGCGTTCGTCCCGCGGCGGAGCGGCTTGATTGATATTTAATTTTTACGTGTTTATAATGTATACAATCGTACACATCATTGTATATTTAAAAATGTAATTAGCTTAAAAAAATATTTGGGTAGACAATGTCTCTTTGTCTCATAGGTAACTTCGCCACTGGGTTTCAGACCTTCACCAGAATGTGACTGTGGAAGTACAATACAATCAATTAAACATTTTGTTGAAGAATGTCCAAAGAAATTCTTCAGCAAAGGCATGAATAACCTCCATATGGCCACACCAGAAGCAATTGAGTGGATCTCAAAATTGAATATCCAAATCTAAGACTAAACAATCTCTATATGCACCAAATTCTATAAATATAAATTAAAATATGTATATTAAAACTATTATTATCCTTTGTTATTGTTATTTCATTCTTCTATATATCGATTGTGACTGATTTATGTTTTATATAAATATATAATTATAAATAATTTGCTATTATTTTCCGGGACATTACGGCGTCCCGTTATATTGGGCGGCCGTGCATTTTTTATGGGAGGCCCAAATAATTAAGAGAAACGTGTTTTTTACACACCGATTTAAATTTTTCTTTTCGATTTTTCTGATCACTTTTTCTAGTAGAAAAAATGCTCCAATTTTAACGTACGATACCTCAAAAGATGGAAAATTGAACCGAGATGGTATTTTATTTGAAGCGTTTTTTAAAATTTTGATTTTAATGGGAAACGTGTTTTTTCCATATCGGTTTAAAATTTTTTGATCATAACATCTAAAATAAAGATCGGACCAAACTGAAACTTTTACACAATACCAAAATAGGAATGTTACAGATTTGATAAAAGTTATTCACGTTAAATTTGTTTTTACCACGACGTATACTAGACAACTGAGCTCGCTCAGAATCGTATTTTCGAAGGCAATGATTTATCGTTGCTTTCAGAAATTAAATAATGCGTTCAAACCATAACCTCTAAACTAGTGGCCAACCCAAAGGGTAGTCGCTACTCCGTCAAACTACTCACGTGAACTAGACTGATCCCGGCGTTTTTTTTTTTTATTTTTTTTTTATTTTTTCTCAACATAAATTGGAAAAAGAAACTCCAAAATGTATGGTTAAGTAAATAATTTTTAAACAAAATTTGAATGCACAATAAATATATTTAATCTTTAGACACACAAAAATCATATAATGACATGTTTAAACAAACAAAACGATTAAATTTATTTTATAATAATAATAATAATAATAATAATAATAATTCAACTTATAAACCATTATTAAATAAGACTTTATGATTTAATTTTATGTATTCATATCCAGATGTTTTACAAAAGCTTTTTATGGAAACAAATTTCTTTCGATATTGATCTTCAATTACTAAAAAAAAAGATAAATTGTTTTAAACACACAAAATTCTCAATTCAACATTTGATACATGAATTTATTTTGAGTAGAACAAATTTCAAAATTTTTATTTTGTTATAGCTTTAAATTTTTCAATATTTCATATGATATACTAAATTTTACATGTAATTTTCGTATCTAATAATTGGGCAATTTAATTATAGGTATATTTCATATTATATGACTTTAGAAATATTTGATATTTTTGATACTATAACTACAGATAATTGTTTGAACTTTTTCATTGTTGTAAAATTTTTAATTTCATTTAGATTCTGAGCGGAGCAATATATTGTTTTTGAAATTGTGTCTATTTTTCTGTACAAACTCACAAAAATTTGTTGTTTAAGATTTGAAACTCAATTATGTTATATAAAACAAAACTTGGTATCTGTATAAAATTTTTTAATAAAAATGCGCCCAGTAGTTTTTGAAAGCGTATAAAAAAAAGTATTGATAAAACGCTATTATACTTACGTATTATTTTCACTATAGCAATAAAATTATGCACTATTGTGCAACTGATACTTAAATCATAATAATTCCTCAAGGCTCAAATAACGGTCCAAATGGTTTGACATTTTCACACTTGATTTAAATTAATGCGTGAGTACATCTTTCAAAATTATTGGATCATTTTTAAACAAATTTTAAGTATAGAACATTCAATTACAGCGTGATATTTGATGTTTTTCAATGAGTTCTTTTGGTATTAGTTTTAAAATTATTTTTTTATGATCATAAAATATTAAGATTCTAAGCAATTATGACAATTTTAAATTGATTTCACTTATTTTGATTCTAGCGTCTAATAAAAGACTAATAATAAATTGTATTGTTACCGCACAATTTTTATCAAATATTTAAATTATAATTTCATATAAAATCATACATATTTTAATTATACATATTCTAATTAAACCTTTCAAAATAGTGATCCACAGGGTCAAACTACCCACGCAACCTAGAGTAATTCCGGGTTTTTTTTTTTATATAATAACCATTTAAATTGAAAAATTTACAAAAATTAAAAATACTATAGTCGATAAAACGTTTGTCATTTACTATTTTTTATGTTTAATTGTAACATTTTAAGTGACCAATATCAATAACGTGGAAGGAACGGTTTTTATCTTCTTCTTCTTTTTCCTGTGGTTTCGACCTTTAAGATCAGCCTTCCTAACAAATTTGTCGCAATCTTTCTCAATCCTTAGAAATTTCTTGCCGTTGTATATTTGATTCCACTGCCTTTGCATCTTTTTTGACACGGTCCTCTCATCTTAAACGTGATCTATCTAATAATCTTTTTCCAGTCGGAATTTCTCAAGAATTCGGAACCACTCAATAAATAAGCCCTCTTTTCTCCAAGCACACGACCTGCCCACAATTCTCACATTAATCTTCTTCTCGTAATTTCTATAATAATGTTAAGTTTTTCTATTCAAATACTTCAATTTCTCATTCTGCGTATCCTCCACTGTTCAGTGTCGGAGACCAGCATCGATACATGGTACGTACGTGAAGTTAGCGCTACAATTGTAACACACTTGTCACTTGCTTCAAATATCTCTAAAAAACTTCGAATACACTTGTTAGAACTTGTTAGAAAGTTGTAAGACTTTGTTAGAAACTAGTATCAAGGTTTTTCAAAGTTTTGGGTATGTAGTGATAATTACACAATAGCGTTACAAAAAAGCTTAAAGTTGCCAAAAACTGGTCCAATCAACTTATTCAGACTGGTTAGACGTTGTTAAATTTTGTTAGAACCTAGTTTCAACATTTTTTAAAGTTTTGGATATGTAGTGCTAACTTCACCACAGCACTACACAAAAGCTCAAAGTTGCCAAAAACTGGTTCAGTCAACTTTTTCAGACTTGTTAGACGTTGTTAAGTTTTGTTAGAAACTAGTTTCAAAGTTTTGGGTATGTAGTGCCAATTTCATCACAGCACCACATAAATGCTCAAATGGATCCTGCGTGTAGGTTAGGCGAGGTGAAAAGTGAGCCGCGATCATCACGCGCCAAGCGGTCATTTTTCCTGCTCTCAGGGGTTCTACGTTTGAGAGAAATGGAAACAGCTGGCGTGCATTTTAAAAACGGCCAGTGGGTAATTTATAGTGCTATTCCTCGTATTTTGTAGACCAATTTCTTTTTATACAGCAGCTGCAGCTGTCGCATTCCACAATATTTTGTTAACGTTATAATATAGGTTAGAAATTCGTGATTACACAAGTTATCCACTTATTATTTACGTTTGTTATTATATTTCCCGCTTTTGCATATTGTTGGTTTTTAAAGTGCGCGCTTTAAAAGTTTGAACGTTGGTGGTATTTTAATTATTTCTTTAATTACTCATATTATATAAAATTATTTTTAAAATGGCATATCAAGGCGCATTCTCAAACGAAGAAAGTAATTTTCCATGTTTATAATTATTTCAAAACATTGGCTGATGACAATGGTATGCCAGAACTTAGTAATTTTTTTCGTCTCTAATTCATGAAATTACTGCTGAAGCGTGTGGCGTAAGTCTTGCTTGTGTTAAACGAGTTTGTGCTGAAGGGAAAAAATTGTCTGTGGGCGAAAATTGACTAGATGCCGAACCTTCTTTATTTAAGTTTCCAAGGAAAAGTTATAAGCGTGCCAAACCCTTGACCAACTTAGACGATTTTGACAATGAATTTGTCAGAAGAACAGTTCATAATTTTTATGATAATGGTCAGTACCCAACAAGTGCAAATTGAGAGCGTTGCATGAAAAAATTAATTATTCGGGTTCACAATGGTCTGTGCGACATATTTTGCGTAGCTCAAATTTCAAATACAAATAATGTAATGATGGGCGTAAGTTTTTAATGGAACGAAATGATATGGTTTGTTCTCGGGTTAAATTTCTGAGAAAAATGAACGAGTTCGAACGTAATAACGACACAAGGCCAATAGTTTACTTAGATGAAACATAAGAAATTGGACGGATATCACTTTTTGAGGCGTGTAATTTTGACGCAACTTTGAAAAACTTTGAAACTAGTTTCTAACAAAGTCTAACAACTTTCAAACGATTTCTAACAAGTGTATTCAAAGTTTGTTTGAGATATTTGAAACAAGTGTGTAGTGCTTACTTCACGTATGTATACATGGTCCAGAAATTCTTTTTAGAATTTTGCGCTCAAATACAGCAATTCTTGTTTCTTACACCTTTCTCAGAGTCCAAGCTTAAAATCTATACAGGATTACTGGTTATATCAGAGTCATGTAAAGTTGAATTTATAATTTTTTTGATAAAACTTTTGAGTCAAAAATATCTTTTAGGCTAATATAACACCTATTTCCCATAGAATGTAACATTCTCTTATATGTACTTAGTTTGATTAACTAGTTATATACTATCAATACTCACAATAATCTTTCGCAAAATTCACGTAATATTCAAAGAACGGTATAACAAAATCTGTCAATGCAATATTGTTATTGTAATAAAAATTTAAAATAAATAGTTCAAAAGTTTTGTCTTATCAAATTATTTAAAAATACATACGTTTTACGAGCATTTCGTTTATTATGGGTTCATTTAGATTTTTGTTTTCGTTTTTGTGAAGATGGTTAAGGACTAAAACAGATTTATATTAAGTAGTTTTTATCATTGGGTAATGATAAAGATAAAAATTTGAAATGTTAATCGGTATAAATTTTTTAATGATTTTTAAATAAAATATAATGATATTGTACAATTACGGAGGATTAGCTTTAGATTTTGGGGAAGTAACATCCCCGGGGAGAACCACTGATAGGCAGTGGCGGCTCGTGGTGATTTGACATAGGGGTGCGATATTTTTTTTTCTTAATTTACTTAGAATACTAAATTAAAATGATAAGATTATTTATTTATTATGTATATAATTATATATTATCATATTTCATTAGTAATAATTTGTAAATAAATACAAAATAAAAGGCATATTAAAATTTTTTCTTCATTAGGTTAAAATTTTATACTGAAAATCAAGCCTCCTTTCCTTGATGTCACAAAATTTGTCGATTACTTTTTTGTTGAAATCAATATCTTCATTTATTATACGGTTCTCTACACTTAAAATAGTCAAAGCGTTTAGTCTGTCCTCACACATTGTACTTCTTAAGCATGTCTTAATTCTCTTCAATGTAGAAAAACTTCTTTCAGCTTCTGAAGATGTCATTGGTGTGACTACCAAAACTTTAAGTAATTTAAAAACCTCTTTAAATGTGTCTTGCATGTTATTATTTATAATATAATTTATTGTAGAAATTACACCTTTTAAACTTCGAAAATCATCACGTGAGTAAATTACCTCTGACTCAGTTTTCAAACGTTCTTGACTAAAAAATGGATAGCATTCGGCAGTAATATTCAGAGCTTTTGATGGAAAGTTATTATTATAAATCACATATTTTTCATTTTGGAAAAGTTGAGCTGCTGTTAAATGCTTAGTAAAATCAAAACGTCTCTGAGCTTGAATAGATATTACGTCACATACTTCTATAGCAGCCAATTTTTTATAGTTAACAGAATCTTCTAATCGTTTTCTTGTGGAAGAACTTTCATCATTTGGTATTTCTGTAAGAGTTGTCAAATTATCACGAATTTTTTTAATTTCTATTTTAAATTTTATTACAGAATCATGGACTTGTACTGGATCAGTATTCTTTGCTTGAACAGCATTATACAAACAATCAACATGGGGCATAATTTTATGAAAACAATTAAGCCAAAAAATAAAATTCGAATCCTGTAGAAGTAATTTAAGTCCTGTAGCTTGATTAATAGAACTAGATTGCAAGGATACGTCAATAATTTTCTCCATACATTCAATCAACGTTTCTCTATGTTCATAAACCATATTTACTGTTCTAATATTAAAATTCCAACGTGTTTGAACTGTTTTTGGTAAACGAGTGCCTACTATTTCATCTAGTATAGCAACTCTCTGTGGAGAATTCGAAAAAAATGTTGGAATTTGAGACAAATTTGAAAAAAATACTTTGACTTGTTTGTTTTGAGAAGTTGCTTGAGCCATAATTAAATTCAGTTGATGAGCGTAACAATGAATAAAATAAGCATACGGATATTTTTCTTTTATTCGTACGTTAACTCCAGATTGATGACCACTCATAACTGCAGCTCCATCCAGTGGCGCAACTAGGGGTGGGGTTTGGGGGTTGTAACCCCCCCCGAAAATTTTCTAAATACTACTAACTAATTACCTGTTGAAAATGATTTTTTTTTTTCCAAATTCACAACCCCCCCCGAAAATGAATCCTGGTTGCGCCACTGGCTCCATCATATGCTTGTGCGATTAATTTTTGAGGATTTTTTTCTATTATAGGATCGATTTCATTTAGAATAGTCTGGGTTAATGAGTCTGCATCATGTCCTGTAGGATTAAAAAATCCCCAAAAACGTTCTACAGGAATCCCTTTAATTTTATAACGAAATATAAATGTTAATTGAAATTTGTTAAATATGTCAGTTGTTTCGTCCACAATAATAGATACAAACTCCGAATTATTTATTTCATTTAATATATAATTTCTTGTAACATTTAAAATACTATCCAGTAATTCGTTTTGTATGGTTTTAGAAGTTCCTTTGAAAACAGTAGCTTTCTGAAAATGTTCCTGTAAACTTGGATCTAAATCTGAACATAAGTTAATCAAACCACGAAAAATGCCTTGGTTTTTTGATGAAATTTTTTCATCGTGGCCACGTAATGGTAATTCGTAATTTCCACAAAATTTTACACAATTTAAAATTTTTTCTAAAATATTTCGATTTTTAATAACTTGCTCATTATGACGTTTAATCCCTAATTTATAACCACTGTCAATTTGACTTCTGATGTCCATAGTTCCCAATACTTTAAAATTTGCCTCATTTTGTAAATGTTTAAATGAATTTTCATGTTTATTTAATTTAACTAATGTATGTATTAAATCTTTTACACCTGTTTTACTCCAAGATAATTCACCTCCAAAACATACACAAGGGAAACAAAATAAAGATACTGTTGTTTCACACCCACAGAGCCATTTAAACTTTTGATAAAGCTCAATATTAAAATGACGAGTATATTCTTTTTGTCCTTTTTTCGAAATATTAATTAAGTTTGGTAAATTTGGTAGAGGTCGACCCAAATTTTTAATTTCCACTTTTTTTTCTAATGTTAGAGATGAAAATTTCATTTTTAAAATTTCTTGAACTGAATTCATATTTATTATATTAAAATACTACTATAAATTCGACTATTCGAGTATTCCAAACGTAAATAGAATAATTAAAATAAAAATATTCACCGTTTTCATATGTATCTGTACACTCTCACGTCTTCTCAAACGGTAAAAAGGTAAAATTAATACGATATACTAGCCACAACCACTACACTACTACACTGATACAGTTGCGCCGCCCGAATTGTACGACAAAAATCGTCGCACATCATAGCTTTAATGGTCACAGTCAATGCCGATAAGGCCATAAGAAACAATTATATTTAGGTTCGTAGTAAAGCACGTGTCAGTACACACGACCTATTGTAGTGATAGCAACGGTTCGCGTTACGCCGCCCGAATTGTACGACAGAAATCATCGCACATCATAGCTTTTACGGCCGCTGCCGCCGTCGCCAATAATATCATGTTTTATCTTCTATAAATACCGGTTTTTATATGTGCGATTCATGACGTAGGACACCACGTAATATCGACAGCCCCGCTGTAGTAACTATAAACATACATATTATATATATATATATATATATATATATATATATATATATATATATATTTATAATGTATGATGTATAGTATACTCGTAAAATAATAAATATAAAATTCTAATAATATTAAATATAAAATTAAATATTATATTATTTCAAATATTTTTTCAATTCAGTAGGGGGTGCGATCGCACCATCGCACATAGGCACGAGCCGCCACTGCTGATAGGCATAAAAACTTAAGGTGTATAATAACTACGGTTTGGGCTAGACAACCATTACAAATCTTCTTTAAATTCGCTGAATTACGGGAAATTCTGGTGTATTATTAATGTAATAACAGTTTTTACTTTTTTCGGAAGTTAACATGTCATGAGCTGGAAAAATGGATCTGCATATTATACTTTTATTATTTATAGATACGATTGATATACAATTTAAAATGAGGTAATGAGCAACAATAGCTGGGTCTGTACTGATAAGCGAGTGGCTAAAGCTACCACGACTAGTTTTCTATAATCAATTAGGCCAGTCGGCTGGCGAACGCCAAGCTAAAAAAAATTAACGACATTTGTAAGACCGACCGACGTACTGCTTATTATTAATACTCTGATCAACTCGCGTATTTCCGACTTTTTAAGCTCGATTAAAAAAAAAAATACCGCACCTATTGCTAAACTTTTTACTGATTTGGAATCTGCATAGATGTAGCTTACGAACGTTAACGTAGTAACGATGTAGTTAACGAACGTTTTTCAACGAGTAGTCGTTGATAAAATACCTCATAAAAAAAAAATGGCTAATTTAACGAAAACTAATTATCCTTGTAATTAATAAAGTAGGCGATCTTCAGATATGACAATAATACCAAATGAAAAAGCGTGTTAATAGCTTTTAAATGGTATATTGTTCAAGATTGTGAGTTAAATATATGTTGAATAAGAATTCGTTGAAAATCGCTGATTTCAAGAATTTTGTTCTTCTTCTCCTTCTCCTTCAAACAAGGAGCAGTAAAAAACAAACTACTGAACCGAATTTCATGAAACTTGGCATGAATGTTCCTTTTTGATCATAGATGTGCACTTAATAGAGCGTTTTTGCAAATACACAATATTTTTCAGTGTTAAGCAAAATAACAATAGTTTTTTGCCACTTTTTCGCTTATCAGTATAAGTAGGTACCACTTCATCATGTTCCACTTCACCATTAGATATTAAATAATGTTCCGTTCGTCGGAGTTAAAGTACAAAAGCACTTGACCACTATCAAAATCGAATTATATTTTAAACTTCATCTCATTCTGTTCAGTATTAATTTCTGTAGCTTGTTTGAAAACTCGAAATTCCAAAAGATTTCCTCGTTGTTATCATTACATGGTTTGTAACCTCCCGCACGACGTATATTAGCCGCACGAAGTAGATTTTAATTTTTTATCAGTTTTCACCAAAGAATGATAACGATTTTCATTTAATTTCGTTCAATGTTCAACAACTCAACAACGGAATTGGAATTTGTATATGGGGATGCAAAGGTAGCCTATGCAGGGCAGGGAGGTAAGTTTGGAACTCAACAGCAGTTACTTCCTCGTGGTGAGTTCTGGGTTATTATAATATGCAAAGTATTTCTATATTCTTAAGCATATCATAAGCGAAATGCTGCTGCTACCCATGCATCCTCTATCAATATTATGTCTATTTAAAAAAAAAAAATATTGATATCCCCAAAAATTACTTTAAAAGTAAAAAAATGATGCCATGCTAAAAAAAAAACTGGCTTCAAAATGACCTAATTAAAAAAAAAAAAAAAGACCTGGCTTCAAAATAACCGATATCGTTTTTTACGCCAACCCTGTACCCCTATTCTTCTAAAATTAAACACCACTACCCCCTACACAAATCACCTCAATATGACATACAGAATAAATGCTTATATATTTTGATCGTTTGAATTTTAAAAATTTTCCATAAATCATAGAAAAACGAATTCATTAATAATTTGAATTTTTTATAATTATATTACAAGTACCTATCACAATAAACATATAGGTAGCTGCAAAATATATGTGTTAAATATTTTTAAAGATCCCAGTAAAATTGATTTAAATTGTAGAAAATATTTTTAAGTCTTAAAACTTAATATTATATTCTGCGGTATTAGTTTTTAGCTAAATTAATAGACTCGAAGCAAAGATAAGTGGTAAATAATAATAAAATGTGTCTGCTTACACCACCATGTAGACAAGATTTTAAATATCTGTTTGCTGTCTTCTGAAAATATACAAAATATTATTTTGTAGTTTATTTCCCAAACATAAGTTTCTCAAAATTTTCAAAGTGTACCTATTTTGATAGATACTAATAAGTGTGTTCACACAATTCAGTTTTTGAACAGCTGTTATTAATCCGGTTTCTTTTTCATTGGGAGCAATAAATTGGTCACGGTTAATATATATATATATATATTAAACGTGGTTGGCGGTACTGACAAGTTTTTCACATATAGAAGATCGGACCTGCTGGGTTAATAGATTAAATTTTCAGAACCAGATTCAAAGTGTATGGTACAATGCCTATTATAAATCCAATCGTAACAATGTCGGTGAATTGCATTCTAATGCAATCTAAGTCCAGTGGTGTTCCCATTCATTGTTTTGAGAGTATACCAATCCGTCTGCGGGTACGAAAACATGAACATTTAATGCTATACAAACATTTTTTTTATGATCTTTTAAGGTGAAGGACGTGTTAGTAAACAGTGCTTGATTTGAAAAATAGTAGGGGACACGAATAATTGCTTATTCTTGACTATTATAAAGGTACGTAATTAAAAAGGGTAGGCTAAAACAGTTAAAAAAACAAAGACGAGGACTTCATTTTTCCATGCACTTCCCACCTAGGTCAAGCACTGTCAATATACAAAAAAAAAAAATCAATTTTTTTACATATTGTCTTTATATTTCCATACATGAATTAAAATATTTAGATGAATCAATTGATACAAAAATCTAATCACATCGATTGTCGGACGCCGAAAGGCAAAAACTAAATTTTTTTTTTTTATAGCACATTGTTACATATCCTTCCCACTATGTGATTATTTGAAGATTACATTAATAGTCTATACTATCGTATTTTGCTTATCAACGTGATAATTTAACGTTGATTTGGGAAAGTAGCGTCCCCATCGCCCAATGTACCCACAGTACATTGCAATAGTTCTACCCTGACCTTTAGTGGTTGGGGTAGTCTGGCCCTCCAGGTTGGGGGTTAAGCGTAGGGCTAACAACCCTGCCTTGTAAAAATATATTTGTTCAGGACTCACACACTAAGCCTCGGACTGGGAAAAATGGAAAAATAACTGGAAATCGAAAATTGGAAATGTTTTGTGGTACATGGAACGTTAGAATCTTGTACAAACCCGGAGCGGCTTTAGACCTAGTAAGAGAATTGGAAAAATATAAAATGAAATGCGTAGCCCTACAAGAAGCCAGATGGGAAGATGTCGGAACAACTAAGATATCACAAACAACTATATTTAATGGTAAGTGTCAAAACGGACACAGTCTAGGGATGGGATTTGCTGTACACGAATCGATTATTCATGTAGTAAAAGACTTCAAAGATATAAACCCAAGACTATCAACTTTAACTTTGAAAACAGATAATGTCGATACTGTATTAATCAATGTACATGCACCCACGAAAGAAAAGGATGAAGAGGAAAAAGAATATTTCTATGCCTCACTAGCCAATGTGTTTGACTCCTCCGAGGGAAGCCTTAGAATAGTGCTGGGAGATTTTAACGCGAAATTAGGCCAAGAAGTTGAGTATAGGAGTTATATAGGAACCCAGAGCCTACATACAATCACCAATGATAACGGAACTAAATTAATTGATTTTGCAATAGGCAAAGGTCTAGTAATAAAAAGCAACATGTTTCCGAGAAAAGATATCCATAAATATACATGAATCTCCCCAGACGGAAAACATAAAAACCAGATTGATCATGTGTTAGTCACGAGCAGGTTCAAAAATAGTATAGTAAATATAAGATCTTTACGTGGTGCGGATATTGACTCTGGTCACGTATTACTTGGTATTTGGATAAAAGTGAAACATAAAAGAATAATGAAAATAGACCAAAGAAAAAAGGCAAGACGATTTGATATAAATAAATTAAAGGACTCAGTTATAAGAAAAAATTTTGAAGATAATATTCAAAATATATTTCAAAATAAACAGACGCCATTAGACGAAACAATAAACAAAGAATGGGAACAAATAAAGGAAACTGTAAATAATATAGCAACAAAGACTCTAGGAAAAGAAAGATCAAAATCAAAGCCGTGGTTTAATGAGATCTGCGAGAGTGCAGTAATTAGAAGAAACCTAGCAAGGAAACATTGGCTGAATGATACAAACAATGAAGACCTATTCGCAAGGCTTAGAATTCGATGTACAGTCGTATTAATAACCTAAGAGGAAACTACAAAAAGAAAGAAAGATTTCTGAGACATGAAGATGGATCTCCAATAACAACTGACAACGATATAGCCAAAAAATGGGGGAAATACTTTGGAGACTTGCTAAACTGTGAAGAACCAGAAGAAATCTTTCTTTTTAACATAGGAAATGGGGATGCTCAAGACTGCGCAGAACCCACTCTAGATGAGGTAAAAAATCAAATAAACAATTTAAAAAATCACAAGGCACCAGGGGAAGATGAAATCCAAGCGGAACTCCTTAAACATGGAGGGGATGAAATCTCATTTAGAGTGTGGAAACTGATTTGCCGAATATGGACGAATGAAGAATTACCTGTAGAATGGAGGACATCGGTGATGTGTCCAATACACAAGAAAGGAAACAAACAAGACTGCAACAATTATAGAGGAATAGCTCTTCTAAACGTAACATACAAGGTTTTTTCAAACTGCATTCTATCAAGGCTTAAAGTTAAAGCAAAAGAAATCTTAGGTAACCATCAGGGAGGATTTAGACCAGGAAGATCGACGATAGATTAGACAGTTATTCCAAAAAGCATGGGAGTTTGACAAAGAGATACACGTCCTTATCATTGACTTCAAAAAAGCGTATGACAGTATCCACAGGACAAGCATGATCAACTCTTTGCAAGAATTTAATTTACCATATAAACTAATAAGTTTAATTGAAATGAGCATTACAGAAACTTTCGGTAAGATCAAGGTAGGAGCTGCAGAAACAGAACCAATACAAGTAAAACCTGGTCTAAGACAGGGAGACTCCATATCACCAATTCTGTTTAACCTAATTCTAGAGAAAGTAGTTAGATCGTAAGATCTTTGTCGTTAGAAATTAAAAAAAAGTTATATACAACCTTAATACGCCCAGTGGACACTGATGGGGCGGATACCTGGACATTAAGAAAGAATGAGGAAAGAAAACTTATGATTTTTGAAAGGAAAATTTTTGGACCAGTGAAAGACACAGAAACGGATGAGTGGAGAATAAGAAAAAATAATGAATTGGAAAGCCTATTTAAAAGGGAAAGCATAGTGGATGCAATTAAAGACCGAAGACTTCAGTGGGCCGGTCATGCTAGACAAAGCCAGAACAACATAATAAGGATGACTATGGACGAGAACCCAGTTGGTAAAAGACCACTAGGGAGACTTCAATTAAGGTGGGAAGACATGATGGAAAGAGACGTGTTGGCACTGAATGGAGGACCGGATTGGAGAGCGCGAGCTTTGGATAGAGAAGACTGGAGAATTGGATGTGTGACGGGATGGTCTTAATGGCCGACAAACCCCGGGTTTGTATGACGAGGAGTTTCTATTTGTTTTATAGCTATTGCATTTAATGTAAGTGAACCATCTTTATTTGTTACTAATTGTTCATTCAAAGTTTCAACTTTTATTAAAGTGACTCGTCATGATCACGATTAAAGATATGACTATCTATTTATCTATTTTTATTTTTTAATTGGGCTTTGGGGTTATATTTTAATACGTACATTGATAACTTTTAAATAAAATAATGATGGATAATTTTTTTGTTGATATAATAAAATTCAAAACTGAAAATATACCTAATCAATATATACATATATTTTTAATGTTTAAGTACTGCTCAAACGTGTAGTTACAACTACCCATTTGAATTAAAAACTGCCCATTTTGGTTAGAATTACCCGTTAGTGCAAGCTCTGCTTATGTCTTTGAATGGTAGTATTTTTTGTAATTGTTTCATTTTGTAAATAATTTTTCTTAATTTGTTGGAGATATTTGTTATATGCTTCTTCCATTTCATATCAGAACACATTTCAATACCTTAGTGTTTATAATTTTTTTACAACAATAACAGATTTACATTGACATATTGTGTCCATTGTCGGACAATCATTTTCGTCTATTTTTACATCATTAATGGTTGGCAATGTGTTCTCATACAGTGAGTAATAGTGTAATAGATGATTTATCAAAGTTTAGAAATAAACTATTTTTGCTCAGCCAATGATCTAAAAATTTAAAATCATCTTTAATATTTGTAAATACTTCATCCCAAGAATTATCTATACAAATCATTAATCAAGACAGTATAATCAACGTAACATATTATTTGACTTTTAAACTAAGGAGTTTTATATCGTTTAGCTGGATATTAAAAAAAGCGCCGGGATCAGTCTAGTTTGCGTGGGTAGTTTGACAGGGTAGTGACTACAATTTGGGTGGGTCACTAGTTCAGAAGTTGTGGTTTAAACGTATTATTTAATTTCTGAAAGCAACGATAAATCATTGCCTCCGAAAATACGATTCTGAGCGAGCTCAGTTGTCTAGTATACGTCGTGGTAAAAACATTACTTTAACAATAAAAACTTTAATCAAATATGTATCTTTCTTATTTTGGTATTGTGTAAAAGTTTCAGCTTGGTCCGATCTTTATTTTGGATGTTATGATCAAAAAATTTTAAATCGATGTAGAAAAAACACGTTTCCCGTAATTATTTTTCCCCATAAGAAATACACGGCCGCCCGGAATGACGAGTATTACGACAAAATAACAACTTATAATCGGCTATAAACCAAAATTGTGTTAACCAATATTCTAAATTTTTTAACCACATATGTGAAACTATCTTGTTTAGATTGTATTAAAGTTTCGAGACTTAAATGTAAAAACTAGAGGTTTTATGGAACAATAACTGCGTAAAATTCAATAATTCGAAAATTTCAAAATTCCATAACTCCCTCAAAAATGATCAAAATCGTTTGAAAACTAAGCAGTAAAATTGTTAAACCTTTTTTAATGACTCATATAAATTTCAAGTCAAACGGAGCACTTTTGGGAATTAGACCGTTTTCGGACCGTTTTCGTTTTTCCACAGAACTTAAAAAATAATCAAAATTTTAAAAAACGCTTCAAATATAGTATTGTGGGTTTTAGGCAATAAAAAATCACTCACAATTTAATTTAATTTAAAATAAACACTATATTACATAAATACGTATGAATATAAACGTGAAAAAACAAATATCAATATACGTTACAATGACGGAGGAATCGCGGAATATATCGCGGAATATATCGCGGAGTGTAATTAACGGTGTGTCGCGGAGTGTACTCACGGACTGACTAATCGACTGAGCGTCTGACCAGCCGGTATAAATATTTATAAGCGTCGATTGTTCTAGAACTTTTTCGAAATTACCCTAACGAGATAATTATTGTATATTCTAGAACACGGGGTTTCCCTTTATTTACTGACAATATTGTAAACAACTTGGACGACTCGTGGTGCGTTGTTTACGTCGCCACATCACTCCCCTACCAGTGACGGAGTGAAACAGATCCTACTTGAAGACGGTCTGGAAAATGAACTCTTCTTTCGGAACGTGTCCTTTTATCCTCCTTTGAACCGTCGTCTACTATGATGTAGGCTGGTTTAAGTCTATCAATAATTACTCTAATTTCCTTCTTCTTCATATCAATGACAAAAGTTTTTTTATTTTTACTTATGACTCGATAGGGACCATCATAAGGCATTTGTATTCGGTTTTGGGTTCATCATGCGAACGAATACGTACTCTGTAGTTGCGAGATCCTTGAAAACAAAGTTGTTCTTCTCGCCATGTCGCGTACCATTGACTGGTCGGATCTGCTGAATATGATTTCGAAGGTCTTTGATAAACTTGGCTGCATCATCAAACTTGGCGGAATTATTATCTGACGTGAGGAATTCACCAGGAAGTCTAAGTTGCTCTCCATAGACTAATTCTGCCAATGTGGATTTAAGATCGTCACGCCAAGCTGCTCGGATGCCCAATAAGACTGTCGGAAGAGTTTCTATCCATCGGTTATTCTGATGACACTTAATAGCGGCTTTAAGCTGCCGATGGATTCGTTCCACCATGCCATTTGCTGAGGGATGATAGGCCGTAGTTCTAAGATGCTTCGTACCAGTCAAATGATTAAGTTGTTTGAAAAGGCATGACTCAAATTGTCTTCCTTGGTCTGTTGTGATACGAAGAGGAATACTAAATCTTGCAATCCAATGCGTGTAGAAAGCTCGTGCAACAGTTTTCGCTTCTTGATCTTCCAATGGAATTACCTCAGGCCTTCGGGTAAATCTATCGATACAAGTGAGGCAGTAGCGAAATCCTTCGGAATAAGACATAATTAGTCTAAATGAACATGCTCAAATCTTTGAGACGGTAGCGAAAATGAACTAAGAGGTGCTGTGACATGACGAGTGATTTTTGCTCGTTGACATTCGACACATGCCCGCGCCCAATGTCTGCAATCTGCGTCAATTGCTGGCCACACAAATCGCTGTTTAACAAGTTTCGCCGTGGCTTTAATGCCTGGATGTGCAAGGCGATGTATATTATTAAAAACTGTACGCCGAAAAGGCTTTGTGACAAAAGGTCTTGCGGTTGAAGTTGATGTGTCGCAGAACACTAAAACATTCATACTTGGTAATTGAACTTGCTTGAGTTGTAGTCCGGTGTTTTCTTGTTCATATTTTTTCAATTCGTCGTCTCCCTGTTGTGATATTGCCAAAGCAGTGTAGTTTAATGTGTCTGACAATGCGTCAACACGAGATAGGGTATCAGCCACGATACTCTGCTTACCTGGTACATACCTAATATCCGTAGTGAATTGTGAAATAAAGTCCAAGTGTCTGAATTGTCGTGGTGTGCATTTATCCGATTTCTGTTGAAATGCAAAAGTGATGGGTTTGTGATCGGTATATATAACAAACTCGCGTCCCTCCACCATATGCCGAAAATGCTTGACAGCAAGATAGATAGCAAGAAGTTCTCAATCGTATGCTCCGTATTTTGTCTCAGTCACTGTGAGCTTCTTAGAAAAGAAGGCGAGAGGTTGCCATTCCTCATTGATGAACTGTTGAAGAGTTTCGCCAACCGCGGTGTTTGAAGCATCGCTTACAATAGCCAGACGAGCATTGTCGCATGGATGTGCGAGAAGCGTAGCTGTGGCGAGTTCCTCCTTGCATTTTTCAAATAACGAAATAGCTTCTAGTAACCAGTTAATAGATGCTTTATCTTTTAGATTAGGTACATAGAGATCACTTAGTGGTGATTGTGCATCTGAAGCTCTAGGTATAAAAAACGACGATAGAAGTTTAACATACCTAAGAACTATCATAGACCCTTAGCTGACGATGGCCTTTTGAAGCTTAATATATCAGAGACTCTATCAGGTAGAGGACGTGTTCCTTCCTTAGAGATCATGTAACCCAAAAACTTTACTTCTGATTGTCCAAACACACATTTTTTTGGATTAAGAACCAGAGAGTATTCACGTAGCCGTTCAAAAATGATTTGTAAATGTTTAATGTGTTCTTCCTCAGAAACCGATGCCACCAGAATATCATCAATATAGCAGAAACAGAAATCAAGTCCACGAAGTACTTCGTCAATAAATCGTTGAAACGATGGTGCTGCATTTCGAAGCCCAAAAGACATAAAGAGGAATTCGTAAAGTCCAAATGGTGTCACGATTGCGGTTTTAGGGATATATTCTTCAGCTACAGGAATCTGATTATATGCTCGGACTAAGTCGATTGTTGAAAAAATAGTTTTACCATGAAGAAAATGCGCAAAATCCTGAATATGACGAACCGGGTACCGATCTGGAATAGTCCGAGCATTTAGAGCACGGTAATCCCCACAAGGACGCCAAGCATCCGTTGTGTTCTTCGATACCAGATGTAATGTTGATGACCAAGGTCCCTGAGATGATCGAATAATGCCTAATTGGATCATAGCTTCAAACTCTTTTTTTGCTGCTTTCAGCTTATCAGGTGCTAAGTGCCGTGGTTTACAAGATACTGGGGGTCCTGGTGTCGTTTGAATAAAGTGTTAAGTGCTGTGCTTAATACCTTTAGTCGCTCCAAACGGTCGGGTGATCTCAGGAAATTCATGTAGTAAGCCGTTGTATTCAGTTTCTCCCACAACAACCTTAATAGATGGCATGGAGCATTTAGCAGCATGACCCCGAGCGATGAGTTTTGTAATTCCGTCTAAAAGACATTGATTACGCACATCTACCAAAAGATTGTAATGACTCAAGAAGTCAACACTAATAATGGACTTGGATACTTCCACAATCACAAATCTCCAAGTGAAATCTCGACAAAGCCCAAAGTTTAGACGGAGCGTGATAGGGCCGTAGGTGTTAATAATAGGCGTACCATTGGCCGCTGATAGGATGTAATCGGTTTTTACTTGATAGCCTGGAACATCACTACGTGGATAAATACATAAGTCAGTGCCCGTGTCGATGAGAAATTGTGTTAAAGAAGTTCGCTCTGTGATGAAGAGACGGCGTGGTAACGGACCAGGCTCACTGGCCGTCATCAGTGATGTCCCGTCCCGTTTCCCGATTTATAGGTACAAGGTTTCTTGCATTTTCGCGATTGTGATCCATAACGCCAATTATACCAGCATAAACCATCTGCGCCATGGAGAGTACGGCTTCAAGATCGACATCCAAAGCGGTAAGTACTAGATTTTGAGTCCAGATTACGCGAGGGACGAGTATTTATCGCCGCTACTTCACTTCTCAAAGTCGAAATTTCCTGATTAATACTCAAACTAAGTTGAGAGATCTTAAGATTCAACATGGCTTCAAAAGTGTCACTTCCCGAAGTCTCTGCTATTTGAGGTAGTAAAGGACCGGATGCGTCAGTGATATTATCTGCATGGACAGCGAGATCTTCAAGCTTACTGTCTTTAACTATTGCTAACGCTACTTGTATACTTTTCGGTAAGCGACCCATCCAAAGTGTCTTCAATAATGTTTCCGGGATGGAAGAGTCAGCCAGGCTTTGGAGGTGGCGTAAAAATTGTGACGGTTTACGGTCTCCAATCTCAACGCGTTCCAAAAGTTGACGCGTTTTTTCCTCTTGGGAGACGCTAAGACGTCTAAATAATTCCTGTTTAATTTTAGCGTACTTACTGTCTAAGGGCGGCGTCATAATTATGTCCTTGACTTCAACTGCATATTTCGGTGGTAATGCTCCAACTACATACCCGAATTTCGTACTGTCAACTGTGACTCCCGCGTTGGCGAAACTTCCTTCTACTATAGCAAACCAAAGTTCGGGATCTGACGAAATGAAGTCCGGTATCTTGACGGCCACTCGAGCAACCGTTGCGTCACGTCACGTCAACCATCACGTCGAGGTCACCAATTTGTGGGTTTTAGGCAATAAAAAATCGCTCACAATTTAATTTAATTTAAAATAAACACTATATTACATAAATAAGTATGAATATAAATGTGAAAAAACAAATATCAATATACGTTACAATGACGGAGGAATCGCGGAATATATCGCGGAGAATGTCGCGGAATGTAATTAACGGTGTGTCGCGGAGTTTACTCACGGACTGACTAACCAACTGAGCGTCTGACCAGCCGGTATATATTTATAAGCGTCGATTGTTCTAGAACTTTTTCGAAATTACCCTAACGAGATAATTATAGTATATTCTAGAACACGGGGTTTCCCTTTATTTACTGACAATATTGTAAACAACTTGGACGACTCGTGGTGCGTTGTTTACGTCGCCACAGTATCATCTCGAATCAATTATTTATCTTTTGAGGTATCGTACGTTAAAGTCGGAGCATTCTTTCTACTAGTGATCACAAATCGAAAAAAAAAATTTTAATTGACGTGTAAAAAACACTTTTCCCGTAATTATTTGGGCCTCTTGTAAGAAATACACAGCCGGCCAAAATAACGATATTTTCAAAGTTCCATAACTTCCTCAAAAATGATCGAAATCAACTGAAATTTCAGCAGAACACTCATAAAATCCTCCTAAATGACATATATGAATTTCTAGTCAATCAGAGCAACTCGAAAAATTGGGCTGTTTTTTGCTTTCCTCAGAACTTTGAAAATAATCAAAATTTCAAAAAAAGCTACAATTAAAGTACCATCTATCTTTCTTTTAAGGTATCATGCGTTAAAATTGGTGCAGGTTTTCTATAAGGAATTTTGATCACAGAAAAAAAAAAAAAAAACATCATAGTAAAACCAATTCATTCTTCGCTAACGCTCAGAATCTAAAAAATTGGCAATAGTGTTGTACCTTGTGGTACACAGAATTTTATTATTTGTGCATAAATAATAAAGTTTACTAGGTTAATCACTCACGGAAAAACACGGTACACATTACACATGGATAACGCTGGACAAACAATACATACTCGGGTACCGCTGGGTAAAGTCCGAATTTTCCAAAATGAACCCCAAATGAAAAAAAATGTTTTGGTCATTTATTGGTAGATTAATCCCTAGATATTAAGGTAGTTAAATGTTTATCAAAATAAGTAAACAATCCGAAATTAAACTACTAAGGAGATGGGATAGCGGGAATATTTAGTAAAAATGGAAAATAAATTACAATAAATTGCAACAGCAGTAACAAAAATTAGAAGTTTTAGATTTTCGCTAAACCCCCTCTATTTTCTTATGAGCTAAACAGGCTTTGGCTTTTGCAAGGTTTTGGAAGATGGGAGGATCAACTTTAGTCTTTAAATTCAACATTCAACTATACGAGTATACACGGAAAACGCCGAGTCAGGACAGCTAATACCTAAATAATATTTATATTACTATTATTGTCCAGTAATGCAATAAATTTGGATGCATTATCTCATTAACAAAATGTAGAACGTAAAACATTAGAAGAAAACCGATATGTTATTTAAGTATGATTTTACAACACAAATTTAATACATACTTGAACAATTGCTTAATTTCAAAACATTTACTATCATAGCTGTAAGAACAAAAAGTAATATTAGTAACTAAGCTTAATAAACCCAAAATCACAAAAATAATATGCTGTTTTTTGATGTCGTCATTGGATATAAACTGTGCATAAATACGGGTGTATATAGCTCCTAACGGACATTTTTCTATGGGTCAGTTGTTGATTCGTGCTGAAGATGACACATAGTTATTGAAATACGTATGCGCAGTAAAAACTGTATTATTTTTGTGATTTTGGGTTTATTAAAATTATTAGTATTAACAGTCATTAGTGCTCAAGTGTAATTTTATTAATATTAGTCACCTTCTAACACGGATTGGTGATAAGTTATGTTAGAATATATTAAGTTCATGTATGGTATTTTCATTGATTTTTATTCGCCACCTACTACTTAACTTTCAATTAGATGCCACAACCACTCAAGACGGGATATTTTACAGGATGAGGAGCGTATACCTACGCTGGTGGTTGAAATCTATATGACCTGACGAGAGCCTGGTACCGAACTGAATAGAATCGGTTCCGGACTCTAAAATTGTTGAGAACCCTAAGCAAACCAGAACCGAAATAACATATTATTGTAGAACCTAAACCGGAAACGGAACCTTAATAAAATATAACTGTAGAACCTGAACCGGAACCTTTTGTTTAAACAATTAAACTACCGGTTTTTTTAACCTTTTGTTAGATTTTCAAAACTTTTTTGGTTACGTTAAATTTTATCGAACAAAAATTACAAAAAAAAATTGAAATTTTTAAAAATTTCATACCGGAATTGGAACCCTGACCTATTGTAATTATTTCAAAACCGGAACCACAACCAGAAACGTTGTTCGTTCATAGACATTTTTACGTTGTAATTATTTCGTTTCATTTTGATTTGTTTTTTCAAACAACTTCTGCAAACAAACGTCAAATGAATTATAATGGTAACACTTTGTTTGAATTGATAAAGTATATTTATTTTATAATATAGTTTCAGTAATGTTCCAAATTTTTTGAGCTATAAATAGAACTTAAAAAGTTTTCAATTTATTGCATGTTATGATAAATAAAACCATAAGTCAAACACAAGTTTCATAACTAATGTTCTTATATTCCGAAAAAGTGATATTTTTTTTTAGAAATTTCTAATCATTAGAATACTCGCGAATATCGTTATTTCCGATTTTTTTTTTGTAATTATACCTCTAAAAATTGTTTAAAGTAATTGAAATTTGTTAAATTTTTAGAATGGGTAAAGCGTTCAAATGTGGTAACAATTCCAATCTTTTTTTCAGTTGTAATAACAATACATTCTTAACTACGTTCATAGATTTGAATCGTAACCGCTATTAAAACGGTCTTATGATAATATGCTTTTACACAAACACGCAAGTTAGTTTTTTCAAATCGATTTTAAATCATCACGATCATATTTTACGACATTGAAAAATAATTATTTCAAAAACTGATACTATCTTACTTTTACAACGTTGCTCTAAATAAAAATATTTCAGTACTATTTAATTATTAATATCTAATTAAATTTAATAATTATTTTAACAAAAAATTGCGCATTACTTATTTTACATTATTAATATAGTGTTTATGTTGTACTATTAAATTATACTATTGTACTATGCTAGACTGGGGTAACTACTTTTGACAAGTGCATCTCTGTCCAGCTGTGGTCACTTTAGCTCATAGAATACTATAGAAGTTATAAATCAACTATAAATTTGACTATAGAAGTAAAATATAGAAGTATGTGCTTTAGCTATATCATGTTTGTTGTTGTGGTATAGTCCAACGAGAACGGCAGTCAGCGGGGTGTGTGCTGGCCCCGTTATGGCTGGTTAAATGTTTTTTTTTTTTTTTTTTTTTGTTAATGAAATTTTTCTGAAATAAAGTGTGAATGATAGAATTGAATTTATTTACGAGTGATTCGTGTATTTGACTATAATATCGAAAACGATTAAAACGTTCTGTAAAGAGTAAAAATTACTAGCTACAATTTTAAAATATACTATACTGTACTCAAGTTAGTAGATAATAATTATTTAGTAGGTATAGTTTTTTACTTTAGCTGAAACATTTACAACATTTATACCAGTGGCGTATGTTGTATATGTTTAATATGAGTATGTAAGTATATAGTAGGTTTACAAAATTATGTGACGACAAGTACAATGCCATTTTTGGGTACTTAATAAGGACGTACTAAGTGATGAAATTGAGGGAAGAACTCGTTGTACGGCAACACCCTAAATACGTTTATTGCAATAAGAACTTGGTGGTGCTCATGTAATACATTTTGTTCAAACCTATCCAACAGTGTCAAAACTAGAGGTGAAAGGGCTCAGGTGCCATTCAAAATTTAGTGCCCTCTATTTTAAACTTTTGTTTAAAAAAAGTCCCTTAATATTGGAAAGGGACCCATTTGGGGGTTTGTTGGTCATATTGTTAGGAAGGTTTTACAACTAGTTGGGATTTGTTATTGTTTTTGTTTTTTTTTTAATGAATTTTTATAAGTGCGTCGGCATGTCATACAAATGGCCTAATAGGTAAGTATACAAAAAGCTCTTAAATATGTGTACCAAAAAATGTGTATTTCGGTTTAGGTACTAGACATTTTTAGAAATATACTGAAGTTTGTAGAAACACGGTGTTTTCTGTAAGAAATGTTGAAAGGGCCTTGCCAACGACCAGACTTTCAAAGAGCTAATAAATAAGGGTCAAACAATGTTATGAAAACGGTATTGTTGAAACAATAGTACGTTCCTAACCGATTTATTAACAGAAAATCTAAAGTCACTAGTTTTTAGTTATAGTGCGTGTACGATTAATTTATATTCGTCGTGTAAAAATAGATCGTCAAAAATCAATAATGTTAATCATAAACTCATAAAGCCCTATATTTTCATGTTAGTCACTTACGTAGAAAAGGTAGTAAAAATATATACATATTTTTGTATATATCTGCAATGATAATAAAAAATTAGTATGCCTCATTATTATATGATGTTTTTATAACTTACGGTTACGTTGGACATGGCTAATTAATAAAATGTGTACACATGAAAGTCATTAGTGATACTTTTATAACTTACTATTTATCATTTTCTCTTCTAAAGCAAATATAATACATACAAATTTAAATGAACGGCGTGAAAAATATGATTTTATTTTTATAATCTATCATCGAACCCCTGTACCAAATTATTAACTTATGATTTTAAAAAAATATGAACAGATTTTTAGCTTCACAATGAGTATGTTGCTTTCACAATGATGATTTGTTTTTTATTTTTTTGGGTAGCAAATTTTCTACGTTAGTAATTCATGAAACGTAAATATAAAAAAATAAACCGAAATCGAGAATGTTTTAGACCAATTTTGAGCACAAAATATAACAATGAAATTTTCATATTTGTCCATTTTCGTACTTATTATTGTTTTAAGAAAACTTTAAATTTTTTATTTACTACCTATGTTAGAATCATATTAAAATCAATGTCAATTTAATAAATATCTGTAAATAATAAAGGAAGGAAAAAAAGAAAAAGAGGGAGTTCTGAGTCTGATGGGAAGATTATTTGAAGTAGCAACTACAATACAATTTGAATTGGTCACAGCTTTGGGTAGGTTGCTGGTTTGATATTTATATATTGATGTTTTTGTTTTCATTAATTATATAAAACCATCAACTTTCAGTTTGGAGAGCAATTTATAAAATTATAAATTACAAAAAAAGCATTTACAACTTAATGTTCTGTATAAAAGAGCTTTAAGTATCAAATAATAAGCCTCTAAGCTAGAAAGAGACGGGGGCTATATGATAGATGTGGAACACAGTGAGAAGTCCGGTGTTGGATAAAATGGAGAGAATTGTCTGGTATTTTATGTGATACAAGTATTCCAATAAGACTAAAAGGTAAGTTTTACAGGAGTCCGATAAGACAACCATGTTGAATAATAACCAATATATGGTTTATACAGACGTTTGACTGGCAAATAGAACAGAGTAGGAGTAATGAGAATGCTGAGATGAATTAGTGAAGTAACAAGAGAATTGAATAAGGAACAAATATGCAAGAGGTTAAATTGGTGTTGCATCAATTGTGGACGAGATGAAAGAAAATATACTAAGATGCTTTGAGCATATATTATGATGACGAGAGAGGAAACAGAAACAGTAAGAGCAGTTATGAAAATGAAACTTGAAGGAAATAAGGTAAAAAAAGACCGAAGAAGAAAATAGATGGATAAAAACAATTGAAAATTATGATATAAAAACTGTTTGTGTGCGTGTGTGTGTGTGTTTGTGTAAGGAATGTTAATTATCGTGACGAGGGATAAATAGGATTAATGACAAAAGACAAGGGTTAACATGCACAAATAGTTGGAAGGAAGGCAAAGAATACGAAGATGAAGGAGATGTAAATTTATGATTTTTATAAAAAAAGCAAAATTAGTTTATCTGTTTAAGTTTGAAACCCAATAAATAATTGAATAATTATGAATATAATTCCTCACATACTGGAATCGGAACTGATCAGTGATGTTATATATTTTTCCTATTTTTGACGTGCATACAGAATAAATTCCAATTTCGATCGTTTATTCAAAGCCCCTAATTTCTTAACAAATGCTTTATGTTGTATATAATTTAAAAACTAAATTGTAATACATTTATTTTCATGAAAATGTATTGTTTTCATCAGGTATAATTAATTATGCGACTAGTGTGTATCATCTATTTTTGAATTAAATTCCAATCATTTGGACCCTCTAATAAAAATCTAATTTATATTACAATATTAATTATTTTAGATACTAAGTGTAGCAATCGCTAACAAAAAAAAAAAAATTAAAAAATTAAAAACATACATCATGTAA
Organism: Hormaphis cornu; assembly: GCA_017140985.1. Classification (NCBI taxonomy): domain Eukaryota; kingdom Metazoa; phylum Arthropoda; class Insecta; order Hemiptera; family Hormaphididae; genus Hormaphis; species Hormaphis cornu. Next base: position 44,810,994 of record CM029357.1, on the reverse strand, counting down.
AAACCAATACATTATTCTTGGAATGTAATCACGATTACTTCATCAATAATGTTCCGATTTTAGCGTCAAAACCTCTAATGATAGGTATATGGACATAGATGGTACTTTGAGGGATCATAGACTTAAGCGTTTATAAAATTAAAAAGTTACAAACAAAAAACTAAGCAAAAATAAGAAATAAACATTAAAAGTTACAACAAACGTGTTTTTGACTTAATCGGTTTAGATTTTTAGCTATAATATCCAAATTTCTGAGTAAAGTATAGAACTTTGAAGTTTTTATTTATTTTGTAATTTTTGTTCGATACAAAATTTAATTTTACTCAAACATTTTGAAAATTTAATACAAGGTTTCAAACATGTAAATACGTATGCTACTAAAAATTTTAAAAATTCGTAGTCACAATTTTTATATTTAGTTGTTTAAATTGGAACATTTTCAAAAATTGGTCACATCATTGACTTTTTTTGAAAAAAAAATTCGTAAATCACACTGATTTGTTATCTAAGATTTGAAAATTATAAATGCTATGTAAAACGAAATTTGCTATCTAAATAAAAGAATTTCAAAAATATTCTCCCAGTAGATTCTGAAAACATATAAAAAAGTATTGAAAAACGGTGTTATTTTTATTATAACAATTAAATTACGCACTGTTGTGCAATTGATACTAAAAACGTAATAACTTAAAATAATTGTCCAAATTATTTGAAATGTTCACACGTTATTTAAATTAATAAAATAAACTTATTGATTAATTTTTCATTAATTCTCTATTCTTTCTATTTTTTTATTTGAGTCATTGGGCTCAATCAGAATCGTTATTTTCTTAAGCGATTTTTAATTGCTTACATATTTAATATACAACTTTTATATAAACCTTCCAAAACAGATATCCACAGCATCAAACTACCCACGCGGCCTAGAATGATTCCGGCGTTTTAAACTTGATATGTATACCAAAATATTTGTTTGCTTTATATTAAAAACTAAACATTAAATATCTGACTACGTTAGGTTTTGACATATACGAAACATAAATACAGAATATTATAATAACTAAGTACTAACTAAATTTGGCGTTAAATTCGCAATATTTTTCAGGGGTGTATATTCCATCAAAGTCTATAAACAATTTAATGGTTTAATTATTAGTTTTATATAATTATATATCTAATGTCTTACAATATTCTTAATGTTTAACTAAAACAATACTGAAATAAATTTTGTCGGAATTTTCCGGAACAAATTTTTTCATGCATTCAGGTGTAAGAGATATAAATCATAAATATATCAAAGTTAATCCATATCTAGCGGTATCTTTTTCCCAACACTATGAACTTAATTATATATATTGGTTAGTCATTTATTTTTTCATGTTTTACCCTTCACTCTAAACCGTTTTAAATTAAATTTATAATATAACATAGTTGATACTTGGTTTTGCCACACTTATGTAAAACTTACCTTTTTGGCTTATTTATATTTTCTTATCGCCTAATTATTATTTAGGTCAACAAACCTTCTTAAACCTATGTTAAACTTACGCCACATAATATCCCCGTCCCATTGTACAAAGGATCCTAAGTGTCTATACTTAAGCGCTCTATTATAATCACACATGTTTCACACATGTTTTTATACTCGATTAAATTTTCGCTTTTCCTTATTTCTGGCGTACCTACTTTAAATTGTTTTCTCTTACTTACTCTTATAGTCTCTGAATCTCCTCATTCTATTATTACTCTGTCCCTGTTATAGTTTAACCATTAACCTGTGTTTCTGTATTTTTATGCACATTCTAAAACAGTAGTTCACCAAAAACATTGAAATGTTCTATAAATGCACAAACGCTCATTATGTCAATCGTTACTTCTTTTTTGTATTAAATCATAAACTCTAGAAACAGTTGAAATAAAATTAAAAAATTTATAAAATTTCATAGAAATACTAATTAGGAGCTTCTATGAAAGCTCTCGTTGCTTGTAAGTTTTCTAGTTTTAATTGAATTGTATGTTACCTATATTAAACAATATGTGGGTAGGAATGTAGTTCCCCCCCCCAAAAAAAATGCCTTCATAAACAAGGGAGTTTTTTGAAATTTTAACATCAAATGAAGACGACTTATAAGAAAAAATTAATGGAGAATGGAGATTGAATTCTTTACAGTCATAGGTACTATTAAATACGTATTTAAAAAAAACAATTTAAATTGGGCTTTGTATAGTTATTTGCAATTACTAGTATTAAACACAATTTTTAATAATTATTTTGCCACTTTGTCGTTATTTTTGTTTTTTTTTACTCCAAATATGTATGGATATTAGTTTTGCCGGAAACAATAGTTATTTGGTTTTTTATCATTTTGATAGTTTTAATGACCATTGCGTTCATATACGTACTTTATTAGAAACCTTAAAATCAAAACATAACCTGGCAATTCTTTCGTAGTGACTATTACTATTCTGACACATACAGATCTTACGGTAAAATAATTAAATTATGTAAATGTATATAAGTAAGCAAATTTCATGTACTTAAAAATAGTGTAAAATATTTAGACTAAATACTATACAAACTGATTAAAGTTAATTTTTATAAATTATAACGCATCTCAGAAAATATCAAAAATAGATTTTGTTTACACATGTTTATATTATGTATATTTAATTATTTTACTATACTTACTTATCGGGTTTGACGAAATAAGGGCCAAAAAGTAATTTTCTATCAATGCTGAAAAATGTTAGATTATAGATGCAATTTTCTCTCGTTATATTATGAATATAACGGATCTTCTAGGTACCATATTTTTATTTTAAATTAAACGATTAACTTGTATAATGTACTTTCAGTACATTAATTAGTATTGGTTTGAACATATTGTGAAATTATATTTGAATTATACATCTAGATTATAAACAATTTTAAATCATTTGGACAAATCTATAATGAGTAACTACGAATTACGACTTATATATCAACTGACGCACAACATAATAAGTGATTTCAACATATGTATATCTCAGACAAGCATTAAGTGTTTCTTAATGACAAACAAAATTTTCAAACCTTAAAAATAAAAATTGTATTTTATATTAAACTTTCTTTTATTAAACAGTAGTAAATTATTCTTAATACATATGTTAAATATTTTACCCAACAGTTTTAACAAAATATTATCAATGTTTAAATGACTATGTAAAAATCGTGATACCGATTTACACAATTTTTAAATCCTATATATGTGCACAAATATCTTGTCAAACTTGTGCCAAAAAACGATAAAAATCAATGTTCCCATTATTCAAAAGTTATTAAATAATTAAAATCAAATTGTTAAAATTGACATATGCTATATACTTATGGTCACAACAATTTGAAAATTCTACCACGCTCTCTTTATAAATAATATTACGCTAAAAACCCAAAAATATTTTGTAAAAAATTTGAATTAGTTATTTTGGACAATTGTTATTTAAGTAGTTAATACAACATTTGATAATGAATTATTATAACGTTACGTTTGTAAAATCTCAATGAAATTGTTTAATATGTTGTACCAAAATAACACTGTTTTATCAAATACTCAAATCTTAAATATTAATGTTGTATTAGTTACGATGTTTTTCCGAAAAAAAATCATAGTTGTGTTGAACTTTCACCAGTTTCAGGTACAACTTTGCACAACTGAAGATGATGATTTTTAATCATTGCAATTTTTCATCACACAAAGAAAAAATATGTGCAGGTCAATCTTATATTTAGTTTTCAAAATTATTTTCTGAAAAATTTAAGTTTTTTTAATCAAAACGACCAAAACGTTACAAACTTATGGAAATTTAAAATGTTTATATTTAATTTGAAAATTCTCGAACTTTGTTGAAATTTGGAACAAACCTGTATTTTACTTTTTAAAAGATTGTGTGAAAATATCAAGTGATTTAAATAACTTTTTTGGAAGTTATGACTACTAAATAACAATATCGATTTTGCGAGAACCATGTATGTTAAACGTTCATATAAAATTTTTTTTATAATAAAAAGTTAGTTATGTTTTTTTTTTCGAGCGTAATTTTTAAAGTTTTGAAAATGTCAAAAAACAAGCTCACTACCTACATCAAGATCGATCAAAAAATGGGTTTATGATTGTTAAGATTGGAGTATTTTTGAAAATTATATCGTGGTAAAATACATCCATTTTCGGTTGTAAAACGAATAATTAGTACCTAATATTTGGCCGGAAAATGAACCCCTATACCTGCATTAAGATTGGTGCATTTCTGCAAGAGCTGCAAAATAAAACATGTATGGCTTGTTATCCATTTTCTAATAATGTCAGATATTTTTTTTTACTCTTTCGGTTAATGTCAGAAAAAAAGATTGAATGATGAAACTACATTGTTTAAAATACAATATATTTTTGTTGTACCGAGAATCTTAAATTAATTAATTAATTAACTTAATATTTTATACATATTAACATACTGCCTTTTATTTTTCTCAATGCATCTCGATTAGGTTCATCTAAAATAGAAATAAAATTCATGTTAAAATAATATGGTGATAGAACAACATATAAAATATTTTTTATACTTAATAAGTAAAATTAAAGAAACATAAAAAGTATGGTGTGTATAGTAAAACATTTTTCTAGCAGAAAAAACTTACCCCCCAGATATTTTTTTGGTCGATCTATAATATAATAAATCATTTAGCTACTAAATTTATATTATGAAATAAATATGTCACGTACAATAAAAAATATGTTGAACATTGTAATATTTTTTGATTTTCCAGAAAATATTTGGGTAGTATTTATATGCTCGTATGCTATGATTGTCTCATATAGTCTTATCATTATTGTTATACATACTTACAAAAATGAACGTGTATCTTCGCAAGTGCTAAATAAATGTATTTCAAATTCATAAAAAAGAGAGGAAAGAAAAAAAGGAAAGAAAGAAAGAAAAGGAGTAAATTCTAGGTAGGATGAGAAGTTGCTTGGCGTACCGTCTACGCTTTGGAGTGGGTCACTTATCTTTAAGTAAGTCAATGCTTCGGAAGTTGTGGTTCAAACTAATTGTTTAGTAGCTGTGATTAAAAAAAAGATTCTTAACAATACATCCTGGGGGATAAAAACCAAATTTAACAACACATATCAGCAATGATAAAGTACAATAATGCTATCTAAAATAGAACTTTTTTAGGTTCAAATTTATTACATGAAACGAGCCACAAGAAAATTATAACAATCATTTGATACTTTGACACTTTTAAACATAAATCAGGTGTTGTATATTTGTATTAAAATATTAATTAATGCGAACACTGATAAATGAGCTATTATTTGTTATTTGTAGCTAAAAACAATGAAGTGACCCACAATTTCTAAGACGACGTTCAATTTACTTCCTTTTCATTCTTAAATTTACTCCCTTTTTTACTTTCCTTTCTTTCTTTGTTTTTATGTAATACTACGCTTATCTACTACGTAATACTACATCATTCATAAAAGTAATTCACTCAAACGTTAGGTCGACACTGACCCATGGGGATTGCCATATAAAATCGTGGCAAAAAAATTGGTAGGCAGAATAGGGGGAACCTAGAAGTGGAGATTGGCAATTTAATCACTCCGAATAGAATGGTGAATTCGATGGTGCAGTCAAAGTCAAAGTGGGAATATGTGGTCTGGTTCATCACAGCGGTCTTGTTGAGGAAGAAAGCGAACGAGAAAGCCATTCAGGTAACAGCGAGAGGAGTTTAAACACAAATTTTTACAGCAAGTTAAGAATATCAATGTGGCTCAAAAAGCACATTACGGGTTAGAGCCCCGCTTCTTGTAAAAATTAAATTGAAATAGTCATTGAGTGAAGATTAGCCCACCGCTACTCCATTATTCTTTGTATATTTCATTTTTAAATATACGATGGTCAGCAGGGGTAAGTAGTGTGACGCGAAAGCAAGCTTAGCTTCTGAGCACTAGCTTAGAAGTTGTAGTTTAAACGCATTATTTTATATCTGAAAGCAACAATAAATTATTGCCTTAGAAAATACGATTCTGAGCGAGCTCAGTTATCTAGTTTACGTCCTGGTAAAAATTAATTTAACAATAAAAACTTTTATCAAATCTGTATCTTTCCTATTTTAGTATTATGTAAAAGTTTCAGCTTGGTCCGATCTTTATTTTGGATGTTATGATCAAAAAAATCTAAATCGATGTGTAAAAAATACGTTTCCCGTAATTATTTGTGCCGCCAATAAGAAATAAACGGCCGCCCGAAATAACAAAAATTTTAAAGTTCCATAACTCCCTCAAAAATGATCGAAATCGATTGAAATTTCAGCAGTAAACTCGTTAAACTATTTTTAATGACATACAAATTTTAAGTCAAACGGAGCAATTTCGGAAATTGGGCCGTTTTCTTTTCTTCCTCAAAATTTAAAAAATATTCAAATTTTCAAATAAAGTACCATCTCGAATCAATTATCTACTCGTATCTTTTAAGGTATCATACTTTAAGATTGGAGCAGTTTTTCTACAAGAATTTTTGACCATAGAAAAACAAAAAAAGAACAAAAAAATCATCATTGTAAAAACAATACATTCTTTGCTAACGCTCAGAATCGAAAAAAGTTCACTCAGACGTGTGACCTTCCCTACTCCAAGGCAATTTTCCCTAATTTTTTTTATTACTTCATTGTTTAACTCAACATATAATCATTAAATTGATTAAATTAATAGATTAGATCATTTCTTCCAGCAAAAAAACTGCTAACAGAAATAGAAATGTAGATTTAACAAACTATTATTCAATGTATACTGCATGAAAAGATCGGAGCACATATTTGTTTGTTACGAAATTTATTTGGAAAACAAATCATAGATATGAGTGAAATCACTTCAAACATTTTAAAAAACTGAGTGGTATCGGTTTCATATCGATCGGACCAATACATTCCAGCAGGTCTATCAGGCTAAATTTGTGTGTTTTCGAATCACAACTCTCAAACTATGAAAATTTTAAAATTGTTTTTTATATAAGATATAATTTAAATCAAATATCCTAACTTTTTTGTGGTATGAAGCACACAGATAAGATCGCTCTTCCACCCAAAACGACAAATAATCGAATGAAAAATTAAATGAATTCTCGACATAAAGAGATTGTAACTTAAGAGATTAAGAACATTTATGTTACTTACACAAATTACCTACGACATATATAAAGTTATTATATTCTTCATCATGATCTAAAAAACGTAAGCGTTAATGTAAATTAATTATGAATACCTAATTATTTCTATTGTATTTAGTTCGTAAAATCATTGATTTTATAGTATACTATTATTATAATAATATTATAAAATCATTGGTAAAATCAACACGATTTTAGAAGAATATCCATATTGTTTCTCACATACTATATCTTTTAAACCATCCTGGTGGTGCTGTGATTAGTTCTATAAAAATTATATTTGTATAAAATCAACACAGTTTGTTTTACAATATTTATCATTTTTTACTAAAAAATAAATTATAATTAATACTATAATTATGATATTAATTTTATTTATTTACTATTCAGTGTTATTAATAAATTTTATGTGTCTTTTGGTCGTTTACTTTACCTTCACATTCTTAAGGAAAAAAAATTATAATTTGACTCGTTATTTTTAGTAGGTAAAAGAATGCAATTGATGATATAGTACAAAACCCAATTTTATTTAACCGAGAAACATGTTTAAAAGATGTAATTTAAGGTAAACAAAACATTTAGAGATTTTGCAATCGTTCATTTTATCAATATTTAATTTGTTTAAAATTATTTTTTAATAAGTCTAAAATTGTGTTAAAAAATTAAAAATATTAACAAAACTAGTATGATTTTAAAAGTCGTGAAATTTAAAAGTTTCAAAGTTGTGTAAATTATTTGTAAGGGTAGCGAAAATAAGAAAACAAAATTGAATTCTGTTAAAAACTCTTTTTGATGGTTTTTAGGACTCCGTACTATGGAGTAATTTATTAAGTAAAAACTGGAACCTTGCGTAATATGATATATTATGATCACTATGTAATCCAGACGTCTATCTGTCCACCCGTTATTTTTTGTTGTTTTTTTATTAAAAATTACTAAAATAATTTGGAATTTTACTTAAAATATAGTTTTATCAAAATAAATATAGTTATTTATGGTTGTTTTAAATTCCTTACTTTTTATATAATCTGGATCTAAAAAAAAATTGTTAATAAAATGCACATAATTTATTTGATTTAATGTCTGTAATACTCGTTTCCATGAGCATTGGGTACATGATCATAGGTAATTATAGGATATTTTAAGGTAAATATTATAACTACCCAGAGGGGCAGTTGCTTGACTGTTGATAACTGTAATCACTAAGAGAGCAATTAGTTTTGATACCGTTTTAAGGCCGACCATGTTTTTTTATCTTAAGGACCCAAAAGTAAACTGATTATAATTTAGTTTAAATGTTAGGTATATATAAATACAAACTACAGATACTCAATAAATAGCTGCAACCACTATAATAAATAGGTAGGTGAAACTAAATGAAAGCGTTTACCAAATTGTTGGTTTTACAATGGCAAAAAAATAACATTTGTCGCTCTCGTGCTATTGGTTGGTGTTTATTATTTTGTCATTATGTGTTTGGACAGCTGCCATGAAATTTTGTCACAAAATAACTCGCTAATACGCTCTATACGTATGACAAATTTTGAAAGTAAAATTTACACGATAATGTGAGTATTTTATTGAATTTTAGTAAAATGTATAAAATTGTTATCAATTTTTCATTTGACAATACTCAGTTGTTTTGAAGTATCCCCTAATACTATATTAGAATATTCAGTAAAAATCTAGGGAAAACAATTGAAATTAATCAATAATATGTTTTACTGGCGGTAAACAAATGTCGACTGATTTTGTCAAACGCTATTGACAAAATAGTTGTAATTGTATAAACAATTTTTGTCTTCAAAGTGTTAAAATATTGTTATTTTTTTTAATGGTGTACGTAAAATTGTTGAAAGAATAAAATTGCCAACAAATTTTTGTCTTCAATCAAAACACCAAACAACTTAAAGAAACGGAGTATTTTAGAATCTGGAACCGAATAATCAGAGTAAATTTAAAGAACGGAATAAAAGAAAGGGAGTAAACTCTAAGTCGGTTGAGAAGTTGTTTGGAGTAGCAACTACGTTTTGGAGTGGGTCGTTTTTTTCGGTAGGTCACTAAACCAGTGACCAAACCGATAGTTGTGGTTTTAACGCATTAATTGATAACTGAAAGCAATGATAAATCATTGCCTTAAAAAAAACAATTCTGAGCCAAGCTCGGTAATCTAGTACGTCCTGGGAAAAAAACAAATTTATCAAAAAATTCCACGAGTATTAATGTGTATAAATATATATATATATATATTTATACACATATATAGAGAACATTATTTAAGTTTGAGTTTAAAGTATAAAAATAATATACCTACGTCATTTTAAAATGAAATATTCCAAAAACAGCAATTGTCTAAGAAGTTTATTTTGGTGTAAATAGTAAACACCAATTGTATGGTACTTCGTTCGACACCTTCAAACATAAATAAGGTGTTCTTAATTTGCGTTAAAATCCCCATCAACGCAAACGATGATAACTGTGCTATTATTTTCTGCCAACACAAAAAAAGTTTCTACTTATTTGGATGTGTGTTTTTCTACTAGGACGTATTTGGTTACCGAGATCGCTCAGAATCTTTTTTTTAATAGTAACGATATCATTACTTTCAGTTTTTAAATATCACTAGTTTTGAACTACAAATTCTAAATGAAAAATTTACTCCAAAGCGTAATCGCTACTCCAACCAATTTTTTATCCGACCTAGAATTTACTCTTTTCCTATCATTCCGTTAATTGAATTTACCCCCTTTTTTGATTAGAGGTTTCGCCTACCCTACATCACATCTAGCTATTTTTAAGATTCTGAGCGCTAGGTTTTACAATGTGGTTTTTTTTTAGTTAGAAAATCTGAATCGATTTTAACGTATGATTCCGCATTTTTTGAAATTTTGATTATTTTCGAAGTTCTGAGGAAAAAAAAGAAAACGAGCAAAGTTTTTAAATTGCTTTGATCGACTTCAAATTTATATATTTCATTTATAAGGGTATTATGAGTGTTCCGCTAAAATTTCAATCGATTCCGATCATTTTTGAGGGAGTTATAGAACTTTGAAAGTTTTGTTATTTTGGGCGGCCATGTATTTCTTATGGGAGGGCCGAAAATTATGGAAAACGTGTTTTTTAAATGCTTTAAATTCATGCTGGATGATAGCTTGTTTTTCATTTACTTCTTGTAAGAAAAGTAGATTCAGAATTAATCATTGTCTTTTAGTAATCGGCATGTTAACAATAAATATTATCAATTAAGCGTTTATTGAATAATAAATTATGCGATAACCCTTATTGGATAACAACAATACAAAACACGAACTTGTAAACAGTAAAATAACGAAGAACGACACGTGAACCTACGTAGTATGTAAAACACTGACTACTGACTAATGACTAAGAATAAACAAATTTGGCCATACAAACTGTATTTTCTCCGCTTAAATATATACAGTGATGTTCGTTTTCAAATAGACATTTTGAATTTGTGTATAAAATAATTAGGGCTGCCGCTCGACCACGCGTTTTCATGCGCGTACTTAGGAATCTGTATGGTATTCAAAATATAACCGCGCGGTTGAAATTTATGCCACACGTCGCGCAGAACTGTGGTTGTCCATGAATCGCACCTTGACATTTCTTTGTAAGTTTATACTATTTTGTAAGTTATCTGCCTAAATCGATGACAATTATTGAAACATCACCAGATTTAATTTTCGAGTGTTTTCGAGTGGCAGTAGCGATCTAATCAATTAAACATTATAGCACAAAACAGTTCGATACGATTTTTAAAATTTTACACTACTAGTTTTGATCCAAAAACATGCAAATTTAGATTTTAAACATTTATGGAGGGGAGAGTATTGGTCCGATATTTTCACCATAATATACAACATAACATAAACTGTAAACGTAGTATTACAATATAAAAAAAAGAGAAAGGAAGGAAAGAAAAATAGAAAGGGAGTAAATTTGAGGTCGGTAAGAAGTTGTTTGGAGTAGGGATTACCTAAAAAAGGCGGATTTCAGGTAATATAGGTAATTTAATAAATCTGATAATTTTTGTTAAATTTGGTTTTTATTGAAATATCTTGAATTTGTGCAATCAAAAACATTTACTATTTTCTAAGATCTAATCAAAACAACATTTTTCATAAATCCATTCAACGGAACATCATTTTTTTTGTTATGTATTCATTTCTTAACTGTCTGGAATTTTGCTATAATTTTACTTTTATTTTTGGAACATTCAGCGCACGAACAATATTATTATGTGAAGATTGATCGTTGTTTTATCCAATGACGGTAGTAATAACCATCGGAGACAATAATTATAATGTATCGTTTCGTGACCTAATAATTTCATACGTGGTAACTGCGGGCGTGACCAATGTTTTAAGATAGGTAGTGTTTATCGACGATCCACACAAAGCATTTTTTGCAACAAACACCCCTACATATCAATCGGTCACGTTTACCTATACTTTAAAGCAGAGGTTCCCAAACTTTGCGGTGCCCTTTTAGAGGCCCAAAGTTAGCCACGGTGCCCTGCTGTGTATAACACGAAAGACAGAACAAAAAAAGTACTCATTGATAACCAATTTAATTTAGTAGACCGCGGTGCACAGTTTGGGAACCGCTACTTTAAAGTAAACAAATAATAAAAATTAATCATTTTGCCTGAACCTCTTTATTGTGTTTGATTCATAATACATGTCTTATACAAATATGCAAAATAATTATATACAGTAAAAATTAATAGTAAACTTTTGTGAGTTAATGCGGACGTTTGAAGTTTGCATTTCTTAATCTCACCCTCATTTCTGAGTGTTTATTTTCACGTATCGCAGAACTAATTAAAAGTTTATGCGAATAACGATAAAGCTTTTTATACAATTAAAGTTAAACATTTTTTTTTTTTTTTTCTGTAGGTGTAAGAATAGAATAATAATATTTTTATAATTCTTTTTTTTAAATTATTAGGTTTACACCTTGAATGAATTCTTATTTCTATCTTCTAATTCTTATAATTCTTCTCCTTTTCAATTCAATTTTTATTAATTATGTCGCGGTAAAGGATAAATATAGGTATAAACTGTCATTTCGTACAACGATAAAACGATGTACGCACTCTTTCATACATTCAACATAAAAAGAATACCATCGATATTGACGTTGAAATGTTCTCGAAATACGACTGAACTATATTCTCCGATATACACGCTTACAAAGACTGATTAAAATACGTTATAATTTGATTTTTATTTTATATGACAAATTAATCAAGTAAGCATGCGTGTATGAAAGATTTTGAACATTTTTGAACTATAAAACAAAACTAGATTTTAAAAACATTAAAAATCGACGCAGTAAGAATTGTTTTCTGCAAAACAGTTTTTTTGCGTATTTTTTACGGCATACCCATAAACGGCCCTTTAAGTAAAGTAAATAGTAAAGACCAAAAAATATGCATCATTTATTTATTTGATAATGACAATTTACATGTAAAATCGAAATAATCATAGAGGCCGGGTGTTATAAACATATGCAATATAAACGTGAAGAATTCATTAAAAACACAAGATGTACACTATAATAAAGAACTAAAATTTTGTACACGATTTAATAATTGAAGCTGCTACAAAATGAATAGGAAGAAATATAATCATAAACACTGAATGTCCAAAACAAGTATCGCTTTCTTTTTGTGAAAGCTATATTAAACCTATTGTAGTGTCTCTGGTTTCAATAATTTTACATTTTAACAAACCATAATGATGACAATAATTATGAGACGGTGGAAAAATAATTATTTATGAAACAGTAAAAGAAAACATATGTTTTGTATACTACAAGGAATAAAAAAAAACCAAAAATTATTTGTTATATTGATACTATTAAACAAAATAAAAAAGCAAAAAAATAACTCGATAAACAACTAATTTAATTTTCACTTTCTCAACGTGGCTAAAATTACAATAAATCGGACACTTCTCATAGTTTGTCATGTACGAGCACTTAAAATAATGACATGTTTGATAATTGTATGAGACCCACATTCAAACGTAAAAAATGTATCCATAAATTATCTATTTTTTCCCAAACGTATAACGTATAATCTGTGGTATAAGCAGTGCCGCAACTAGGCTTTTAGGGGCCCATGACACAAAATCCTTTTTGGGGCCCTACCGCCCTGTAATTTTTAAATACAATGAATTCATTTATAAATCAGAGATCTATAATTAAGATCAAAAAGGGTTGGGGTTTATCCCTTTCTGAAATTTAGAAACATTTTTTATATCAAGATCTATACTTAAATTGTTATTTCAATTAGTTAAATATTCATAAGTTTTATAAACTTGACTTTCACACACAAAAAAAAAAAAAAAAAAAAAATGATTTTCAGTGTCTACTAATTATGCTTACAGTACATTAACAAAGTAAATACTCAGAAATGTAATTGTTGTATGTTATAGATAATCTAAGTTTATATTTAATATTTTCCCTTGTATGACAATAAAAATAAACAAAAATTAACTATTCCAAAAAGTAGGCGAGAACCAAAAAATGAGTGCGCTACCTAAACCAAGGTACCTACACAGTTCTGGCTATCAACATTGTTCTGGCTATCAACATTGTTCTGGCTATCAACATTGTTCTGGCTATCAACA
>CM029357.1:44749806-44797122 GCA_017140985.1 Hormaphis cornu | reverse complement strand
TTGTTGATGCTATCAACATTGTTCTGGCTATCAACATTGTTGATGCTATCAACATTGTTCTGGCTATCAACATTGTATACCTACAATTAATTGTTCCTATTAAATATAATAGCATCAACAATGTTGATAGCATCAACAATGTTGATAGCCAGAACAATGTTAACCGCATCAACAATGCTGATAGCATCAACAATGTTGATAGCATCAACAATGTTGATAGCAACAACAATGTTGATAGCATCAACAATTTTGATAGCCAGAACAATGTTGATAGCATCAACAATATTGATAGCCAGAACAATGTTGACAACATCAACAATGTTGATAGCATCAACAACGTTGATAACATCAACAACGTTGATAGCATCAACAATGTTGATACCATCAACAATGTTGATAGCATCAACAATGTTGATAGCATCAACAATGTTGAAAGCAACAACAATGTTAATAGCATCATTAATGTTGATAGCATCAACAATGTTGATAGCATCAACAATGTTGATATCATCAACAATGTTGATAGCATCAACAATGTTGATAGCCAGAAAAATGTTGATAGCATCAACAATGTTGATAGCATCAACAATGTTGTTAGCATCAACAATGTTGATAGCCAGAACAATGTTGATAGCATCAACAATGTTGATAGCATCAACAATGTTGATAGCCAGAACAATGTTAATAGCATCAACAATGTTGATAGCATTAACAATGTTGATAGCATCAACAATGTTGATAGCATCAACAATGTTGATAGCATCAACAATGTTGATAGCATCAACAATGTTGATAGCCAGAACAATGTTGATAGCATCAACAATGTTGATAGTATCAACAATGTTGTTAGCATTAACAATGTTGATGGCAACAACAATGTTGATAGCATCAACAATGTTGATAGCATCAACAATGTTGATAGCCAGAACAATGTTGATAGCATCAACAATGTTGATAGCATCAACAATGTTGATAGCATCAACAATGTCGATAGCCAGAAAAATGTTGATAGCATCAACAATGTTGATAGCATCAACAATGTTGTTAGCATCAACAATGTTGATAGCCAGAACAATGTTGATAGCATCAACAATATTGATAGCATCAACAATGTTGATAGCCAGAACAATGTTAATAGCATCAACAATGTTGATAGCCAGAACAATGTTGATAGCATCAACAATGTTGATAGCCAGAACAATGTTGATAGCATCAACAATGTTGATAGCATCAACAATTTCCAATTATACTATCATTTAAATTCAATAAAAACTAAATTTTACAGAAAAAGTTTTGAAAATTTAATACAATGTTAACAACATATATAACTGTTCGTAACTAAAAAATTTTAAAAATCGTTAGACATAATTTTTTTTTATAGTCGTTTTAATTCTGAAAATTGGCCGAAATTTGTTATTTTTGTGACTTATTCTTTGAAAAAAATTGTATTTTAAGCAATTTTATTATTTAAGAATTAAAAATTTAATATGTTATGTAAAACAAAAATTGCTCTAAGTGTACGAAAATTTCAAAGAAATCGGCCCAGTAGTTTTCAAAAATGTACAAGAAAAGTGTTTAAAAAATGGTGCGTCACACTATACGTATATATTGTTCGTCAACACTGGGTGCCGCGCTGGTTCGAATCCCACTCCCGAAAAAAAGTTGTTTGCGTTTTTTCAAAGAATTTTTTTTAATTTTCAAATCATGTTATTTACACTTAACCCACATTTCATTGTCCTATCGAGCTGAAATTTTGCATACAGCTTTGTTTAAGATGACAACACGTTATGGAAAAGTCAGTAACGGGAGACCACAGGGGCTAAGGTTAGGTTTTTTTTTTTATTTTTGTGATCACTTTTTCTAGTAAAAAAAATGCTCCAATTTTAACGTACAATACTTTAAAAGATACTTGATCCGAGATGGTACTTTATTTGAAATATTGATTATTTTTTAGGTTCTGAGGAAAAAACGAAAATGGTCAAATTCCTAAAAGTGCTCCGTTTGACTAGAAATTTATATGTATCATTAAAAAGGGCTTAATGAGTTAACTGCTTAGTTTTAAAACTATTTTGGTCATCTTTAAGGGAGTAATGGACCTTGGGGGAAACAAATAATTACGGGAAACATGTTTTTTCCACATCGATTTAGATTTTTTTGATCATAATATCCAAATCAAAGATTGGATCAAGCTGAAACTATTACACAATACCAAAATAGAATAGATATAGATTTGACAAGAATATTTATTGTTAAATTTGTTTTTACCACGACGTATACTATACAACTGAGCTCGCTCAGAATCGTATTTTCGAAGGCAATGATTTATCATTGCTTTCAGAAATTAAATAATGCGTTTAAACCACAACTTCTAAACTAGTGACCCACCCAAAGCGTAGTCGCTACCCCGTCAAACTACCCACGTGACCTAGACTGATCCCGGCGCTTTTTTTTACTTTTAAATCATAAAATTGTATACAAAACTTTAAAGTATTTTCAAGTACCCATTTATGTAGGTACTTACTTGAATTAATATTATTTGATTGCACTTTCGTGGTGGCTACAGTTGTCTGTACATTTTTCTTAAGAAATTGTTCTAATGAACCCTTAATTAATTTTTTCTTGATCCTTTTTCTCCTTTAGTTTTTTTTTATTTAACCACTAAGATAATTTCTAAACATCTTAAATTTTTGTAAAACTACTACTCACACATACGTAAAAAACGAATTGAACCGGTATATGATTATACATATTATATTTCATACAATTCTTTTAAATAATAGTTGTAAAAACCATATTAAATTTAACGATAAAGTATAAAATGTCAAGTAATTGTATACTTACAAAAGACGTCGTAGATGTATGCAAATGTATGATATAGTGAGTAGTGACTCTATCATACATTTAAACGCAAAAAAAAATAATACTTGATGAATCGCCATTATTATTTCATAAAAATTTTGAAACATTAATGAATTCACCTTGACTTGAAATAAATATACATTTGAAAATACCTATGTATAATTATTACACTTTCAACTAAGAACGGTGTTTGTTTCCGCCTAGAACGAATTAATTCCACAAATCTCTGGATAGGCTTGTGGCTATTTGTGCTTGTTAGATGTATATCATCAAATTTGATAATAATATATTATGGATACCCAAAGAATCTAAGGAGTAAATGTACAGGCAACTCATTATACATAGTTTATTGTTTTTTGTGTTTAGAAGCAATAAACAAACGCCAGTGCTCTTCAGATCAAACTTAAAATAACCAATATACCGCCCCATAGTGTCTACGTCCACCATTTTGTAATAATTTTGAAGTACCTATATATTATAATGTACGCACGCGCGTGCACAAATAAATTGTAATTAAAATTTCATGTGTATCGTAGACCAATAAGCTAGACGAAAATTCGGATATTTAGAATTATTTCATTTTGATTCTTCTTTTTTTATGTCATCAAAAATGTTTTTAAACAATTTTGTACTATGATT
The DNA here is from genome assembly GCA_017140985.1 of Hormaphis cornu. Classification (NCBI taxonomy): domain Eukaryota; kingdom Metazoa; phylum Arthropoda; class Insecta; order Hemiptera; family Hormaphididae; genus Hormaphis; species Hormaphis cornu. Next base: position 44,793,624 of record CM029357.1, on the reverse strand, counting down.
TTTGCTTTTAAACACACGCGCATCATATAAAATCCTAGACACTTATAAAAGAGGATAAAAGTTGTTTGATCATTAATTGTTTCATACATTTTGTCTCTTATAATGTTGAATAAAATTGTTGGTTATTTCATATAATCCATACCCGCCTTAAACTGTAATTCTATTCGCGATTAAGCAGCTCTGCTAAAACAACGGGGCTTATAACATCCTGCTCACTGCCTCAACTATTCTCCGTATGCGTCGTTGCCTCAGAATTTTCTTGGACACTCGTATATTTCAAAATATACATTTATAATATAATTAATAGTTATAGGTACACATTCACGTCGATAGGTCACCAGTCGTTAGAGATTAATATAACATTACTTTTTACTTTTTACCTATAGTTTCAAACAATCAAATGTAGAGACAACAGAAACTATAACGTATAGGTATAAAATTAATAATAGTTAATTAAATAAATCAGTGTAATAACACAGATAACAATAATGTTGTTCCAATAATACGTATTATATGGAATTTATCATAACACTACTTAAAACGCACTCTAATTAAATATAATAATACGTGAAAAAAAAATATAGTAACCGAACATCAAACATTTTAAGATAAGAAAATATTTTATGAAACTATATTGTGTTACAAGTTTGAACTCTTGAACTTTGCGTCTAACGAAAACTACGTATCCGTGAAACAAGGCTTGTAAAATATTGATGGTTAAAAAGTTTTATACACAAAAATAAAAAAATTTATACTTTCATTCATTTCGATAGTGTGTGAAAATTCCAATATTTCTTAATCGTTTCTGCGAGAGTGACAAAAACGAAAAACTAAGGATGTAAAAACTAAAAACGTCCACAATCCGACACACACAATTTTGTAAATTCAAAACTTTTCCATTCACATGTAATTATTATAAAACAATGTAAATGATATGTTATTTAGATCGAAATTTCAAATCATTCGGAGCACTTTTCAAAATTTTGAATTTTTATTTTTTTAATTCCTTTAATCATTATATACCTGAAAAACACAAGATAAAGATTATTTAAATAAAAAATTATATATATTATTGCCTCCTGCCCTGCACATAACAAATTCCTCGCAGACGCCTTTGTATGGAAATTTCTCGGTGGGTCGTGGCAATAGTTGTGCATAAAGCCTAAAGACCCTTTGACCCACAACGCGATATTAAAAAGTTTAGTGATTATATTATAATGTTGTCTCTCATTAGTCAATGACCTATTAATAATCATTAATGCGTAAAGATTCATGGTTCGTGAGTGAAAAAAAATTTGCATCATCGTTCATTACTTTGGTACCTATAGGTACCAACCTACGATTAATACCGTCAATCGCATTGTTCAGCACCTTTTTAGTGAAAATTGGTAGGTACGTACTTACTATTATAATGTTCATCTAGCACTTTTAACGTTATGAGGAAGCAGATCGCAATGAAATTATAGAAAATTTGACGGTTTTTACTTTCAAAATTAGCTTAGGAAAATTTTCGATACTTTTGATTGCGTTTTTGTATTTTTTTTTTTTTTTTTCGTCTTGAGTTTTCCAAAAATTAAGAATATACTTAATTTTAAAAACATTTTTAATTCAATCTGTAAGAACGAACAAAAAGTGATCGCGTTCGACGAAAATCGGCCGGACCGCAAGACTTCCGGGCTCGTGATTCGCGCGATGCGGCAGGGAATCGCGCGCGGCGTGCGACGCGGACGTGACGCGCTCCCCCGTTCTGTTCAGTCGCGCGTTAACAGAACGCAACAGCGGACGGTTGCTGTACGACGCGGCTGTTGCATCAGCTGCTGTACTGAAAGTGAATTCGAGGTATCCGTACAATCGTAGGCGCATCCGGGATAACCGATAAAAAAAAAAGAGAAAAACTCTTTGAAATTCGCGAATAACCTACTGTTTTCGTTGTGTGTCGGTCCCTCTCCTACCTACCGGGAATGCAGTCGTCGCTTCTCGTCGTCGCCTGCGTACTACTGACGGTGACGGCCGCAGCCGCAGTGTCCGGTCGCGACGGCGAGAAGGACCCCGGACGGAACGGGGCGGTCAAGCGCAGCGACTCGCGGTGTCCGGCGGACGGGTGCGCCGCGGTCCGATGTCCGCGCGACCGGGACGCCTGTCCGCTGGGCCTGGCGCCGGACGGTTGCGGGTGTTGCCCGTACGGCGTGTGCGGCCAGGGCGAGGCGGCCGAGTGCAACGGGGCGGACAGGCCGTGCGCCGAGCGCTTGGAATGCGTCAAGACGGTAAAAATAATAATAATCTACATGCATATACACCTATACATATGTAATATAAAAGAATATGACGTCCGGATCCCATGCCATGACTCCTGCTGAATCACGCGTCCGATTTCAAAATTTTTCTTTGGTCATTTATTGGTCGGTTAACATACTTACCCACTATATTATATTAATTGAATTATGTTTATGTATGTATTTATGTTAGGTACCTACAAATAATAATTAATGTTTATCAATTTCCATTTTTTGGAAATCTCCACAGAAATTTCATCATAAATATGAAACGGTATAGGTATATTTAAAGACGAATTTTGGAATTTAATTATTTACTGCATTGATTGGTTTCTACGTTAATATTGTTAAAAATAACAAACTGAGTAAGTACTGATTGTCAATTGTAAAAAAAAAAACCCCAAGTAGTGCGTATAAAAAAAAGTTGTTATTGAACGGTTCTATCTACGATAATTATTGTTCACAACGATTAACGATTAATTACCGTCAAACATAATATTATATCGTAAATGGGTAATCACTATTCAAAAAGCAATAAATCAAAATCTATAAACAATTTTCATTGGTAAAAATTGAGACATTTCAACATGTGCAGATTTACAGGCCACAGTTCGCTAAGTATTTGTTATTACGTTATATATTAGTTTATAATATTAAAAGGCGATAACACCATAATCATAGCACGCGAAAACCAATAAATGTTTTATCTCACCGTATGTTTATGATCTAGTTTTATCAATAGGCAATATTAATTATTATTATCCATTTATGCAGTTTTGTAGTTCAATAATTCTTAGAAACTGCAATAAGTACCATTTTTAAAATTTTGTACATTTTGTTTACGTTTATATTATGTACGCTAATTAAATTCAAAATTCACTTTCTAAACTAGTGTGAGACCGCGCATGATGATTTCTGGAAAACTGCTCAGGAGGCGGGAAATATTTGAAATCGAAATTACCTAATTCGATTTTTTTTCCGCCATGATTTTGTTAATTTGACTAGATACTATAAAATGTACAACCAAATCGTCAAATGTTTGTGTTTCTTGTACTAAATTACGTGTAGTTGGGGTGTTAGTAAATTTATTTATACCGATGCGGGTATGTATTCGAGTGGCCTCTGATTTATAAAACGCAGATATTATTAATATTATAAACTGTATGTTTGTATTGAGACCCATGCGGGCTTTTAAAAAAAATAACTAAATTAATATAATATGTGTACGTTAATTATATATATATATATACATATATAATAACATAAATTGTACACATTTTTGTTTTTATTCTATACAGTTAATTGGGAGTAAAATATCTTTATGATTCATAAAACACAGAATTCAGGGGGAAAATTTATTTAACTTAAAAAAACACATTTTAGTGGTTAGAGGATATATATATATTTTAAGTTATAGGGGTTCAATATTTAAGAACAATAAACAATAATATACATGTTTTTTTATTAATAATAGAAGAAAATAATTTTATATTACTCAATCGATATTACTACTCTTAGAATTTTTATAATTTTATTTTTATTATTTTGACTAATTTTATAAATTAAATGAAATTAATAAATAGGAACGTTTAAATTGAATAATTTAAATTGTTAAATTTTTTTTTTTTTTTTACAGAATACCAATAGTATATTTTGCATTTTTAAAAACATATAATATCATATTTCTGGTATTTTAATAGAATATCAAGAGCATATATTATTATATACTCGTATTGTCAATTTTTAACGACTTAAAAACATCATATTTTAAAGATTTCAAGAGAATATAAATCCGACCTCTACATATTACGTACCGTGGCGTTCTTAGGAATGTCTAGAAGGAGGGGGATATGAACATATTTTTTTTTAATCGTGTAATGGTTTTCCAACATTTTAGCCAAGAAAATTTTACTACCTACATTAAAATGAGAAATGTTTCGCATTGGGGGACCCCTATTCTATTTATAATAATTATGCTTTCTACATAACAAAATTCATTAACTTGATGCATAATTACTATACATTTTTCTCAGTATAATTTTTAGCTAGATTTTTAAGTATTTCTTCATATTGTTATTCACTCAACTCATCTTCTGTCCACTAATCAATACGATAAAGCTTATTATAACTTTTATAATCAATTATTTTTCACCACCCAAATCAGTTTTATACACGAAAAAAGTAATAATTATATTGATAAATCTTATTATTACACAGGTAAACGTAATTTCGAAGATCTACTTTTTGATATCTATAATTTTTTACTGATTTAACTTAAGTACCTTGTCTGAAAAGTTCCGATACTTAAAAAATATATTATCTGCCGTAAAATAAGGATACTTTGCAGGGGGTAAATTTGCACAAAAATGTTTTTTGTTTTTAACTTATCTAACACGCAAACCTTTTATTGAACGTCAAAGTTGTTTAAACTAACTTGTTGCTGACAAAAATATCTAGGATCTTAATTATTTTTTTGTATTAGTACCATGATTTTATTTCATGCTATGCCTTATTAATTATAAACAATACATGTCTTAAAAAAAATTGGTAAAATTCATTAGTTCATATTTTTACAATCGTATTAGTTCTCTTTATTTAGTTTTTTTTAGATTTTGATTTTCATGTACAATTTGTATGGCCTCAAGATGACACTGATGTCTAATAGTTGTATACTTAGCACCGTGATTAGATACCTATGATATTCTAATGGATTTTTGTCTATGGTGCAAATTAACATCACATACAACTTTACACCAACCACTGTTAATTAAAAAACTTAAAAAAAAAAATTAAAAACTCTTAAAAAATGTCATTATTCTTACCTACCTAACGATATCAACTGTATATTTGTGTCACAATAATTAAATATATAATTAATATGAAAATTGGTGCAAAGTATCCTCATTTTACGGTGATATTGGCGTATTGATTATAATATAATATTAGGTATGATAAGCATATTAAATAATCAACGCTATTAGTGAAATATCAGCACAACAATGATACAGGTAGTTTTAATCGGTTTTAAATAGTAATTTATGAAACTGAACAAATATCTGGTGTGTTCTGACAAAAAAATAATCATACAATTGTAATAAAACTTAACTAATAAAACTACTTTTTTTTTTTTTTACTTACATACAAGATATGACTGTAAATAACAAACCGAAATAAATGTTTAAACAAACTGAAATCCTTTTTCGGGATCGTATTTGATCTTGAAAAAAATCCAGAGCTAATTCTCGTCCGTTTTCTCCCAAACTGTGGCTGTCATTACTCATTAGGTCATAATATCGTATTGTAACATGACCGTTTTGTTGGTTTTGAAAAAACACCCTAAAAGTATTATGTTTGATACGTACTGTTTTCGTACGTTCATTCGATGTAATCACGCTAGAAATTTTGTCCTCATCCGTACAGGAGGTCGGAGGCGGCGGCGGCGGTGACGACAGAATGAGGGAGCCGACTTACCGTTGCTCGTGCAAGGAGAAAGAACCGGTGTGCGGGTCGGACAACAGGACTTACGCTAATTCGTGTCAGCTGAACGAGGCAGCCGCCCTACAGATGCACAACGGAACCGTGGACAAAATTACGCTTTCCATACAATCACTGGGACCGTGTCATTCGGGTAAACTATAAGTACTTATAGATCATCTCCCCATTCCTACGTGGCCAATCGCGTTACGGGGTCCACGCCATGGCCTAGTCCAGTGGTTCTCAACCTTTATGGATTCAAGTCACCCTTATCCACGAGTCCAACACTACAATACGTCTCCCTAACGAAAAATTCCCGTATTTTTATTCTTTTCCCCGAGGATTTCATGTCACTTCGGTTGAGAACCACTGGGCCCCAGTCTAGCTGGGATCAAGTGTAGGTCGCGTGGGTAGTTCGAAGGAGTGGCGACTACTGTTTGGGTGGGTCACTGGTTTGGAAGTTGTGGTTCAAACGTATTATTTGAATTATCAGAAAGCTGAATTGATAAAAATCATTGCCTTCGAAAAAACGATTCTGAGCGCGCTCAATTGCCTATAAGTATATACGTATAATACGTCCCGGTAAATTTGTCGAGAATTTCAAAGTTCTATACTCAGCTCAAAAGTTTTCGAAATCTGCACTTGACACTGTTATCAGACCTGTATATCTTACCTATTTTATTATTAAGTTTCAGCTTGGTCCGATCATTATTTTGTATGTTATGGCCAAAAAACTAAGTCGATGTGTTAAATACACGTCATATTTGCCGTCATTAATGTTTCTCCTTGGTTTTTTTATTGTAACTTTTTCAAATCTAAACTTTCAAAATTGAGACTCCTCAAAATACTGGCTAAGTTCAAAGATCTTTCAGAAGGGGCACTAAATTTAAAAATTGGAGCATTTCTTGTATCCTAAAAAGTGTTCACACAAAACAAAAAAACATTATTGTAATAACAATACATTCTTCGCTACGCTAAGAATCTAAAATTTAATTTACAATATTGTTTCCTTAATATAGAAGCTTTCGTTATCCGCAGCGTTACATTTCATATCAATACTTGCTATTTTAATCAATGAAATTTGTTGTAAACGGCCATTTTCTATCTTTATTAAATATTACCTACATTTTTTTAAGTTTTCATTTACTCCACTATTTTACTCCTTTTTACCCCGTTACGACTTTAATTTTAGAAAATGCAGCGTATGTGTACAGACGATTTAGGGAGGAAAGTGTGGAAGGTCGAGTTGGTCTAAATTTGTCCAGGTAATCCCCCCAAGGTAAAAATTGGAATTGCGCCTATGAGTATAAATTAAACATTGTGAACCTTTTTTAATACTTCAATCAATTAAAAAATTCACTAGCACAAACTGTTCGATCGATTTAATATGTTTCATTATTGTTAATTTTGTTTTAGCTCCCGTCATAAGATCCGTTCCAAAAAAATTTGTCGGTATCATCGGACAGCCCGTGGTCTTCGATTGTGAAGTCAATGGATATCCTGTGCCCAGTATTAGTTGGCGGTACATGGACACAAACGGAATTCATAAATGGCTGCCAGGTTTGAATTATTTTTACTTAAATATTGTAGGTATTTAGGTACTTGCCCAAACGACCATGCACCGTGCAGCAAAACGGTGAACCGCTGCAGTGCATTTTTGGCTGCTAAACTACGTGCGACACAAATGTCGCCCAGTGAAAATATTTTGTCGCCTAGTTGATAGTTGATTTTATTAACTAGGCGACACCGAACCCAGGCACATTATTCTCAAAAGGAATAGTTTGTAAATGTGTCTTTTTCTTCTTCTTTTCATGGCGTTTACTACTCTTTAAGAGTTTTTACCGCCATCGCGATCTGCATTCACTCTTCCCTGAAATGAACTATCGTTGTCCATTCTTGCACTCCAACTTTCATGACATCTCCCTCCACAGTTTACTGTATCCATCTATCTCATAGCAAGGTCTCCCCCCCCCCAGTAGGTTTCCACTCCAGCTCCGCTCTAAGTTTCTAACCGTCTCTTTCTCATTTTTTCGCATTACGTGACCAAGCCACGTTGGCCACTTATAAAATTAATGACTGGTGCCAGTTCCAAACACTTCTTGCAGTTCACGGTTAAATTATCTTCTACGCGCACTTGTTCTGTTATCATAGATACGACCGCAAACTGTCCTCCATACTTTATTCTCTTGAAAATATGTAAAAAAAATAATTTGGTACCGAGTGATAAATATAGTTGTATATATTGCCACGCGTATTTATATGTTCGCCAAGTTTTCAACATCAAAAAAGTATGACGTTACGATGTTGCGAATAAAAAAGTTTAAAAAAATCGTTCTTTTGTAAAAAAATTTTTTTAAAATAAAGTCTATAGCGTTTGAACGAAATTGTCACATATTGTGTAGTATTTTTTAAATTTTTATCATACACTTTTCTTATATGTACCTACTGTCCTACTGTAATTTAAACTTTTAAGAAAAAATATATTTGTCGCCCAGTAATAATATCTTTTAAAATGCACTGGAACCAGTGCAGTGCTCAAATTGACAAAATTATTGACGTTGCACGCTTTCCTATTCACCTGCGCCTACTAAATTGCAGGGTCGGGCCAATTCGAAAGGGTAGGCTGAAGTATTTGTAAAATTAAATGAAAGGGTAACTCCGTTCCCTCTCAATTCGAGCACTGGATATTGAACCACCCGAAGCTGTTACCTGTAGTACTCTCCTCCACGTGGGGTTAGGTATATATTTTATACTTAACTACTACTTAATTTTTGTTTTGTTTTGTTTATTTTTAGGAGACGACACGCTAATGACGATACAGACCAGAGGAGGACCGGATCGTTTCACGGTCACTTCGTGGGTGCAGATCATGGAGTTCAGAGCAGAGCACGTGGGAAACTACACGTGCCAGGGCGAGAACTCGATCGAGTCGGTCTCGGCCACGGCGGTGTTGGACATCATAAAAATGACTTAACATGAACAATTGCGGGCCACCCAAGTCAAAAATTCATTTACACCTATTTTGTAAATCGTGATAAAATATATTATTATAATTATTATTATTACATGTATCTATTTCACAGACTTCTCGTAGTATAAAAGACGTCTATGTCCTGTGACCTATTTTTGTGTATCGAAATATTTTATTACCATCGGTTTCCATTTTGTCGGTAGGTAGGTAGGTATATTTAACGCGGTACATGCCATTCTCGCTAATGTATCAAGATGTATAAAAATAAGTCATTAAAAATGTGCATTTTAAAACTTAGTAGTAGTTTTAGGTTGCAATGAAACATATAAGCTTATATTTTTTATAATAACTACGCCATCTTGTTTCCGTCTATCCATAATAGGAGTAGGTACCTATTATAGTAACAAATATTATATTGTTGAATCAGTTAGGTACTGGGGAAATGGTTATAATTGTTTAATAGTATTTCATTTTTGTCAAATTTTATCATAGTTCTGAACACACCATAAAAAAAGAAAAAGAAAAAAATGAACAAAAAAAATTCATTATTTTATATTGATTGGGTTAAAAGTTAACTCAACCAACAGTATGTTTCTTGTAAATATTTTACAATGGCTCTGTTTAATAAAGTAAATGCATGCTAGTCAGTAAAAAAATAACAAAATAAGATTACCTACCCATTTGTCATAAATATATTTCAGCTACAATTTTACTTACCTACTTTACAAAATATGCTTTATTGATTTTTAACAAATTCAGGTTTCCATACACACAAGTTGGACAATTGTTGGACAAAAAATTGATGTAAAATTGTAAGCGCGGATACCTTGTTTATTGTTTAAAATAAATATTATTTTTTGTTGAGTAACTAGGATTCTAGCATATGCTTGTATTTTCTTTAAACACTAACTAGAATACCAACTTTAAAATTTTTAAATGACTGAATCTGAAGACACATTATATACACCCGGAAAAAGTATTATTAGCGAAAAATTTAGTTTTTTTATAGATTATTTTCACTGAACCTCCCCCTCTGACAAATTTGAATGTATGTCACTGAATTTTTCCCCGGTTATTGAACCTCCCATATTTTTTTCTAATTTTTGTGTTTGTTTATTGTAATATGTAAGTTTTGTTGTGAAAGTCTCATTAAAAAAAAAAAAAAAAAACAATAAGCTTCCCTCACTATTTCCACACTATAAGAAAAAATAATAGATATCCCAGTGTTATCGATGCAAAAATTGTGTGCTGTATAGTTAACTAACTGTTCAAAAATATTATAGGCATTGCTAAAATTGTTTTAAAATATTGGATGGAGCATGTCATGTTCTAAGGAGTTATTATACAGGCAACTTATTATACATCTGTTTATTGTTTTTAGGAGCAATAAACAAACGTCAGAACCCTTCAGATCAAAATATGTAGAGTACATATTTGCAATTCCTTAGAAACAATTATTTGCACACACGCACATGCACAAGTCAATAACGTCGCAAAAAATAGAAATATATTTTTGAGGAAATTATTTGTAAAGTTGTAGAAATTATGAATATTTTTATTATATTTACTGAAAGTATTCAAATATCTAATCTAAAAAGCTATTTTACAAGCTGTTCAATATTTTTTATCTATACACGTATTATATTTTGTATGTACTTAACACAGAATTAAAATGGGTAAAATGCATGTATATAAATTTATAGAAGTAAGTACTAAGTGTGTTAAATTAAATAAAAAGTATGTAGTGTAAATGCGTTAAGGTGTGAGTTCATCATGTCATCATTTGAGTTTCTATTTTTCTATAAAACATATTTTAAGTATAACGAAAGCCATAAGTAAATTAGAATATTAACATAACTTAAAAGTAATAAATCGACAATTAACTTTTTGAATATTGATAAAATTGAACTAGAGCAGGTTTTCTATTTACACAATTTTAATAGATTTTATTTTAATTTTGTATACATTTAAATAAAAGTTTTTTTTTAATTTTACAAATTAAATTCACCGAATAAACACAAAATTTACTATAAACTTTGTAACGTTCACCCGATTGAATTAATTTTAATTTTAAATATTTAGTTGCCGAACCATAATATAAGTGCATAATGCACAGCAGTGGCCAAGCATTCAACTCAAAGAGTGATTGTTCATTTGAATGAAATGTTTTTCTCTGTTATTTATATTTATCTTTGTATAATGGCAAAAATCAGAAACTAATTTTCATATGTTGAAGAAAAATGTATTATGTTTATTTCTAACAGTTTAATTAAGCAATTGAAAGAAGTTATCATCTACATATCTGTATATTTAAGCATAGGTAATAAAACAAAATATCTAATACTTAGTCTTAGCAGTTATAATATTGTGTTGATATGATATAAAAAATAGTTTCGGTTTACAAACCCGCAATGGGAAGATAATTAATTAAGATAAATTATAAAGATAAATAATTTCTTTATTTTAATTTTTAAGAATGGTCTCTTCCATGTTATGTATTGCATTATACTTTGTAGCATAACAAATTAGGATATCTAATAATACAATTTGTATTTGAATTTATACTTATACAAAAATTATGACAGTTACAATAGTGTTGTATGAAAATAATAAGTTTATACCCAATAAGTAATATGTATTCCACAATATATAACAAGTTAATACTTTTTACACGTATGTACCAACGTTTACTGTGAACACAAGTCTTAAGTCTATAGTTCTATCACACATCTGGCTTTGGTTCTACAAAAAAAATATAAATAAAACAGTAACCTAATCACAACTTTACATCCAAGACAAGTTTATTATTCATTTTTAAACTATAGCTGATAAATGCCACTGTCAAGAACCAAACCATACTGGTTACAAAATATATACTCTACGTGTAATATTTTTTATAATAAAAACCAAATTAAATACAAAAAGAAATATTTCACAAGGCAAAACATAATAATATATATTAACAAATAGCAACAACTGCTCACTTCATCCCAGCAATTTCTTTTTCTTCTTTTTCAGATTCTTTCAAAGCTTTCATTCCTTGGTAAAACAAACCACCCAATATGGCTACGACGGTAAATCCTTGAGCAGCAATACGTCCCCGCATCATCATCTGAGACCTTATTCTGTTGCCATCATACATGCTTTTTAAGCCTACGCTCAGAAAACCAAGAGTGACCACTGCGCCTGATAGAAAAATATATACTTAGATAAATAAACATTTGTGAATAATACAATTTGTTTGAAACAGTAGGCTAATTAGTGAAAAATTCTTTTGAACACAAACGATTGAAAACATGCACCACCCAACAACATCAGACACATAACTTTAAAAACTTATTTTTTTTAATATACTTAATAAAATTGAACACATCAAATATAGGTAATTCTTTTTTATTCAGAGGGTAATAAAAAAAATGTAATGATTTTACAAAAGAATGATTTTTATTGTGACCAATTGTAACTCGTAGAGTAATTTAAGACAAAAGTGTTTGAATTTTAATAAAACTTCCACTCCCAATTGAGAATTCTGTGCAGGTAGTACCTAGGGTGGTCTTTTAGTTATAATAAAAAACTTGGTAAACAATTTTTAATTACCTACCAAAAAAAAAAAAAATAAAACAATTTTTAACACTTCTAATTTTTTTTTTTTTTTTGGTATTACTTGATACTTCTCTAAAAAGTGAAGAAAAAACAAATTCAAATGATTTGCAAGGGTCATACAAATTTATTACAAGATTGTAATTTACAACTTTATTTTTACTTTATTGCTTAATAGTTAATACTTATACATAGAATTTATACAATTTTAAAAATGTGTTAAAGTTTCATTACCATAAAAACTATTTTTTTGTAAATTTTTAAATTTATAATAAATCATAAAAATAATTTTTTTTTTTATTATTTAACTATGTTCGGTCTTTAGTTATTTTAATTTTAATTCTAACATGAGCTTATTTAATTTAGGAAATTTTTTAAGAGCAGCAGCAGTAGTTTCCCAGTGAGGGGTTGTTTTTATTAATAGATTTTAGCACAGAACACTCCCAAGGTCCTAACAAACTAACGGACGTTAGTTGAAATCGGTCTTCTACTACGAGGGAACATTAAAATGCTCCTTAAATGGTCAAGTACAGGCAACTTCTGTTACTGTAACGCATTTAATCAGTCTAGACGATTAGAAATAAAAAAAATTATTAATCGAACGTATTTTAATAAAAAAAAAAAAAAACATAATAAAAATAAATCTAGCTTAAAACACTAGTGCGATCATAACGAATCTAACGACAGTCATTAATCATTTGTTGAAGTCGGTTCATTATTTTAAGCTCATCGAAGATACGAACAAACATTACTAAACGCATAGTACTCTCCGTAATCGGGTAAAAAACGAGCAGACTATCGTATAGTAACGAAATCAAGAAACATCGTCGAAACGTTCCTGAAACGTCGGTGATCCCACGTATTTTGAGAAAATATCTGAAATCTGTACCAGGAACCGATGCGACGGTGCCGGCACTGATGCAAACCAAACGTTTGGCGGAACGCGGCATATCCTACGCGGACGTGATGAGCCCCTGGTACCATACACAACATCTCCGCGGCTTGCTTTATAATATGTACATTATTTTATTATAATAAGTCTCTATTTTATAAACTGTCTGCTTAAATCGATGAAAATTATTGGAACATCACCAAATTTAATTTTCGAGTGGCAGTAGCGATCTAATCAATTAAACGTTATAGCACAAAACAGTTCGATACGATTTTAAAATTTTACACTACTAGTTTTGATCCAAAAACATACAAATTTAGATTTTAAACACTGATGGAGGGGCGAGTATTGGTCCGATATTTTAACCTTAATGCAACGTAAACAGTAAACGTAGTATTACAATATAAAAAAAGAGAAAGGAAGGAAAGAAATAAAGAAAGGGAGTAAATTTGAGGTCGGTAAGAAGTTGTTTGGAGTAGCGATTACCTAAAAACGGCGGATTTCAGGTAGTATAGGTAATTTAATAAATCTGATATTTATTGTTAAATTTGGTTTTTATTGAAATATCTTGAATTTTGTGCAATCAAAAACATTTACTATTTTCTAAGATCTAATCAAAACAACATTTTTCATAAATCCATACAATGGAACATCATTTTTTTATGTATTCGTTTCTTTACTGTCAGGCATTTTGCTATGATTTTATTTTTGTTTTTGGAACATTCAGCGCACAAACAATATAATTATGTGAAGATTGATCGTTGTTTTATCCAATGACGGTAGTAATAACCATTGGAGACAATAATTATAATGTATCGTTTCGTGACCTAATAAACTTTTCCGTGGATAGTACGTTGCAAATACACCTACTGTCGCCAAAAATCTGACTCATCTGACTCATGCGTGGTAACTGCGGGCGTGACCAATGTTTTAAGATAGATAGTGTTTTTATCGACAATTGACGAGAAACATTTTTTGCAACAAACACCCCTACATATCAATCGGTCACGTTTATATTTTAATGTAAACAAATAATAAAAATTAATCATTTTGCCTGAGCCTCTTTATTGTGTTTGATTCATAATACATGTCTTTTACAAATATGCAAAATAATTTTACTGAAACTAAATATATAGCAACATTTTTGTAACAATTTACAATAATTGTAAACGAAGATCCGAAATCGCATTTTAATCCAAAATGTGTTCTTCAGATAATATTCATTTGACAATACAGTAAAAATTAATAGTTAATTTGTGAGTTAATGCGGACGTTTGAAGTTTTCATTTCTTAATTTCACCATCATTTCTGAGTGTTTATTTTGACGTATCGCAGAACTAATTAAAAGTTTATGCGAATTACGATAAAGCTCATTATGCAATTAAAATTCAACATTTTTTTTTTTTTTTTTTGTAGGTGTAAGAATAAAATAATAATATTTTTATAATTCTTCTTTTAAAATTATTAGGTTTACACGATGAATGAATATTCTTCTCCTTTTCAATTCAATTTTTATTAATTATGTCGCGGTAAAGGATAAATATAGGTATAAATTGTAATTTCGTACATCGAGAAAACGATGTACGCACTCTATCATACGTTCAACATAAAAAGAATACCATCGATATTGACGTTGAAATGTTCTCGAAATACGACTGAACTATATTCTCCGATATGCACGCTTACGAAGACTGATTAAAATACGTTGTAATTTGATTTTTATTTTATATGACAAATTCCGTACTCCGTAATTTTTAATTAGTCGCTTTCGAGTAATTTAAGCTGTTACAAGATAAAAAAAAAAAGAAAAAAGTGCCAGGATCAGTCTAGTTCGCGTGGGTAGTTTTGACGGGGTAGCGACTACGCTTTGGGTGGGTCACTAGTTTAGAAGATGTGGTTTAAACGCATTATTTAATTTCTAAAAGCAACGATCAATCATTGCCTTCGAAAATACGATTCTGAGCGAGCTCAGTTGTCTAGTATACGTCGTGGTAAAAACTTTACTTTAACAATAAAAACTTTAATCAAATATGTATCTTTTTTATTTTGGTATTGCGTAAAAGTTTCAGCTTTGTCCGATATTTATTTTGGATGTTATGATCAAAAAAATCTATATCGATGTGGAAAAAACACGTTTTACGTAATTATTTATTCCCCCCATAAGAAATACACGGCCGCCCTGAATGACGAGTTTTACGACACAATAACAACTTATAATCGGCTATAAACCAAAATTGTGTCAATCGATTTTCTAAATTTTTCAACCACATATGTAAAACTATCTTGTTTAGATTGTATTAAAGTTTCGAGACTTAAACGTAAAATTTAGAGCCATGTTTTGAGAACGATCTTAATTTTAATGACTTAACGCCCACTATTACTAATAGTCACTTGAATGTTAATCTTTAAATTAATTACATTATAAGACAATCAGATTGCATATAACTTAGAAATAATTGAATTGTTCAGGATTTACCCATTCACTATAACACACAGCGTGCAATACAAAAGTAGGTACACATGTATATAATGTGTATTATACGGTATATACCAATGGGCTTAAAAACTATTATTTTATTAGAAAACAATGTAAAGTACAATTGTTACAGCTTAAATTTTATATTTGAATTCTGGTTTGGTCTAGGATTCAGTAGATGGTTATTTGTTTTTTTCTTACAAGCTCAAGTGAAGTGTTCAAAATAGATGAAAATAAAATCAAAATAGTTGAATTTTTGGAGTGAAAATCCCGGCAAAAATCAGACAAATCACATTACTTACTGATGTATTTTTCTATGGACAATAATTAATTTTTTTCTGATGTATAAGTTTGGCTATTGTTGTTACTTGTTAGGTGCTTACCTAACATATTGTTTAGTGTATTGTTAGTATATGATCGGCCTATTTATTACCTGTATGATAGTAATTTTATAATTCATACAAAATAGATTGGATGCATAGTTCTTAAATAGAAACTTTATAATAACTAATAGACTAATAGGTATATATAGTTAAAACTAATATATACCTATTAAATTTATAAATAATATACCTAATATTATAACTGTCTAGTGTCAATAGAAGAAGGTGTGTGGATATTTGCTTTGGACACCAAACGACATCAACTCATTTACTTAACTTTAAAGCAGTTTGTTGTCTGTCAATGGCTAATATTTAAACGTCAACAAAACAAAATCTTATAGGATCTTTCATCCAACATTGATTGACAAGATAATAAATAATAATCAAAAACATTATAAGCCATAACTAGGTACTACTAAATTTGAGTAATAAACAGCGATATTATCATTGAATCTGAATGTTTAGCAAAATAGTTTATAATTTTACTAACCGATAGGTACAAGCGGGTTTTCTGAAAATTTTCTCATAAGCTTGTTGCTGACATTTTCCATTTCAGCCTTCTTCACAAAATCAGGTTTTTGGCCCCTGTCGGTCTTCAACTTCAACCATTCCAAGGTGACTTCACTATCCTTCTCGCTACCAGTCATTTTGTCAATGATCTACAGTCACTTAGTGTTTAAAATGTTAAGTTTGTTGAAAAATATAAAACGTACAAAATGTCAGAATATTGTAAATTAAGATACGTCAAATACAGACAAGTTATAAGTTTTCAGAATACACTAAACAGTAAACGCTATTGCAGTTTGCTAGTTTCATAGATAATTTCTTTTATTATCTATGGCTAGTTTGCACAAGAGGAAATTTTAATAGATAACATTAAAGATAAGTGTTAAGTGATAAGAAAATGATGTGATAAATGTTATCAAATACAAATAATTGTATTTTGTATAAACATTTATTTAAAACAGGACTATGGATAGTAGTAATTTGATTTAAAACAAGTTCATCATTAATTAATTTAATATTTGTATATTTGTAAAAGAAATAACAAAATCAGTATTTTAAAAACTCAGTAATACATTGTTTACAAGTTTGCAACTAAGCTACAAATCACAATGGCAATTAGCTATTAGCTATATCATAATCAATAATCATCTGGTTTAATTGAAAATAAAACTTTTTTTTGTCACATTTTTATAAAAAGTAAAAACTTCCGTACAAGCTGCAAAACATCTGTCCATACAATGTACAAATGTTGAATGTGAAAATTCTCCAGTAGTGTGCGATGTCAACAGCTGTCTAGTTTCAGAGTTAGCAAACACTAATGTTAAATATGCAATTGCAGACTAAAAAACAAATAAAAATATGATATAAAACATATTAGTGTTTGGGTTTTTAATGAGTACTTATCATACATTTATTTGTAATTCGTTTGGATTGACAATAATTTCATCTGTCTCGGCGTCAACTGCACAACTAACAGCTGCAAACAAATGATGCATAGCAATGCCAGAGTCCATTAGAGCCAAGCACGAGGCATTCAAACATGTGGATAACAACTGCATATTGTATACATTAGTAAGGAGAAACAATAGAAAAAATATATCATACATACATTCCCTCTGTCTTGCATTTCTTGAACTGTCACCACAATTGAAGTCCTCGGGTAGTGTTCAACGATTAAAGCCTTTTCACATGTCGATTGCATTATACCTTCTAACATTTTATCATGAACAGCTGCAAAGTATAATCAATTGATCAAAACGTTTACGTTTATACTTAACAGTTTAATGTATATCTGTACTTATGCTGCCAGTTTTTCGCCTAAATGTTACGTCCACGGTAGCGCGGTCAAACTGACATTTGCTGGCTTTGGGTTCAAATGGTCCAACTACTGACACGGAAACTGTACTTTTACCTGCAAATCAGATTTATTCAAATGCATTTTAATTACATTTCTTAAACTCATTACAGTTATAATTAAATTATTTAAGTACTGCAAGATACTTTAAAAAGATATCTTAGACACATTTTGTTTTAAACAATATTAATTCTTTTGAATTTATTATCCACTGATTAACGGTTATAATTGTTCAACAATTTATACACAGATTTTAAAAGCTATTATCTTAAACAATAACAGATCAAATATAAACAGTAGACAAAGTAACTATAAAATATTTGTTAAACTATTGGTTCTCTGATTAGTGATTAATTCATGCCAAATTTGTCATACTTTTACAATTTTCTCATAAAGAAGGCATCTGTTCAATATCTGAACACTTTCTTTGCACACAAGAGCAAGAGTTTTGAAATCAGATTTCAGGAAGCGGTGCGCAATAGTTTAGCATAAAAATTGAAGAACTATCCACATTTTGTAGAAATTATAGACAAGGAGACGGTAGGAGTATGCGTTTGTCCATCCTTAACTTTTGAAATGGTTTTTGACAGTGCTTAGGGATAACTTTGACAGACACTGATCGAATTTGTTCAAAACGGGCTAACTCTAGAACCATTTACCATGTGCCGAACCAGTGATTGCAAGCTGACTGCCGAAACAATAATACAGAATTGGCCTATAAAATCCAATTATTGGGCCAGTCAACTTTTTGCCATTCCCAGTTATTGAAACGACGCATGTGAAGAAAAAGCAATTTCGTACGGATCCACCGATAATGAAACAAAAAAAAAAAAATCAGCACAAAACAGTGAAATGTTTTGCGGCTTTAAACGCAAACTCGTAAAAAAGTTTAGACGCCTATTATATACCTATAAATATACCTTGGGAGAGATACGATGATCCTTCGTTGTTTCCTAAGAAACCAAGTTGACATTTGAGGAATTCCTCGGGCATCGTGCGGTTTCGGCGCACACAGATTTCCGGGTGAAAACTCTAATATTGCGTTCGCGGTTTACTTTTTAGTTTTTTCTCTTGGATGATGTTGAAAAATAAAACTGTGAATTTTGGCATTCGCGAAAAAGTTTAAATCGTCTCGCATCGTTATCACGAAAAGCCGTAACCTTAAAAATCACGAATTGAGATAACTGTGTGTGAGCGCACAAGTTGAACGCTGTTTGATGTTATCACCACAGAACAAATTTAATTAATAATTTACCACTACGTTTTTTTTTTTTTTTACTGTTATCAGGATGTATCATTTTTATTTCATAAAAATTTTAGCGATAACGATTTATTAATTATTAATTATTACATAAATAACAAATTATTATTATTTTATACCACTTCACTCTCTGAAAGTCACTACTCGTACAAATGAAACGAAATGGAAAAATTTTTTCGGCACTCAAAATTTATTAATTTCTTAACTACCTAGTCGAATTTAATTACTTAACTAGGTAGTATACTAAGTGCTGTAATTGTATTTTTTTTTTTTTAAACCTTTCTATAATGTACAAATAGGTAGGTAGTCAACAGAGATATACCTACCTAGTACTTACTGTTTCTTTAAAATTATTAAACTTTTTTTTCAAAGTATGCTTTAACCATTACATACTCACTTACTTGTCCGGTTGATATCAACCGCTCAGCAGAACAATGACAGAACCAAGCAGCAGTAATTCAAGAGAGCGTACGTTAACGATAGAGTGGGACATGATGGACAAGTCAAAATTTTTACCATTGAGCATGCTAAGCTCGTTCTGTGTACGATGCTCTCTATATCCATTGACTCTAATAAAAACAAGACTTCAGATTCAGAAACACGGAGAACTGTATAAAGGTAATTACCTATTTAAAAAAAAGTTTATTGTCTACTTTTTTTCCAATTCTTATGTTGTATAGATAAGGTTTTTAGGAAATCCAAAATAGTTATTTACTTGTTTGCATCCCTGTCTGTAGAATTTTACTAGGTACTTGTTTTAACCAAAATCAAAGTTTTTATACAATAAACCGTAAATAGGTAGATAAGAAAAACATTTTCAAAATGTTCTAATTTCTATGTGACCTTTTATTTTTTTTTGTACCAATTTTAAATATTGATGATCTATTATATTATTTCTTGACTCTTAATTGGAATGACGTGTAGACATTCTGCCGATTTTTGTTTTCACCATAATTTTTCTCATATAGGATCAAAAAAAAAAAAAAAAGGGTGCCCAATAACTAAATTTTTTTCTTAGACATTGTCAAATATTTGAACAATATATTAAAATATATTTTATAAAAATTAGTTTTGTACAAATTTTGTCAATTTTCGGTTTACTACTTACTAAGTATTTTTTTTTTTTTTTTTTAAATATTTATTTTAAAGTTGGTAATTTTACAGTTAATAAATAATTTCAAATAAAATACAGCTGGAACGAATATTTCAAGTGAGTTATTTTCTCACATCATATGTGCGTTCAATTTTGAATTGTTAAATACTTCTTGAAAACTATTGTAAAAAAAATCATTGATCTTTGATGAATGAAGTTTTATTGGTAAATTACCATTCAGATAAAACATTTTTTTTTTTTCTGAAAGATTATGTAGGTAAATCTCAATATGTGGTTGGTAATTTAGGTATAAATAATAATGTTAGTCTATGGATATTGAATAATAAAGGTTATAAATGTTTTATTTGTTAACAACTAAAAAGTTTTGGTACCAGAAGCTATCCTAAAAAATAAAAATTGGCTTACCTAGACTAGTTTAGAAAAATGTGTTAAACTTAATATATAGGGGTTAATTAGTAACCCCTAGGCCCTAATTAAAAAGTTAACTTGAAATGTATATTTATTTTCATTTACCTACCAAAAATTGGAAGTAAAAAATAATTTATCTATTTTGAATGGCAAACATCTTACAAAATTAATTATTATTATGGTAAATTATTTCTAGTTTAATGTTTTTAACTTTCAGGATTGCTTGACGCAGCTAATCAAATTTATCGCACGGAAGGTATATCAGGTCTTTATCGAGGTTTTTGGGTGAGTTCTGCCCAAGTCTTGTCTGGAGCAGCCTACATTTGTGCCTATGAACGAACTAGATACATGACTGCGCCATATTTACAAGAATGGCCAGAAATTAGATCAATGGTTGCTGGAGGTGTTGGGTCTGTTTTTGGACAAACAATAATTGTTCCTTTTGATGTGGTCGGTCAACATTTAATGATGCTTGGCTTATCAACAAATAGTAAAGACAAAAATAAACTAGTAAGTCATTTTAGGTCCTAAGCATATTAGTATGTACTTCATAACTTACTTTTTTTGTAAATATGTGATTTAGACTGCTTGTAGGATATATAACATTATTCACTAAGTATTGTATATTGTACTATAAATTAGATAATTTAGTTTTTTATATTTTAGAAAATAATATGTTTTTTGCATTAAAACAGTAAACACTAAACATGTAGACATGAGACCAAGCTTTGTTTAATGGTTGAATGAACTAGGACTTTTTATTGGGAATAATCAACGTTGCTGTAAAAGCAACGACAGCCTTACGAACTGTCACAATATTACCTATTAATTGACGTCTATTAATGGGGCTAGGTCATATGAGCTAATCTGTACCTTACTTGTTAAGTATAATAATTAGAGTTTCCATAATTTTGTATTGCCATACCAAGACACTGGAACAATAACTATTACATACTTTTATTTCTCTCTAAAAACACGGTACATAGATTCCTGAGCGGAAAAAGAAGCTATTGATTTTACAAAGATGTCTGTTTGTTTTATATTTTCTTTTTGTTATTATTGTTATTATTATTATTTTTTACGGCTGTTTTGTGTACAGCTCCTAGGAAATTGATCCGATCTTATCCGTGTAAACCATTTTCTGGTAGCCTAACTTAAATTTTTTATGTGTATATCAATTTTTTTTTTTTTCTTAAATTTCAATTCTGAAAACTATAATGAGATAATTATAGAACTTTGAAACTTTTAAAATTTCCATTTTTTGTATGGTTTTCAATAAAATTCAATAAAATCTTTAATTTTCAAGGAACAGACTTGAAAATCTTGTTCAAAGTTAGCAACATATAGTTTTATATGTGATTGAAAAATTTCAAAAAACATAAAACACATATTTTTTTATTATTTTTAGATAGAAAAATCTGGGAAAAAATAAGAAAAAATTTATATCCAATACAATGTTATTATTTAAGATTAGTAAGTTGCTTTTTGCAAGTAAAAATTTTAAAAATAATCCCCTCAACAAAAATAAAAAAATACATAAAATATTGTTTATTAGGTTTAAAAAATGAAATCATACATCCAAGTGCAGTTGACATTTACATCTTATAGAACTTCTCAAATAATTGATTAAAAATTTTCCGCTTTGTTTAAATTAATATTCTTTTAAATTTATGTACGCATTTTCTAATTTTCTAATCATTGTTAGTCATATTTTAAAAATAAAACATTCAATAATAAATTACTTGTAGGTTTTTTTGTTTTTGTTTAATTATAATTAATTCATAATAATTTAATACAAGGTTGGCATTATAGGTATAGTTCTGTTAATAAGTAAAACATCTTAAAAATTGTTTGTCATAAAATACGTACAAATTATTTAAATGTTATGGTCTTGTGACCTATAGGGTACAAATGGCCATTTTCTACCCTTTGTCTTTATTGAACAATACCTTTATTGAACTTTACCTCCTGTCACTATAGTCTGTACACGCCTATGTTTTTGTTCCCAAAACAGTATTTTCTTAGACAAAAATGAGCGACCACTTCAACTGCTTCTGTTGTGTACAATAAATTTTGCAATTTTCTTCTTAAGTTAAATGATTCATTTTACCTTTTAATTGTCTTGGTTTTTTTTAAAGAGATAAGTATTCTGTATTTTAATAATTTTTATGTGGTTAAATTTGAAAAAGTAATCAAGTAAAATGTGTACCTACTGATCTAACAAAAAATAATTTTCTTACTAATTTTGTTTAGTTTTTTTATTTATTTTTAAAAAAATTCTTTCAACACTGTCAATAATTAGTCAATCTTATAAATATCTTAATTTTATTTTTAAGAAAAATAATTTATTTCTTAATTTCTTAACTAAAAATAAATAGTATACTATTTAGTAACTACTAAATCTTATCTCTGTTTGGCATCTATTTAAATGCAAAATACAATTTATACTGTTATTTTTTTTGAAAGAATAATAATAATCAGGATCTCAATTTTTTAACTATTATTTTTTCATAATCTACCAAATAATTATATCATGTACCTATCTCCATTATGCACTAGAAGTTATTTAACATTAGTGCTTAAGTATTATTTTTGCTTGTATGCCTTCCAGTTGTTGATTGGCCTTTGCTAATTTCCATTTTAAATGTCACTAAATCTTGTAATACTTTTTAATTTATTTGCTGAAATTGATTTATATTCTAATAAAAGTTCAATAATATTTTGTATAATTCAGACAAAATACTCCTTCTTGTAAAATAATTTATAAGATGGATGATTATGTTTAATGAATAATAATGTATTAAAATTCACATACTATAATTACTAAATAAATATTATTATTCGAAAATAATTTTAAATACAACAATCATTATTGTTAAATACCTTCTTTTTATTTTTCAGGTATACTTTCGGCCACTGGGTATTCATTTAGATGTCTCAAAATCAAAATTCCGTACCACATTAGATATTGTTCGTTGCGTCTATCAACAAGACGGTTTCAAAGGATTTTATAGAGGCTATGTTGCTTCAGTGTGTACTTATACACCTAATAGTGCTTTATGGTGGACTTTTTATACAATATTTCAAGGTAATTTCTTTTATTTCCTTATAATGTTTATTGACCATTTTTTATTACAATATGCTGCATTGTTAAGAACTACTGTTGATTTCGTTTTTAAATTGTTAATGAAAACTTTTAGTTTTAAATTTTTAGTTCAGTATTAAATATTAATTGTTACTTATAATGTTTACCAATTAATATTTACCTTAATAACTGCAACTATCTTTCTAATATTATGATTTTTTTCTTATTTACATTTTAACTGACTCAAAAGAGAGTAATTACAATTTATCATGATTATGGATTCTTGAACATTTATTTAAACAAATATTTACTACTATAACATTTTAAAATAAATTTTGTATATATTTTTTTAACTGTAAAAACTTGAAATCTTCTTTATAATTAATATAATTAAGTAATATAATTAACATTTTTGTAATGTAATCTATTTTGATTTTAATGTATTTAAAAAACTCATGTAATAGTATTTTACCCAATATGTATTTTGAATAATACAAAATGAGAGTATTCAAACCAAATTTATTTAAAATGCGAAATAGATGTTTTAAATTCTGCTCACTTTTGTGTACCAACATATTATCAACATAAAGTTGGTGTAAGTTTTAAAAATATGTTAAGTAAAATATTTTTGAAAAAAAAAATTATTAGAAGATGCAGTTAAATAATAATACACTTTGTGTCTATACTAGACCAAGGGTACCAAATTAGGAGTGCACTAAAATGTTTTTAAGGAATACTTTTCCCCCTCCAAGTCACACACGCGTAGAATTGAAAATTATACAGAAAATAAAGTATTGTACATTAATAACTAATTCATAACATTATTTAATTATTAACTTTCAGATCAACTCGAAAAAAGAAGTCCTGTTAATACTTCACTTTTATTTTTGCAAAGTATATCAGGAGTGCTTGCTGGATTCACTACTACACTAATAACAAATCCAATGGACACAATCAGAGCACGCTTACAGGTATAAGTTCTATAAATAAACTAAACAAAAATTGATATCTTTTAATTTTGTATGTATTAAATATTTTAAAAATTTCCAGTAAAATAGAAATTTGCATATTTTAGGTTCAAAGAACTAACTCAATTATTAGTACATTTCAAACATTATGGATAGAAGATGGCATGTTGATGTTCAGCAAAGGCCTTTCAGCCAGATTGGTCCAGTCAATCTGTTTTAGCTTTACGATTATCTTAGGCTACGAGAGTATCAAAAGAGTTAGTGTACTTAGTGAATACAAAGACCACGTACGGTGGTAATGTGGTATTTATTGTTGTTGTTGTTGTTGTTGTTTTTTTTTTTAGAAAATCGTATATTTTATAACTTTTAAATCAATCACAAAACATCACGTGTTTTATAATTAATTTATTTTTATGTTGCTTTGTTTGTTTCTATATGAATAATGTACATACTGCATTTGGAATAAAAACATGACCTAGTCACTGAGCTGGCTGTTGCTTTGACCAAGTTAGACGCCGGGACACAATTAACCTTTCCGCCAACAAGTTGTGTTTTTATCCCATTTGCAGTGTTATTAGTATATTGACAGCATTTATTTGTATTGTTAGGTATTTACAGTTTTATTATTGTGTTGTTAAATGTTTTGTGTTTTTAATTAACAAATTGTAGCCAGATTTTAACACAGTTGATTCAATGGATCTTGTTATTGTAATTGCCGCTCCATATTCATTTACAGCTTAAAGAGATCAGAACACCATACTTTTTATATATGTGTTGTTGTATTGGTATTGTTTGTTTCTTTTAATTTCTATCATGTTCTCTACACTGTTTTGTGTATCGTAATATATTATTAATATTTTGGAAGTCGATTTTAAATTAAAATTAGGAATTTTTGTAAAAATCAAGAAAAATTTAAAATACATAATATTATGATTTTGTATGGGCATTAATGTGATGTCAATGATTTTTCCTTTTTTTTAAGTCAACATTTATTAAGAAATCAGCAAGAGAAAAGAAGATTAAATTAGATATTGGTACCTTTGAAACCGTTATAGCAATGACGGGACTTATAAATTATAATTTAGGGTTTATAGTTAGTAAAAAACTAAATTGATATTTTGTATTAACGAACCAAGTGATGATTAAAACAAACAAAAACCAAAGTTAATACATTAAATCACGCTACTTAATTTTTATTATACTCAATAAAGATAGTGAAAAGCGTATAGCCTAAAAATTAATATCACATTTAGAAACAGATTATTAACAAATAAATATCACCTAAGTTTTCAGTTAATTCTAAAAGTGTACTTAAAAATCAGTCTTACTGCGAACAAATTTTAAATTAAGAAATAATACAATAGAAAAATAAATGATTAATTGAAAACAATCATAATATAATTGATAATTACACTAAACAATAAATTAATAAAAATAATAATATGACCAATTCTCATTAAAATGTTTGGAAACTGTCACAGTCATCGGCGTTGTGTCCAAACACTACAATTACAAGATAATTTGATGTTAATTAAATATACTCAAAAACATAAGAGCCCATTATTTAAATAAAATTAATAATGAAACAAAAAGATAGAAATTATTAAAATATAACTTACTTTCACAACAAACACAAAACGGTTCATTGGTATTGTCATGAAATACTTTATGTTTCCGCTGGAACTTTGGAGATTCTGGTTTTTCAGGGCAATCTTCAGTATCGTGAGAGTCGAATACTTCACATCTTTCACAATAGAGACGAGTGGCCCTTAAATGTACTTTTTTGTTTTGATCTCTAATAGAAAAATTTTAAGCCAATTAATAGTTTACATACCTAAACGTTATTGTTTTAAATCTTAGGAAAAATGACTTTATTTATTGGTAAAAAGATAATTACGTATCATACATTAATTTTAATACAACGTGGGTAGTTTTGTACCTAGATTGTATAAAAGTTCATTTAAGTACTATGACGGGGTGCATAGAAACAAGAAAAAATCATATTATTTAGAATTATTATTTTTTGGATTGATATTTTTAAAGTATTGTACAAAATAAAACGGAAAAAAAACCAGAACAATAGTTTATAGGAAAAGTTTTATTCAGGATAATATTTCACAGGACTGTATAAACTAGGAGAACATAAATCGGGACTGTATGAAACGGGAACCGTACAGATTTGGGCTGTATAAATTGGTATAAGAAAAATCAAAAAAATAAACTATAAATTGGAACTGTATGCAACAGGAATGAACTGTATGAATCAGGACTGTATTATTATACAGTCGTTAAAACTAATTTCCTCATTAAAACTAGTCCTTATTTATACAGTTCCATTATATACTGTCCTGATATATACAATTCAAATTTATACTTTCTTGATTTATGCAGTTCCAGTTTTTACTGTACTGTATCATGCAGGTCTGTGAAATTATTATTATAAATATTAAATATTTAATATTAAATAAATATAAATAAATTATTATTGGTCATTTATACTATTTCTACAAATATGGTTCCAGTCTTGCGTTATTTTGTCTTTACTTTATACTATTCCAGAAAATATCAATCTTGTATAAATAATCCTATGTTATACTATTTTTCATTTATATCAATCCATACAAAAAACATTTCTAAACGTTTTGTTCTAATGATATTCATTCCTGATTTGTATACCTATATTATACTATATTAATATACTATTTTTTACTAACCAAAACTTTCTAGACAATGTCAGTGTCATTTTTTAAACACAACCTCAATGCTAAAACTTGGTCTAATTGGAAAGTATATAGTTAAACTTGACGTAGAAAACATTTACCCAAACATCAACAAAACTGACAGTAAAGGTAAATGAAGAACAACTTGAGGACAGCAATTTTTAACTACCTACTTTTAATATCATACACTGCTAATAACTAAGAATAAAAATTTACTTAATATAAAACTAGTGTCATGTTCATAGCACAACTAAAATGTATTGCTTAACTAAAATTTTTGAATATTGTTGAGTAATATTGTGGTGTATAAATATATATATATATTTGTACCACAATTATGCAGCCCTAATTAATGGCAGTACACTGCAAGGCTTTTCACTTTTTTTTTTTTTGCCTGGAAAATACACAGCACAGCCGGTCTAGGATAATAAGTGAATTTGTATGGACTAGAATGCTTGGTTCTAGTTCTAACTCTAAAACCACAATAAGATTAAATTCATAAGATTACTCATCTTGGGTGGATAAATTATAAAATAATACAAGCCAACCCAAGTATTACTGTTTTGGCTATGTCCAAAATATTCTTCGGTACTTTTAAACCAACAATTAGGTACTTGTCATAAAATAATAAAATAAAATTCTATTTTAAAAAAAAAGAATTGTTGTGGAATATAAATAAACCCGCCTACGCCAAACACCACGGCGACATTTTCTTTCCCAATCCTGACTTTTTGCAAAATTTCTTAATTTTTTTTATGATCAACGCATCAACATTGCGTCAAAAAAAAAAAAAAAAAGACGGGTACACACATTGCATGGGTAGCTTGACAAGGTAGCAACTACGCTTTGGGTGGGTCTCTAGTTTAAAAGTTGTGGTTCAAACGCATTATTTTATATCCATACGATATATCAACGATAAATCATTGCCTTCAAAAATACGATTCTGAGCAAGCTCAGTTGTCTAGTTTACGCCGTGGTAAAAACAAATTTAAAATGAAAAACTTTTATCAAAAAATCTGTATCTTTCCTATTTTAGTGTTATGTAAAAGTTTCAGCTTGGTACGATCTTTATTTTGGATGTTATGATAAAAAAAATCTAAATCAATGTGTAAAAACACGTCTCCCATAATTATTTGTTCCCCCCATAAGAAAGACAAGGCCGCCCAGAATGACGAGTTTTACTACAAAATAACAACGTGAAATCGGCTATAAACAAAACTTGTGTAAGCCAATTTTTTAAATTTTTTAACCACATATGTAAATCTATCTTGTTTAGATTGCATTAGAGTTTTGAGACTTAAACACAAAAACTAGAGGTTTTATGGAATAATAACTGCCATAAAATAACAAATTCAGAAATTTCAAAGTTCCATAACTCCCTTAAAAATGATTAAAATTGATTGCAATTTCAACAGTAAAATTGTTAAACCTTTCATAATGACATATTATATAAAGAAAACTTGTACGCAGAAAAAAAAAACAAAAAACATCATTGTAAAAACAATAAATTCCTCGCTAACAATCAGAATCTAAAAATCATTTATACAGTAAAACTGTTTGCAATAATTTTAATCATAATAAATTGTTCAATTTAATACACTATCAACGTGCAAGACAAAAAGTAAATATTGTCTCAGAGTTAAAGAATCTATGTTTTACAGTAAAAAAATTTAAAATACTGTATTACAAGATATATAAAACTTTCACATCTTTAATAGTTTTTAGTCTAATCTAAAAAATACCTAAAAGGAAACTGGATATTTACCAGACAAATTTAGTAATCTAATTCATAATGCACTAAAATACCTTTTAAAACATCAAAGACAAATAAGTTGTAAATGTTTACATAAATCTTCTCTCGAAGGTTTGACTGCTACAAATTTTAAATTACTTAATGTATACCAGTGGATCTATTATTCAAAAAAATTGCCATCCTGTGGGTAATAAAAAATTCAAATAACTAGGTAAAATTAACGAAATGGTGAACAAAAGAGAAACAGTAGCATATGATACTAAAGTAACTTATTTTAAAAAATATTTTGGTCAAAGATTCCTAGACTACCTTGGTTCTACTTATTATAATCCTATGCCTACGATTGTAAAAAAGAATATTATCCGTAAATTGTCTAATAAAATGTTAAATTGTCTAAAATGTCAGTTACAAAGTGGTTGTTTATGTCTCTAGATTAAAAATTTTTTTTTTGTTTGTGGCTCTATAGAAAATTATTTTCCTTTTTTTCAAATCAAATCTTATCTTATTTTATAATTATTGTTCATACATTTTGTATCTTATCATGTATATAATTAATTTGAAAATTTTTATATATTATGATATATATATATAACTCTCTACCTTCAACACAAGCTATACTTACAGAAGGTAGATAATTTTACTCAATTAATGTATTTAAACTTTATGTATGTAATGTATTTAATTTCTATGCATGCAATTGAGAAAAATTTAATAGAAAAAAAATTCAACATAACAACTTGTACCATTATTTAAGTCAAAGTTACTGCACAAAAATGCGAAAATAAGACTTTATAAAGTATTTATTAGACCTATAGTTCTGTATGCTTGTGGAGCGTGGGCATCAATAAAGTTGGACAAAAAAAGACTGTTAGTTTTTAATAGGAAAATCCTACGTAGAAAATATGGGCCCAAAAGAAACGAGGAGAATACGTATGAACAAAGAACAAATGCAGAACTGAGAGTAATATTAAATGAGCCAAACATAGTGGGAATTCTTAAAAGCAAACGAATAAGCTGGGCTGGCCACATATGGAGAGCAAAAGAACAAACAATATATATCACAACCTGAAAACCAGATAAAAACGACCAAGACAGCAGTGGATTAACTGAGTTAGGGAAGATCTCAGCTCCTGGGAATCAGAGATGGCGAACAACAAGCTTAAGACAGGGAGAAATGGAGAGGCGTAGTGGAAGAGGCGATGGACCTACAAGGTCCGGAATAAACAAAAAAAAAAAAAACTCAACATAATAACAGTTAATCAATACTCACATTCCAGAGTCTAGGATTTGTTTTTCAAGCGCATCAATTTTAAATTTGTTATCTGATACTTTGGAATGTAGATCGGCAATGATGTTATTCAACAAATTTATCTGCCAATCCTTTTCCTCTAGTATTTTTTCAGTTTCTGAACATGCACAATTAATAGTTATTATGATTATGTGTCGTGTAATTAGTTTAATAATTTAGTAAAAAAAAACTAACCAGACTTAGAATTGACATCTTTCTCGTTGTTGATATTTTTTGTATTAGTAGATTCATAGTTAACTATTAACTTTTGGAGAGTTTTTTTGTCATTTTCTAATTTTTCACATTTATCTTTGAATACAGAGTACTGTTCATTTTCGGCTTTTAGTTTGTGAATCTGGAAATAAATAAATGAAATACATTTCATACAGAATACAGATTAGTAAAAATAGACATTTGATTTAGAAAAATGACAATGTTAACCTCTTGCTTTAATGATAAACTTTCACATTCTTTCAATTTGATGTTATTTTTAGCTGTTTTATACAATTTTTGATATTCTTCTTTTGTAACACCGCTGGGATTTTTCTCACTAAAATTATAAAAATACAATAGAAAACAATTTTGTTAATGATCAATGATTTATGTTTATGATGAGAAAATATGTAAAGCAATTTAGTTAACGAAATAAAATCTTAATTTTATCTATATTTATCTAGAGAGTAAGACAAACAATAAAACTACTTAAATTTTGTTGACAACTTTGGTAAACGTATTAACTATTTGATAAAATAAAGTACTTTAAAACAAAAAAATATTTTTTTAAATTTTTTTCTTACCTCCTACACTCTCAAGTCTGTTAAGTAATAAAATACTTTTGGGTCAAATTAATTTTAAATAATTGACAGGCAAGTTTAAAACAAAAATTTAACACGTACAATTTTATGTACACAAATACAAAATACATATACATATAGATATAAATACATATCATGCATAAATCAATTCAAATTATGAGGAAATCTGATTTAAAACAAATTTTCTACCAAAATATTAAAATGCTTTACCTACCTATCAATATACATTGTACATTTAAGAGGACGTCAAATGTGCATTTTTCAAGTATTAAAACAACGCTCCGAACTTCCAATAATACTCAGAAGCTATTAACATAGAATAAATTCAAGGATACCCTAAGAAAGTTTAGAATGTCTGCTATGTGCGTATACAAGCATATAGAGTCATATTTAAAAAACAAATTTTCAACTAAAATTTTTCAGAGTAAGAATTTTTACTTTTTTAAATGTTAATAAAAAAAGTATTATTTAGTTACATTTCCTGGAAAAACTCTCTAAGGGCATGTAGAAGAAGTTCTGATTTTTAATTTGATACTAAAATTGATTCACTACGGTTTATAGTGTTTGTATACTATTTGAAGTCTAAGGGGGTGTCTTTTAGAAAAATAATTACAAATTACAGCCGCTACAGCTACCCGCCACGGTAACAATATGGCATGCAGGGCCATCTCTTATGTGTTTTATATGTTCTTGTTCACCTATGACGTCCTCTTAAGTCATTAAAATTCTCTAAAGTTGATGACAGTCAATATATGTTACATTCAGGTTTCATATTAATAAAACATTTTATTGAATGAATTTAGTTTTAATTTGAATAACTAATATAATTACATTTCTAATTCAGAAACATCGGTTTCCATGACAGCAGACAGTTTTTTATGTAATCCCAATATTATTGAATTCAGCATCTTAATTTCTTCATTTTTTTCTGCTATTAAATGAGCTTCTAAAATTAAAATTAAATTAATAACAATCAGTTTCAAATGTTTTAGATGGAAAGTAAATCAAGTAAATAAAAAATTACCAGTTTTATCTGATGTTCTTAGAGCATTGCTGTTTTTAGAATTATTACTCATGTCCTTTAACTTCCAAGAATTCAACTAGATATTAGTACAGATACAATATGTATTACACTTTGTTTTTAAATTGTTAAATTTGTAAAACATTGTTATACTAAGATTAATATGTTAGAGAGGTTATTTTTAATTTGTTATAAATAGATGCATTTTTTAAAATTATGTTTATAGCTTAAAAGAATGACTATAACTTAAAATGATATAATGTAGCCAAAAATAGTATTTGAATACCTCATCACCAAAAATACAAAATGTAAAAAAAAATTATAAACAAAACAATTTCTTTTTAATTAACAACAGCGTACAAAAAAAAATAGATAACTAATAAATACTAACCTCAGTTTGCAGAACTAAAATTTGATTTTCTTTGACTTTCAACATACTGTATGCTTCTTCGTATTTTTTTTCAATCTTATATTTTTCTTGTCTATAACAGATACATATATATATATATATATATTCATATGTTTGAAATCTGAATACTATTATAACCCAATTAAACTTAGACTCACTCAAAGTTGTTATTTTTCTGAACAACACTACTGCTGCCTTCAATACGCTCGTTTAAACGATGATTTTCATCAGTAAGTTCTTGAATACGGAATTCCAAATGGGATTGATTACTGTGTTTATTCTCACTAAAATAAAATTTGATTAAACAAAATTACAACTCTGTAGGTACACAACATGTTTCTAATAAACCAATTTTCAAAAGATATACGAGTATAAGAATTGTATACAATTCAAAATGTTATTTAATTGTTACCTAATGATACATTTTTTATTAAATTACTCACAATAAGGGTTTTAATCGATTTAGTTCTTCATTTAATTTGGCATTAAGAACCTGTTGTTCTTCAATAGTTTTAGTCATATTGGCCACCATATTATTTTTGGATACTTCTAAGAGTTCTAATTCAGTTTTGTGTTCTAACTTGGTTTTATCTAATTCACTTTTTATTTTTTCTAAATTTGATGACCGGACTTTTTCTTTTTCCAAGTCGTTAGCAACAGATTCTAATTTAAGAATCAATTCTTTTTCTGTATTGTTATTAACAATTTCTTGTAATTCGGTTTTCAGTTCATTAATTTCAATATTTTTTTCAGCAATACATGTTTTAAGACGAGTTTCAAAAGCAATTTTTTCTGAAGCTAATTTATCTTCCCCCATTTTTGCTAGCTCATTGATTTCATTATCTTTTTCTTTTAGTTTTGCATCAAAATCTTCCCTAGTTTGCTTCATAACATTATTTAAATGATCAATTTTTGAGTTATTATCGTCTATAAATTTAGTTTTTTCTTCAATAGTTTTTTTCAATTCAATTAAATCACGTTCTTGTGTACAGCTTAACTCCAATAATTGTTTTTTTATGTTTAATTTTTCTTCTACCAAATTTTTTATTTTTTCCACAAGACTAGAAATTTCTTTATCTTTTCTCTCTAATACGGCTTTGGCATTTTCTTCCAGTATTAGTTTTCCATTAGCAAATTTCTCCTCACTTTTCATGAACTCCATAATTTTATCTTCCTTTTCTTTTAGTTTTACATTGAATTCTTCTTTTGATGAAACAATTGTGTTATTCAATAATTTGATCTTGGATTCATTTTCATCAATAATTTTTGATTTTTCTTCAATTAATGTTTTCAATTCTGCTAT
The DNA here is from genome assembly GCA_017140985.1 of Hormaphis cornu. NCBI lineage: Eukaryota > Metazoa > Arthropoda > Insecta > Hemiptera > Hormaphididae > Hormaphis > Hormaphis cornu. Next base: position 44,759,549 of record CM029357.1, on the reverse strand, counting down.
ATTGTGTTCTTGTAATTTGCTGATTTCTAATTGTTTCTCAAAACTTATTTTAATATCTTCTGAGGCGTTAACTTTATTTACAAAACTCAACATTTCTTTATCTTTTTCGTCTATTTTGATCTGATAATTTTTTTCCAAATTTAATTTTTCTTCAATCAATTTCCCTTTTTCAATTTTTATAAATTCATTGATATTTTCTTCTTTTTCTTTCAACTTGGAATTAAAATCTTCTTTAGACAGCACAATCATATCATTCAATTGTTTAATATTGAAGTTATTATCCTCAATAATTTTTCTTTTTTCTTCTATTGAATTATTCAATTCTGTTATTGTGTTTTTATGTGTCTCAATGACCTCTAATTGTTTCTCAAGGTCTACATTAGCTTTTTCTAAAATGTTAATTTTTTCCAAAAGGGTAGAATTTTCTTTATTTTTTTCATCCAACATTACTTTAGCCTGCTTTTCTATTTGTTCCTTTTCAATTTGTAGTTTTTCTTTACCAATCTTTGATAATTCTTGAATTTCTTCATCTTTTTTCAGTAACTTAGTTTCAAATTCATTTTTAGTCTCGGAAACTAGACTATTTAACTGTTCAATTTTCATGTTATTTTCTTCAATAGTTTTGGTTTTTTCTTGGACAATTTCGTTTAATTGTTTCAAGTGCTGCTCTTGAGATTCACTTTTCTCCATTTGTTTTTTAAAACTTTTTTTCACATTTTCTAGGTCATTAATTTGTTCATGAAGTACAGAAATTTCTTTATCTTTTTCATCTAATATAACTTTGGTTTTCTCTTCTAATGACAACTTTTCCATGTTTATTTTGTCTTGTCCAATTTTCAACAATTCTTTTATTTCTTCTTCTTTCTTATTTAACACAGCTTCATATTTATTTTTGATCTGTACAATTAAATCATCTAATTGTTTTATTTTTATTTGATTATCATCAATTATATTTGATTTTTCTTTGATAGCATCATTTAAGTTTTGCAAGTCTTTTTTATTTACTTCATTAGAAGCTAATTTTTCTTCAAGATTTGACTTAAAATGTTCTAAAGAATTTAGTTTTTCTATAAGATTTAAATTTTCAGTTTTAGTTATTTCTTTTTCATTATTTGCTTGTTCCAGTTTAGTTTTAAATGATTCATGATTTATCACTAATTTTTCTTCTAGTTCGTTAATTCTTTTCTGCAAATCATTTGTAACAGATTGATATTTAATAGTCTCATTTGTTAATTCAGCCTGTAGATTAGCATGATTTAAATCTTGTTCTTGTTTTTCTGTTAATGTTTGTTCTATTTTTTTATAGAGTTCAGTTATTTGTTCATCCTTTGCAGCTAACTCTGCTTTTTGGTGATTAAACACTTGGTCACGTTCTTTTTCTAACTCTGACATGCGTTCATTCATAGAGTTCAATTCGTTTTGTTTTGCTGATGTTAGCTCTTTCAGTAATTTATTTAGATTTTCTATTAAAACGTTACTTTGTTGTAATTTACTGTCCATTTCTGTTATTTTACTTGACATTTCTGTTACATAACTTTTATGTACATCTTCTAATGTTGATTTTTCAAGTTTTAAAGATTCCAATTCGTCGTTAATGGATTTCAGTTTTGAAGTAAGTTCTTTTTCTAATTCATTTCTACTTAAATCTTGTTGACATTCTAAATTGTAATATTTTTGTTCTAAACCTGCTAATAAAGCTGTTTTATCTTGTAAAGATTTTGATTCTGCCTCCAATTCTTTGGTTAAATTTTTGTTGACTTCCTGTAGTTGTTCTAGGTTGTTATTAAATTCATTTAGTTTATCAGACAAGGTTTTTATTTCACAATCTTTATTTTTTAATTTATCATTAAAAGTTGTTTCAAGACAAGATTTTGATGCAATTAGACATTCTTTAACTTGCGTTAAGGTTAAGTTACAACTTGCAATTTTTTTATCTTTGATTGAAAGTGATTTATAAAATTGATCTTTAAAATCTTCAATTTGGATAAATGTTGGCTGAATCTGTTGTTCAAGAACTCTTTGCAAAGTTTCTTTACTATAAACTAAATTTTTTGTTTTTGACACTTGCAAATCTTTGATGGCAATATTCAGTTCAAGCTTTAATTTTTCAATTAAATCTTTTTCAGCAGAGCTTGAACTAGTTAAATTGGTACATTTATTTTGCAGTTCTTCAATTTCTTGATTTTTTTTTTTTAATAAACTTTTAAGTTCTTGTCTCAGTTCATTCTCAATACTAATATGATGCTCTGAAAATATTTTATTATCTTGTTCTTTTTTGTCAACTATTATTTTACATTCATCTTTCAATTTTGCTAACTCATTTTTAAGATTATTAACAATATCATCGTGTTCATCATTCTTCAATGCACTCAAACATTTAATGCCCTCATTTAATTGATCAATCATTTCTTGATTTTGTTCTAGTTTTTTATTCTTTTCTTCAATTTTTTTGTTTAACTGTTCAGTTGTAGTAGCTAACTTCTCATTAGCTTCTTTTAACAAACGATCATGAGTTTGAGCATTTTCATTCAACGTATGGCGCAATGTGTTTAAAACTGCTTCTTTATCAACTACTTCTGAACTTAAACTGGAAACTGACTTTTTCAATTCATCTGCATTATTATCTATTAATTTTTTCAGGGTTTCTAATTCTTCTTTTACTCTACACAATTCTTCTTCTTTTTCAAAAATTTTCATCTTTTCTTTTTCAACATCTTTGGCTAGATTTCTTTCTTTATCTAACTCGATATCCAACTCTTTAATTCTAGTTAACAGCTCAGAGTTTTTATTTTGAAGCTCAATATTGACAACATTTTGTTCTTCATTGGTGAACTGCAGATTTTGAACTTTTTCCTTGTCTTCCTCCATTTGTTTTTTCATATTATCTAATTGATTTTGTAGCATAATTAAGTTACCGTCTTGAATGTTTGATGGGCTGTCAATTTTAGCCTTAAAAAATAAAAACAACAAATGTATAATTAACATCATCAAACAAATACAAACATTTCAACTAACAAACGTCTATTTATTACTTTTAATGTTTCTTCCAATCTCTTCTCAGCCACATCTGCTTGATTTGCTGCTTTAATTACTTGTGAACGTAGAAGTTCATTTTCGTTTTTTATTTGGATCATTTGCGATTTCAAACGATCTAAATCTGATACTTTTTGTACACGCTGAAAAAATTAAATTTAAAAACCAATGAATGCACATGCAATGCTACTCTTACACATTTTATAAGATAATTATTTTTGTCTAGATTCTAGAAAGTATGTAGATAATAATTATACATGCTATATTACATTAGTGTATGAGTGTTCCTAACAGTTAATATTTTGACAATGATACATAAACAGTAAAATGTACAATTTTTTCCTATACACATAGACAATATCAAGTTATTTAAGTAATAATCTAAACATAATTTGAACGTACAAATTACACACCTACAGTATTTAGCAAACACCATATATTTTAAATGTTTACAGTGTTGAAAAAATTATGGCAATTTTGTGATAATGTACAATTTAACTGTACCTAATGATCCGATGTTCAAGTTAGAATTTTGTTAATTTTAAACAAGAGAATAAAAGAATACCAACATTTAAAGTTTTTAGGTAGCCACCAAAAAGTAATTGATGACTATAATCTATTTGGATAAAGATACACCGAATTAACAAACAACCTTCACAGATGATGACAATCCTAACAGATGTCTGACACACAGTAAGAAATAATAATCAAATTTTATGTTTGTTTTTGCAAACTGTACATTTAGTAAAAATTGAATTTAAATATTTTTGCATTAAAACTAGAATTTATAAGTATTTGTTGTAATAAAAACAAAATTGTTTGTAGAAATTTAATATTAATAATTCTACATGTAACTCAATACCAAAATATAAATCAATTATTTATTCACAATAACAATAAATAACAGTAGATCAAAAGTAATTATCAAACTAAAATTAAGCAACTACTACTTAACAGTAAGTCAAAATGAAGTCCAAACTCTAACCATAACTGTTAATTTAAATTTAAAAAAGCACTACAATTTAAATGAGCGTATAGCCAGAAACTAAATTTTTGGCGCCATAAGTTGGTTTCAAAAAAATGAATAAAAAACTTTTCTTAATGAAAACAAACAATCAATATCAACATTAAAATAATAAACTATTACAAATAATCGATTGGTCAAATTTAATTCAAGATTTGCAAACAGAATCTAGATATCAGAACAAATTTTTCAATATTTAGGTACACGACTACACCATACAAGTAAATGGCCGTAGTTAATAATAAAGTGTGGCCCTAACATTTGAAATATGCATGGATCAGTGACATACCTAAATCTTAAAAACGGGTTATAACTTATAAAAAGCTAATTAGGAGATGAAAGAATTTTGTTTTAATTGCATACATCAAAAACATTTTAGGTTATCCTCAAACTCACACTCCCGCCATGTTTATACGTCATTATGTGGCTTACTCATAACTTTTTTTTTTATAATATTTTGGTCATTAGGCACTAGGTTAAGTATATTTTGATTAGCACAAAAATATAAATAATAAATTAGAGGGGTATTAAGATTTTTAAATGTTTACAATTTAAAATACTTCAATAAGAATTAAGAAGCCAACAACAATTATAAAATACATTTAATTTTTATAATAATTATTGTAATGTATTGCGTACATAATGCAAAACTAATTATTTTTAATTCTTTAGGTTTATGGTGTTAATGGTATTTTGTAGAGCTGAAATGTGTTGAAATATCAAATAGGTAGTAAGTAGTTGGGTACAAATCAATATTTTAAAGTAAAAAGTAAGTATGATTTTGAATCTATAGTATATATATATTTTTTTAAATCATCAACCACTATCTAAATTTTCCAAAAAATGTACGGGCTGAACAAAAATTGTTTGGACAAAATTTCATATATTTCATAGGTAAGTATGTAAGGAAGACATTGACATAATAAAAAGGACCGCACACTTCTATAGTAATAACATGTACAATTTTCAGCCAACATCATAGAGCAACAGACACCATGGCTAAACAGTGTTGAGAGAAACGAACATAATTTTGTAGGTTTTATAGAGTGAATAAAAAATAATAATTTTTTTCCATTGTAAATATCAATAAGAAATATTTGTTTCTATCATGAACCCACAAATGTAGTTTTATCTCTCTAGCACTATGTCGACTGAAATTATTTTTTTCTGTTTTCAGTCCATTCTATTATGCCTATGGTATGGCATAAGGCGCTGGATATGGGCCCAGGTCCATCCTCCATTGTACCGGACCTGATTAACTGGCATACAAATATATGAAATATTGGTTAACATTTTATTCAATTAGAACATTTTTTTTTTTTTTTTTTTTTGATAGTTGTAATGTATTCAACTGAGATATATCTTTTCTTTTAGACACCTACAATTTGTCTATAAAAATATATTTATTTAAGACAAATCCTAGTAAATAGTAACACACTACCTAAATTTGTAGTTCATTTAAATTTTAACAAACTAACTATTACAAATTAACTACTACTTTATAATACATGTATTACATGTACCTAATTACCATATGTTTGACCGTTCATTAAAGTTTTATAGAATCAAGCGACAAGCATTAGAAATGAAAAATAAATAACAGCAAATCTGTTAATTTATTCTATTAGGTAAAAAATAACAATGATTATCACAATATTCACAATTTATAAATTTGTTAACACAACTATATTCAAATACGTGATGTATTTAAATATTTCATAATTTAACATCTCTAAGGATGTTTGCAAGTTATTCCAATTACATTGATTCAATCTATTTTTTGTAAACAAGAAAACAATTTTTTTTTAATATATTAAAATATATATCTAAACATATAGTTGTAAAATACTATCTTTATTTTTCCTAAATGAAATACCAATAAATTACAAGTTCATTTTTTATTTTACGTACTACTTGTATAATTATTAAATTTTTTATGTTTACTCGAATGATTTAATTTTTTTATTTGTATAAATAATTATTCAACTCTAGTTAGTCACAGATTCATACGATTACATTTATGTTTGTTTATGTTATCTATTTTGTTGTCAGATAACTATTTATTATGTTTACATGAATGATTTATTTCAACATTGCTATCCATAATTTCTTATTTAATCTTGTTTAGTTGTAGATTCATTCTACTCCATAATTGGTATAATTTTATAAAATTATTTATTCTAAATTCTAATACATGAGGTTTCAATAATAAATTGACATTTGATTACTTGATTTATTTTGTTTACCTGTAAGTTTATATTACTCCATGCTTAGTTTGATATATTAATCAAATGTCATTAATTATTCAAAAACCGCATAGGTCAATAATAGTTATAATTTTATATTGGTGTACATTGCATTTAATTTACAGACAAATGTCCAATGTCTGCATAGAAAAATTAATTAAACACAAAATTAATTATTTTGGATAAAATACAGTCCTATACAGCACTTCAAAAATATTATCAAATAAAAGCTAAAACCCCATAACAATGCTACACAGTTAATAATTGAAATGACTGAGCGTATATGGAAATAAAATAAAATACAATTTGATATATTAGACGGGAAAAGTTTATGAATAGAAAAATAGATTTTACAGGATGCGTAGAAAAAGTCACATTAAATATCACAAAATTATACAACGCTGTACAATAGGAAAATACAAATTGTAACATAAGGAATTCAGGGTGGGATAAATGAAGAATATACATATGAAAAACTTTTCATTACTTGATGAAAAAAAAAAGAAACATTTTTAAATAGTACAATTTAACAAAACAAAAACAAAATAATACAAAAAGCTATAAAATTAGAAATAAAGTTAGAAAAGTCTAATAAAATGTGGAACAATAAATTAAGATTACATTTATTAATATTTTAATTAAATGATTATCTTGTAGTGCTTTTGTTAATACTGATGAACTCGATATGTAGAATTAAAAAAAACATCTATATAATGTTTTTACCAATAATCAAATACAAGTTTAGTTAAAACACAATAAATGTCGATTGATTTAATAATAACCAGATTCCCATTCCGGATGATAGATTTTCACAAATCTCACTTCTGACTAGAAATTTAAACAAAATAATTATCATATTTAGTGCTTATAAACAAAAAACTGTTGTTAATCTTAATGAAATCAACAACAAAAAAGATTTTATAACTTACCTAGATTTTATCATAACAAATTTATTTAAAATTATTGTTAAATATTTAATTTTAATTTTTGATTTAATAAAGTTAATCTTCCATCACCAATTATTGTAAAATATTTTGGTTTTTAGAGTTATTAATTGACCAATAATTTGTGCTATTTGAATGCAATTTTAAGTTAACAAATATGTAAGGTGTGATTTGGTTAACACTATTCAAGTGAGATCATTTTAGTCTTATGCATCATTGTCATCATTTTAATATAATTCCTATTATGTTAGGCATAACTTATAATTGAAATTCAGACGTAACAATCTTAATATAATAAAATAAAACAACTTACCGTACAAAAATAACTTATAATTTAAAAGTATTTGTTTGCTAATGTTATACTTATAATATAGTAGTTTAATAGTAATTTATAGTAGTTAAATAGTTATATTAAGTTAGAAGCAGTTGAAATAAATGTTAGCCGCATGCAAAAATTAAATAATATTCATAGTTTATAGTTTATTGCATAACTAAATTAATAAAAACTACATACATTATCTTTTCTAGTAAATACATTTTGTCTTTACTATAATGTGTAGACGTTCTTCTTTAATCTGAATACAATTCAATTTTTCTTTAATCATAATATTTGCTCTATTAACAGTGGCAGATTTAAGGGGGTCTCTTTTGGGGATCTCCCTTGGGTTGAATTTTTCAATACTTAAAATTACACAAAAATCATTTTTTATTTTTTTATTTGATGGCAAAATTGTACGCATTTTTAAAAATTCACCCCGTTCTAGGACAACTTCTAGATCTGTCACAGTACATGATGTTACTGATAAGCTTTTCAAATAAATTCATGTTTTTATTTTTTAATTGAGCATTTCAATTTTTAACTTAATGCAAGATCCTTTTTTAAAGTTTACTTATGATTCTGTTTTCATTAATACACTTGCAATAGCTCCAAACTATCAGTATTCAAAACAAAAATCAGTAACACAATATTCCACGTAAATGTTTACAATTTATAATTGCTATATATTCTGAAACATTCTAATACTTCAAAATACCTACACTATTAATATTATACCTGAAATTACTTAATATTGAACTTTAAGTTGATTTTAATGTTTTTGGTATAAAGAAATAGCGTAATATTTTACTTTCAACTATTGGATTACCTACTACATTAAACTTAAAGCAAATTATCTATAAAAAAATAAAATTGTATCCCCCCCATTAAAAATATAACAATGGCTATACAAATATTTGTCGATCATAGTTATAACAAACTTCAATTATTATAACGGTTATATTATTTTAGCAGTACACAAATACACAATAATATTTGAGATTAAAAGCAATCACATGCAAATACCTTGTAGCATAAAGAGGAGACTCCAAGTCTTACCCGAGTTGGTATTGATGACATTGTGTTTGTTGTAACTCCACTAACAATTGACCCATTTATAGAATCCGGTGAACGTTTTGTCTTGTGAACAGCACAGTTGGTGGCTATACGAGTGGCTGACATTGGTGATTTGGAAACTTTAGAAACAGGAGTGAACAGACCAAATTTATCTTCACACTCAAAATACCTAAATAGTGTAAAATTACATAGCAATAACATTCTATTTTATTTAAGATGACAAACTCACTTAATTCCTTCCACAGTTCCATTATTTTTTCCAAGTGGATCATCTAACTCAATTCCACACCATTCACCAGGTGCAAATTGTGTCATACCACGATACCTCAAAACTCCTAATTTGGATCCTTGGCCACTACTTATAATAACACGATCCCCAATTCTCAAGTCACTGCTTGTCTTAGACATGGATTGTTGACTAATACCTGCAAAACAAAAAAAACAAGTGCGTAACTTTAAGTATTTAATTAGATGTTAAACAATTTTAAAGAAAAAAAGAAAAAGTTATTTGAAATGAACAAAGATAGTATTGGATGAGCATTATAATTTAAAACAAAATAACTAATGAATATTTCAGGGTTTGAGAATAAGGGTAATTTTGACCATAAAATAGTATAGCTACATCTAAAACTAAAGATGTCTACGCCCTTGTATAGAACAGTAGTTTTATAAGGGCCATATTTAAGAAAGTAAACAATAATTTCTGAGAATAATAATTATCTTAGAGGAGGTTAAATTTCATTACACCTAGAATCTCAATTTTTTTTTTTTTAACTGACTTTATTTGAAAAATGTTTAAAATAATTCTTTATTTGTACAAAACATATTATATTTACACACGCACATACACTTCTCAAGGTACTGACCTGTAGCCTTATATTTACAATACCTTTAAAAAATAATTAACGATAACAATTATTTATTAAACATTAATAGTGTTTTAATAAATAGAAAATTGTTTAAGGTGAGTCATTTTTCAAGTTATTTATAGATTTGGTAAGAGTACAAATATCTCTTTTTAAAATACAGTATGTACCTATACATAATTAAGAGTACAAATATCTCTTTTTAAAATACAGTATGTACCTATACATAATTAAGAG
>CM029357.1:44694853-44749796 GCA_017140985.1 Hormaphis cornu | reverse complement strand
AAAAGATACCAAAGCTTGGTTTGGATTAGAAAAGAAAAAAGTTTATTTGTTTACTAATCAAAAACTTTATAGTTTTAAAGAACGAAATTTTTCAGCCATACCCACTTTATTTTTATTTTTTATATGAGTGAATGAGTTTTAAAAATTATGAATTTTACACCTTAATAGTACAATATAAAAATGAAATTAGGTACCTAAGTGTGAACTGAGAATCAAGCCCTATCATCTTTTGACTTTAATGATTTATAATATTAAGGTAACCTTTATAGAGAATGGACCACTTTTGAAAACAATTTTCAAATAATATTCATGAAATGTAAAAAAAATTATGTTATACATAACATTTTTGAATGGGTCTCATAATAAAAAAAAACAAAGATCGCGAGTTAATATTTACATTTAAAATTAAAAGCACAATAATGGTAGGTAACCACGAATATATCCAAGCATACATTTCCCGCAAACTGTAGTATCCGATTCCTAAGATTAATTCTAATCATGGTTTGTCACTAACTTTTTGGCGCAACTTTAACAGACGATACAGTAGAAACAGTGGAACCTTGACGTTTTGGCATAGGCGTTGAAAACCCTAAAGGTTTAGTTGTCGCAAACGAACTTTGAATCATAGAATCTTCGACTGAACCCAGAGGGGCCAACGTGAGATTAGTCAGGCGAGCAAATATGCCTTTTTTAGGTCCACATTGGAAATACCTTGTTCCACCTACTGACCCGTCATTTTTGCCTAAACAGAAAACACACATATATTTATAAAAAAAAAAAGTTTCAAGTACACGGAAATATTTCTGCACGATAGATTTCAGAAAAATTACCAATCGGCTCATCAAGTACAATTCCAGCCCAATCCCCGCTTCCAAAATTGGTTTCGCCTATGTAGGCAATGTGACCCGGTTTGGTTCCACCTACCCAAATTCGATTACCAATAATAAATTTGTCCGTGTCTTCCGTGAGAACGACGCTATTTCCTGGGAAATTGAAAACACATAATTTTTTACCGCACAGCTTCTAAAGCGAATATGAAACTAAATTCAAAACGCTGACAGTTAGTGACATAGAAACTCGTAGACGGGGTAGTGGAAAAGCAACACCTGGAGCATTATGTGCGATTATTTTATTAAAATATTTACACAGTAAAACTACGCTTGATTAAAATGTTAACTAACAGGTAATTTTATATTTGTGATGATGATCAGAAAACGTACAGAAGCAGTTTTTAGACGAACAAAAGAAGGATCAAATTCCATTGTTTTTAAAGGAGTGGAAAAGTGATTTCGATTCACACATTTTGTTGGCAATAAATGTAACTTTTTGCAGCTATTAATTTATAAAATATTTGATTTTCAGTTTATCGTCTCAAAGTTTACAATCTAAAGTTCTAAACAACTTAAATTATTTTCTTACGCGCGACTACACAATTTCAAAAAATCACTACACAATTTTGGTTTATGGACGATTTTACTCGTTGTTTTCTAATTTTTGTAACTATATATTATTGTGTTTTTGGCTGTAACACCTCCAAAAATAGTCCAAATTTGTCGATACTTACAATTTTTTGACAGTTTAATCTTTCTTAGAATCAAAATTTCCCGAGAAAACCTATTATAAAAATGTAATATATAAAACGTCAAACTTTCAGAAAAGTGACTCAGTGCAGCAGGGACCAGTAAGACCCGCCCAAAACAGTTACTTGCTTCACCAGTGGGATCGCAACCTATTTTTATTGTTTTTTTTTTTAGCTATTAATTGTTTTAAAATATAATAAATTATAAGTAAAAATAAAATGCACGAAAAGATATTATTGCTTATTGCGTATACCTACTATATAGGAACAAGGAGAATAATATTATACCAATGGAACGACGAACCGAACAGATTCCTTATTAAAATGGACCGTTAACAATATAAACTGTTGAAATATAAGTGTAACCTACAATTTGAATTCACTACAAGGCATACATCGACCGCTCTTCCTATACGCCACTGACTGTCAACGTTTGCATAACGTCAATCATAATAATCGATTTGGATCATGCAAAAAGGGTCCTTGTCACTTTAATTTCATTTTGAAAAAATTAAAGAAAAACTTTCTGGAATTAGGCCATTTTTTGTATAAATCGAAAAATCAACAAGCCATTTTCTAGTAGGGGGATGTCTGGTTAAGGCCCTTTCTTGCATAAAACGTTGTATATACACCCAAATATTGAAAATCCGCTGTTAACTTATTTTTGCGAGAAATGGCGTTAAGACGACCCCTTTTTGCATGAACCAAATCAATCATTCAAACGAGTATAATGTGCCCATTTATTATTATTACGTGATCAGAAAATGTATAGGTACGGAAACAAACCTGAACTACGCCTTACTCCGGCTTCGCTTAATCTACGAGCATCGCCCATGAATGAGTCTGAACCGCCTAATGTGCAAAAGGCAAAAGCGATGTATAAAAAAAAAACTAACTACACACACAAAAAACATATTATTCAAGAATTTAAAAAAAAAAGCGGAGCATAACTTACTTGATGATTTACGCTCGTCGATCGTTTTCTTATTAATGCCATTGAGTTTGCTAGCGTGCGCCATGTCTATATACATATTAACACATTGTATTTTGCAAACACATATATGAAACAACAAGCGACAAGCAAATACCACAATAAAAAACAATGTATAACGAATACATTAGTTTGATACGATTCGTTTGATTACAGTTGTTTTCACAATGGCTAGTAACTTATAAATTGTACTTATAAATACTAAATATTGCACTGAGCCTGCAGACAAGCTGGGAGAAACAATAAGGGCTACATATTATATATATAGATTCACGAACTACGTATAGTTTTCGAGTTTTACACTTACGAACAATACCTACATATTTTGAAACTTTATAAGTTTGCAATGAAAAATGAAATAAGAAATTCGTTTGGAATCATTATTTTATTTGGTCTACGACTGGAAGTAGGTAATCAAAATATTTTTAGCGGACGTCAAAAAAGATTTTCCGAGTTCCCTAAGGTAGGACACGTTTGTTAAAATAATATTTAAAACGTCTCCAGAATTTTGACAGCAACGGACGCGCTCAAAATCGTATAGAAATAACAGTTCCTTCAGCGATTGTTTACACCACCTAAGGCAATTGATATGGGTGCGAAGTATTATTCGTATTTATTTTATTTTGTCGAAAAGATAATGGGCCCCACTGAATAAGCTTGTGTTAGGGCAACAATTATGCGTTAGTTTTCTATAATGAATATTTTCCACTCCATAACACACGTTTCTAATTTTTTTAATACTCTAAATTTTACAGATACAGCCCACCCCCGCAAATGTTCTTATAAGTACGCCATTGTGCTAATATCGATCTTATAAAATAGTTTATATTTACAATCGATATGGTATAAAAAAAATTTAAAAGTCTAAGGTGAACAATACGTAAAAAAAAATCCAACTATTCAACAGTTATATAAATATCATGTTAATAAACTGTGCACTACAACAAGAATTATTAAAAAAGGAAGTAACGAATACATTTATCAAATGGATAAAGAACAGCACAAAAGCAACCGTTTCAACCTATATATTTATAGTCCGTTAGGTATGCGGTATATATTGTACTGTATTATAAACAATATTAGTAATGCGAGATGACACTGATGCGTGATCCAATAGATAATGTAGATGAACAAGTTTTCAAATCTACAGCAAGAAAAACACAAAATGAAAAGTATTCATTTATCAATATTGGTCACATCTTCCATATGCTACAACATATAAATACATAGCGTACTGCGTATTGGATCACAAAAAGCATACGTGATTTTAGGCCGAAAAAAACCGACAAACATACAAAAATAATACAAATCTATGTTAGTTAATATAAATAATCTTTGAGTAGGTATTTCGTTCAGTTAGGTTGAAACGTGAACTATGTATGGAAAACGTAATCGCATGCGGAGTTTTAAAAATCTCCCGAAATCGTAATAATATTTCAATAATAGTCTAAGCTAAAATTTATAGTGTAAAATATGAAAACAAATAAGGGTTTTTAATTTGTTAGGTACTAAAACTTAAAGTGTTCAATTCACTATTATTACCTGCGTTTTTTTTCGTTAACCCGCCATCTAGTTTGGTAACAGTTGAGTGTACTCCATCTGCAATGACGTGACATTAAATCAAATATTATTAATTAATAGATACATACATAATCAATGACAGTAATATACATAATACAGTGTTAAAGATCTTAGAAACTTATAACAACAGGTGTATAAGAATCCATTTTGAACACAAACAACATCTTGAATACACTTTCCAACTCTCAGAGTAAATAAACGCGCGAAAGTTTTTAAGAAAACGGTTTGATCATTTTTTATACATCGAACTATATATTTTTTCACGTATAGTATAGGTATTAAAGTTTAAATTGATACAAGTAGGTCATAAGTTTAAGATCACCCACCAAATGAAGTAAACGTAGGCGTACCAGTATATGCACGCCTATAGTGTGGGACGATATTATAGTCTATGTTATGCGTGTTTATAATAATTTGAATAACAGGATACAAACATAAAAATCGTGTAACGACTTTGCATATTTTACATGAAAGGGAGCGAATATATAGAGGTTTGTAAAAAAACACGTCGTATCGTATCGTGTTGTACCCTTGGAAATTAGACTTTCATTCAATAAACTAATATATTACCTATAACACTACTAAGTACAATATTATACAACAGGTGCCTCATATACCTCAAAGGCGTAGAGTAATTTGACTAAAAAAAAAAAAAAAAAAAAAAAACACATTAACGTATGGAGGTAAATTTATTAGTTCTGTATAAACTAAACCAACCGACAACAGACCCGAATTTCTATATCTGTACCTAAACTGTTTACTTTTACAGGCTTGTTAAATAATAAAATTATTTACATGCCATCCCCCAGCATTAAGGATATTATTTCAGATATAACAGGAATATTAGATACTTACCTAGTAAAAATGTTAGTGATTTGTGATTTGTGGTAGGTATTAAATAAAGTATAATTTTATTTTCTATACGAGTTGAGGTATAAATAAAATGGTTGTACTTATAATATATATTTATTATACATACTGCACACATATTATTACATACGATGCTTTAATTATAATTTTAGATTCAATAATACCGCTAAACGGAAGTTGTTACAGTTAAATTAGAAATAAAATACCCGAATCACAAAATAATACACTTTTTTAACTGCGTATTTCAACATCAAAGTCGTCATATTCAGCGCGAATCTACGACTCGAAGATGACAACTTTGTCGGTGAAATATGTTTGCGCAATTAAAAAGTGTATTATTTTGTGATTCGGGTACTTTATTTTTAGTACAAATAGTTACAAGGGCTCGAGTATAATTTAGTGTTACAGTTAAAATTCAAAAATAAAACAATAGTTTTGTCGCGTTCTTAATAAAATGTCTTGTGTATATGGAAAAAAGTATTAAATAATAATGCAAAAATGTCATATGGGGGGGGGGTATTTCAAAATAATATATAATGTAATGTAGTATCTAATTTGTTTAGCTGCAATTTTCGTTAAACATAATATAGGCGGAGATTCGGTTAAACGTTTTTGTTTATAATAATATAGGGCTAATGGTTTGAACCAATGTGATCAAATGTTTGGAGAGGAGAGGACTTTTAGTATTTTTGGGGCTAAGCACGTTAGTGTGGATATTATATTAATATGTTATAACATGAAACTAGGCGTATATACAAGTGCTCTATACCGTCTCTCCGGCAATACAGATCCAAGTGTCTTGGTACAATCGTTTCCTCGAACACAGGATTAGGCATTTCATACGTGTGACGCCGAATAGTAGGTACCTATAGCCTATGTCGTGCGCGCTAAACTGAACACTGTCCGAGCTACAGTATATTTACAAACAACGTCTGACAAGAGAGAACAACAACAACTAGTGATGACCGTAACCTTGTAAGTACAGGTGCATATAGTGTAGTCGCCTACAAACATTTTATTTTTCCGCTGTGAAGGTGTTGCAGGAGTGGCCCCCTACCCGAGTTCCGAGATATTGACGAGCATTTTACGTACATAGAGTTTAATACGTCTACATCCGAACTCGATACATCATCACCAACTCAAATATTATAGGTATACATATACATATACACGTTTCAACGCAACATCCTTCAATGTATATACCTACTGTATTCAATCGAAACAACACCGAAACAGCGACTGCAGTCGATTTTTTAGAAACACGTAGTAAAATAGTAATAATTATTCACTTTGATCGCGTTCATTGAAACAGTAAAACAAGTAAACGGGGTGCTACGAGATGGTTTTAAAGTATAATAATTTCGAACCCGCAGAATACGATATAATAGCAAGAAAAAAATTTACTCACCTAGTTTGATGGAGGATGAGCTGGGTATCCTTGACACTCCCACCGAGGGAATTTTCGACGGCGGTCGTAAACCGGACGTTTTAATCTCCTTATTTTTGGAGTTTTCGCTCATTGTAAATAAATATTGTTAACGACACCGAGTGGGTGAAATTATCTTGAACAATCAACAATCGCGGACGACTTTAAAAAATGTAATTTGAGTGCGGTACTAGAACATTATAATAAGTATACCGAGTTGAACAGTAAGTAAATACTAAACATCGTATTTTTGTCGATAAAAAAAAAAAAAAAAATTAGCTAAAAAACAAAATATGCGCAGGTATGTATTGAAAACAATCGATCGAACGACGACACGCTGCAAATCTGGAAAAATTAATACACATTTTGTTTAGTGGTGGAAATACTGCCAACAGGATCAAGTATACTGGGAATCTCAAATGTTGAACACTTTTGACGGATTATAAAACGATATTCGTATTAAGATTGAACGGCCGACACAAAAAAATACAATTATATAAAAATACAGTTGATAAGAAATAATACTTATTATGGCGAGCTCTGAATTCTGTGAGTGCGCACTGAAGTCTAAACGTGCGATTTTGTAATGGAAAATGTATCTTTAAGTTAAATAAAAATACTTGGCAAAACATAATGAACAAAGTGCCAAATTTTTTACTCTATACAATATCTTTGTACCTACCTATATAGACTTTTACGAGTTGACACGCACCCACGCGAGGTAAATGAGTAATGACAAAAAAAAAAAAATAAAATAATTAACAATAAATAATTATAAGTCGTAAAATTGAGAGTCTAAAATTTTAACACTTTACATTAGTACATGACATATAAGTACTTATATAATAATAACTAAGGTTAAAATTCTATTCTGTACTGCGTACGTTAAAAATGTTATAGGTATTATTACGCGCAGTTACGTTTTCGTTGTTCACGCATATATAATTAATTTTTTATAGCTGAGTGTTTAAATAATTATAAGTATTTACATTGAACGGACTAATATTTTCTTTTAAATTGTCATTCGGTGTTTAGAATATAAAAACTAAAATCTAGAGAATCCACAATTTGAATCACAATTTCCAAACCAGTGATCCACCCAAAGCGTAGTCGCTACTTCGTCAAACTACCCATGCGACGTAGACTAATCCCGATTTTTTTTTAGGTCTGTTAAACGAATACAAGAAAGTCAATGAATTTGTTTCGGGCAACGTACCAATAAACTCTACGGATTTTAAACTGTTTTAATTTATCCAAAATTCTGTGGAAGGCTCCTCTGAATACGCGGCTCTTAATTGTTATTATTTTTCGGAATTTCTATGCTGGGTTGCATAAACGTGCAGTAGAGGTCAATTTATTGGCCCTGTAAACTTAACCAACTAATACCAAAATTCCCTTGGGTAAACTCATGACTAAACAAAAACAGGCGTGTCAGCAAAAAGTCAAATTTGCGACCGATTAGCGCATGTGCCCCCAGGCATGGATAAATAATTGAAATTTTAGGGAATTAAATTAATGAAAATTGATAAATATTCATATTTCCAATTTTCGGGCACATAATGTTATTTTGCTGACATGCCATGTTTAGTCATGGGTAAACTGTTATAAAAATAAAAATGATTTATTTTGCACAACCCAAGTCTACTATACTTATATAAATTGTCTAAATTCGACAACTAATTTTTTTTTTAAATTAACTCAATTCAAATAAGGAATACGTAAACAATAAACATAGGTAGCTTTAAAAGTAAACGGTATAATGTAGAATACCTACGAGTTCTTAAGAACAACACAGTATAATTATTTAGTCATTAACGCATAATATAAAATTACGAGAATAGGCCATCGATTGTGCACGAACAGATTATAATAATAATATAAATACAGAACTACAGAGAGTTTGAACAACTTTTGACATTGCTAGTGAAAAATTGTGGTCCGCCCAGGCGGATATTATATTATTTTAACACTTTATATTTGCATATTTTGTTATAGTAGGTATAACACAAGCGTGGCGCATAATATGTTAAAAAAACACGATTTGTTTGCTGTTTTCCGAGTAAAATGGAGGAGTTAATGTCAGGTGTCACAACATACATACCATGCGTTCAGCATCGTGCGTGGTACAACGAAAATAAATGTAGGTATAGGAATTACTAGTTAAATGAGTGGGTCACTGATTAGGAAGGTGAAGATGGTGTTTAATATTAAATTTATAATCTTATGAAAATTACGATTCTGAGCAAACTCAATGAGTCAAATATACGCTTGTAAATTTTTATATACAGGTATAGGTACAATATTTATCAAAAAAATGGTCAAAGTTTTTAAAAGTTTGTATTTCAAATATATCAATTCGAACGACTTTTGGACAAATTGGAGCGACTCCCGAAAAACTAAAATTAAATAACGAAATAATAAAACGTTGTCTAAACATAAAAATAAAATTTAAAAAATTTTCGTAAGGTTGTGTCAAAGTTTTGACTCTTTACAGTTGTAAAAATTACATGTTTTACTAAACAAAAATTTTAAAGTCCTATATTTAGCAAAAAAATTTTTTAATGTTTGAAAAACATTTTATTGATATTTTAATTTCTTCAGCGAAAATTCCAATGATATGTGAAAACTTTAAATAATGAAAAAAATGTTGTTACGGCCAAAACACATAATGACAAAAACAAAACAAATATCGTTGTAAAAACTAAAACGATTTTCAAAATTGTTTGAATGTATACAAGAAATTCGTTTAATTGAAGATTGTGAAACTCTAAACAGAAAATTTAAAGTTTTATGAAACACCAACTATGAAAATTGACAAAATTTAAAGTTTTTAAATTGCACAAAAATCGGTTTCGAACTTGTTTGAATGTTTGTTTTACCCACTTCAATGCCGTGTGAAAATTCCAAGTATTTGGAGAATTTTCAGACATTGTTTTTGGATCATAACTATAAAACAAAGAAAATTTTAAAAAAACACTTCAAAGAAAGTATAACATTTATGGCTCCTATGTTT
This sequence comes from Hormaphis cornu, assembly GCA_017140985.1. Classification (NCBI taxonomy): domain Eukaryota; kingdom Metazoa; phylum Arthropoda; class Insecta; order Hemiptera; family Hormaphididae; genus Hormaphis; species Hormaphis cornu. Next base: position 44,740,336 of record CM029357.1, on the reverse strand, counting down.
TAAGATCTCAGGTAACATGTATGTAAAATTCTACGACCCCAAAATGTGATGACAGAACAGAAAAAAAAACATTATTGTAAAATCAATAGATACGTTGCTGCGCTCAGGATAATATTTTATTAGTATTGCTAGGTATACACAATTGTAAATTAAAAGCTAAACTGTATACCTACTTAATAAGACATCACTTACTTAACAAAAAATCATTTTTAACGTTTGACGATTCCTGCACGTTCAAACAAATCAATCTTTATACTGGGTTTTATAGATAACATACAAACTATAGGTATAATTTGTTAGAACCACGATTATCTACTACCTAGTAAGTATAATGTTATAGCTATCATAAATTACTACTTATTGATGAGTAAACTTTTTTAAAATTATTGAATATTTTAATGTTCTTAATATGCACCCCGAAAATAGTCAAAATCATTTAAAATGTACATCACGTAATAAAATTAAAAATGACGTTACCTGTGATTACTTATATTATATCTAAATAATGTGTGAATACCTAATTTATAAATCTTTAATAGTATTTATAACAAAATAAAAGTAATGAAGTTTGTGTTTGCCATATTTTTCACACATATTTGCTCTGTATTGGTTCTTATTTCATTTACAAATGAGTTTAGCCATACCACATTTTGCACTTAACTCTAATAGTTTTAATTAATCTAAATGATTTTTGAAAGTTAATACCAAAAAAAAAAATAAATAAAAATAATACAGAAATTAACGAAAGAAAAATGAACTATAATAATATTATAAAATAATATAATAAATAATATTTTAACAGTATATCAGTATAATGTATCTATGTAATCAGTGTAATAAAAAAGTGTTAAAACTTTGACGTTAGAACAAATAAAACCACATTACTTTTGTTTTATTAAATAAAACCTCCAAAATATCAGTATTATCAGTTATCACATAACTTCCTATTTTTAGCTAAAAAGTTGTCAATAATGACATTTTTACAACTTTCTAACTTCAACCTTTCCAATAGTATAACGTGTAAAAATCACATTATACTTAAATAATTGTCACATAAAACTTCAGACTTTTTGAAATTAGTCAGTTTGGGTACCGCGTATGTAATTACAAAATCAGCAACAAAAAGTATTTACAATTTAATGTTATAGTATCGGTACTCAATACATACCTTACAGTAAAACATTTACTATAAAATTGATTGTAATGATATCATGTACACCAAAAGTTAAACTTTTAAGTTATAACCTTATAAGTATTATCTATGAATATAATATAATAGTAATATAATGAATACTCATAGAAATTGTTTTAACATAATTGTGTTGAAAATATTCAAGAGTATTAACGCATTTTGACACACAATAAAGTGTAAACATGAAAGCATCATAGTCAGATTTTTTATTCCTACATCCTACTACATCAATAGCAATGAACAGTGTTATATTTCTTTTCTTTATGTACTTAGGTAACCAATAATACAAATAGAATAAAATAAATATACGATCAGTCATTCAATACTTTTATAGTTGAATACATTCAACTTTTTTTTAAACAAATTAAAGCGTTTAACGAACAATAGTGGTAACCACACCTTACATTTTTTAAAATCGAGATAGTTATCAAGGCTCAGGCTAATCGAAGCTGAACAACAAAGGAATTTCAAATATTTTTAGGAACAACTACACAGTATATAAATGTGCAAACGCTTTAACTTTTATGTCCAACAAGATAGCAATTTTTGAAGTCAATGATAATCACTCGTTATTTTCAACAATTTTTCAACATGCTTTTGAAAACTACAGCCCGAAAGATTTTTTTGAAATTTTATTGATTGTAAATAGTAAACTTTGTTTTTTTACAAACATTTAAAATTTTAATACATATCTCAAATGATAAAATTGTATATACTGTTTGTTCCAAATTTTTTCTAATTAAAAATCAATGATACGACACTCTTTTGCTAGTTTAGATATTTTTAAATATACTGCCTAAAAAAAGTTGTTAACAAAGAGTTTTCAAATCTGTATTAAATTTCCAAATATTTTTACAAGCATTTTGTGTAAATTATTGAAGTGACACTTTTGTAAATCATTACAATATAATCACACTCAAATAGACACACAAACAATCACTGGTGGTTTTATGGGGGGAAGCTGAATTTTTGAATTAATAATAATTAATAAGTATGTATATGCGTGTTTGGCAAAATTTTGATGGAACACGTGGGTGAAAATATATTTCAAACCTCGTCTAATACAGCTACAGGACACAATACCTACCATATTCAAAACGTATTAACATTATTCAAACAAAATAATATACCAATATTATAACTTCAATGGCTCATTACATAAAATTACGCAGAACAAATACAATAAACGTTAAATCATCAATTCAACAATTTAAAAGTTATTTGAGACACGAATACTACCACAATAGTATAAATTGTGAATGAATAATATATGTAAACAAATTAATGAATAATGGCATGAATAATCATTGTGTGTACAAATCATTGAATACATTATTATACACCAACGATTTTTTATTATTATAAAGTAGGTACAAGTTGGTACACACGTATAATTTATAGTTTTATTTTAATATTGTGTAAATACATAAAATTTATCTGTTTTTTTTAGTTCTGTTCAATATACAATATTTGACAAAATAAATTTAGAAAGTAATAGTAAATTAGATAGATCAATTAACATATTAATAACAATTTATGGTCTGATAAATATAAATATTTTAAATAATTCCAAGTAAAACTAAAAATCATGTAGTTAATACTATACATACGCATAGTACCAACCAATTTATACTATTTTACAAGGCTGGGCAAATTAAGAACTTCTCTTAACTTGTTAAGTTAATTATTTTTAATTTATTAAATTACAAGATAACTAACAAAACAAAATTAACTTCTAAAAATCTAGAACAAAAATAATTGTTCATATTTTTAATTCACATGGTTGTATATCTAGTATGACATTTCTTCTGCTTCAAACAACTTTTATTGTATTTTCTTGCAAGATTATCATCTTACTATTCCTTTTTTTATTTTTAAGGAGTTTAAAATAAAATTTTAATTATTACAGGTTAGCTCAAAGTTAGATCACTAGCACGACCTATAGTCAATTATTATAAATACTATTATAAACAACATTTTATATTATACCTTATATAAATATATTAATAGATGACAGTCATTACCAACTGTGATGGTTATAGCCATAGAAAAAATATGCAGAGTAAGCAGCTGCCTACACCAAATTTAATTAAATTAAAATTGTAATACCCAGGAAACCTATTGAAAATTAGTGAGTTTTGTATATTAAATGTTCTGTATTGTTAGAAAATTGATTTATCATCTCAATAACTTATTATTATCAATTATCATGATTAATATGCATAGGTAGGTAATCCAATGTAGCAACTGTAAATTGTAGATTTTGGTTAGTAATTTATGGTTTTGTGTATTTTTTTCTTTTTAGTTTTTGAGCACAGCAAAGAATGTATTGTTTTTAGTAAAACAATTTTTTTTTTTTGTAAATATTTTTCAGTTGAAAGAAATGGTCCAACCATTAAATATCATGAAGCGTTTTCTGAAACTTTGATAATTTTTGAGTTGTGGTCCAAAAACCAAAAATGTTTAAAAAAAATTGAAAACAACTTGAAATTGTGAATTGATTAAGTCACAGCTTTGAGTGGTCACTACTTTTAATGGTGTAACAAAAACATACTACTTTAAAAAGTGGAAGAATAGAAGTAAATTCTAAGAAAGGAAAGAAAGGGAATACATTCTATAGATTGGGTGGAAAGCTTTTTGGCATAGCAATTACGCTTTGGAGTAGGTAGGTCACAACTTTGGGTAGATTATTAGTTTGGAAGTTGTAGTATAATGTTTGTATTAAACCTGTGAGCAATAGATTGCTTCCAAATATTTAAAATTTTGGGCTAACTCTGCAAGTCATATACTGAACAAAATTATGAAAACTTTATAGTTGTTTATTTTTATCCATATTATACATATTTCATACAGTTAAAAATCTTCTACAAAAAATGTTCATACCGAAATCAAAAAGTTTCAGTTTTTACTAGGTAAACAAAAGCAATGAAATACAATTCATTTTTAAGTTCTATAATTAACTAAAAATTATCAAACATGTTTGCCTTAAATTCTTTTTTTTTCAAAAATGACATTTAGTAATAAATTTTTTTAATATTAAAAAAAATATTTAACCAATGTTCCAAATATATCTGAAGACCAACCATAAAATGAGTTATGTTTTTAAAAAAATTCTTAATTAATTTACAATAAATAATAAATACTTTTGGGCAAAAACTATAAAAAAAAGTTATAATCACTCTAGGTCGGGTGGGTAGTTTGATGCTGGTAGATCACTATTTTGGAAGGTTTAATTTACAAGTTGTGTATTATAATTGTAAGCAATTATAAATTATTGTAATTGATTGTAAAAAAAAAAAAGCAATTCTAAGTGAGCTATAAAAATTGTGCTGTAACAATAGAATTTATTATTTGAGTCTTTTATTAGGCACTATACCTAAAAAAAGGTGAAATAAGTTTAAAATTGTCATAATTGTTTACTATTTTAATTTTATCATCATGAGGAAAATATTTTAAAATTAATACCAAAAAAAAAACCCATCGAAAAATATCAAATACCACAAAGTAATTGATGTTCAATTTTTAGAATATTCCTAAAAATAGTCCAAAAATGTTTAAAGATGTACCCAGGTATAAAGAATATAAATTTTAAAAATGTATAATAATTTCAAACTAATTTGACAGTTATCTGAGAAGTTATTACAATTTAGGCCAAATAACTAACTTACTTTAACTGCACGACTGTGCGTAATTTTATTGTTACAATTAAAATAACACTGTTATACTAATACTTTTTTAACATGATTTCAGAATCTACTGGGCGGATTTTTCAATGCAGATAGCAGATTTTGTCTTACATAACACATTTAATTTTTAAATCTTAAAAAACAAATTTGTGTGAGTTACAAATGTTTTTCCAAAAGTAAATCACATGTATGACCAATTTTTAACAATTTTCCAACTTTTAGTAACTAAATTTAAAATTGTGATTATGGATTTTGAAATTTTCTAGTAGCATATAGATTTAAATTTTGACAACCTTGTATTAAATTTTCAATACTTTTTCTGGAAAATTAAATATTTTATTAAACAAAAAATACAAAACAAATTAAAAATTTTAAATTTTTCAAAGTCTTGTATCAGACCTATATTTTAACTATTTTAATATTATGAGAAAATTTCAGATAATTTCAATGATTACTCCAATTATTAATAAGTTATGACAAAAAAACAAAATTGATTATGTCGAAAACACATTAGCTGTAACTTTTAGATATTTTCGTTAATTTTTTATTAGTTTTTTATCGTACTTTTTCAATTTTTAACATTTAAATCCATGATTCCTGAATATACAATGCAACAAAGTAGCTACCAGAAACCAGGTATGAGTGTAAAGATTGAAACATTATTGAAGAAGTTATCGTGATTTTATAGTGGTAAAAAAAACAACAAAAAAACACATCATATTAAACCACTACATTCCTTGCTACACTCAGAATCTAAAAAATGTGTCTGATTTATTTGTTAATTTAACATGTCATATGGGAAAGGGGTGATAGTTAAAAATTTGCTTGAATAAACTTGATTAGGGGTACCTATAATGAAAATGTCAAATAAACGATTAAGTTTATTAATGTGTAAAATTTTAAGTCCTACTTAATTGCTTTACTACCACAAGAGAAGTGAATTTTTTTAGTTCTACAAAACAAGTTAAAACAGGTTCTATAACAATATAGGATTCCTCTAGAAACAAATAATTTTCAAGGTAGGTGCTAATTATTTTCACTTTGATAATTCAATAAGCATCAAATAATAAAAAACCATCATTTATATACTAGTAGACTAAACAAATCAAAAACCTTACTAACGGGTTATTAACCCCTTAATTTTTAACTTTTTTCTACTTATAAATGATAAAAATAGCATGGCTTTACAACAGATATTTTGTAAATACCTACATATATTTTAAACACAGACTTGAAAATTTTGTTTATAAACATTTAGTATGCACAAACAACAAATTATAATATTTACTAAAAAGTAAAAATAAGGTTTGAATATTAAAAAAAATATTTAGTTATTTTTTAAGATTTACGTTTCACGGATAGTTGTTTTTAGGTAAATTTGTGTCCAGTGGCAATTACTATTTTTCACTTTTAAGAAATTGTTTTATAAAAAAACCATTATTACATACAGGATATGTGCAGTGTGAGTGTTTGTGTTTTGAGGTCCAAAATGTTCATAACTAGGTACCTAACTATTAGACTTAAATTGATAGGAAATTGAATATTCATATTTTGATATACCAACCAAAAACAAAAATGTTTTAATACCAACCAAGTAAAATACAATATCCTAATTCAATTCAATTTCTTTTTAATTACTCCCACAATTATCCTACTAATATCTACATGCCAAAAAAAGTAAATAATAAAATTTTCAACTATAACTTTCAAAATGTGTATTTTGTTAGTGGGACCACTTGAGCCTAATTAATTTTTGAATCAAGGTAATTTGTTTAACTGAATTTAAGCTGCCTAGTTTATTAATCTAAAACCCTGATTAATAATAGTAATAATATTTATTCGAATACAAGTAAAAGGGGCAAGGCCCAATATTACAAAATTAAATTTATAATTTATAAACGTAAAAGAGTTTTACATTTTTGGACATAACAATATTATTTTAAAATTGGTTTTTGTTTTATTTACCTATAGCCCCAAAATGTGTAAATCAAAAGCAGAAATAGTAGAAATAAACAGCGTACAGAAGAAATCGTGAAATGCAATTACACTGTGCGAACAGTTATTTATAAGTATCTACAATCTACATGTTTGAAGAACAAAACTAGGTAACATGAAATATACGCCTAATGATAAATAACTCAAAATTAATTTAAAGTTAAATACTCCTTCCACAGGATTTATAAACATTTCATTAGATAGTTCAGCTGTTAACTGCACACACCTGAACTATTGTTTTAAAAACGATTTCCAACTCATTTGCCAATTAAGAATGAATCTACCAGAAGCGACCCATTTCTAAACTGTTAAGAAAATAATAAAGGTAGGTATCCGTATTCATGATGAGAAATTACTTAATGTATTTAATGTATCTCGGTAAAAGGCAATGATGTAACAACAGTTCACTATCGTTAATAAAAAATAAAAATTTGTACAATAATTAGGTAAATACAAAATGTCATCAGTCCAGTTAATGAAAACACTGAACAGCACAACAAAAAATCACTATTACTTTTGACGCACACACAGAAACATAGACCAGTCATAATAATATTACACTTAAATTTTGTTTTGTTTTCTTTAAATAGCTTTAATGTTAATCAAAAAAATTAAAGAATAACAATAGCCGTGAAACCAACTATTCAATACACATTTTCAATGGTGATAATCTTATGACCTGTAGAATCTACTCCAAATGTTAACAGTAAAGAGATCTCGATCACAAAACAATAACTGAACCAACAAAGCGGTATATTTTGTAACATCTTACCTGCTAAAGTGTATCTTACGGTAGTAGAAATTGTATTCACTGTTTCACAAAAAACAATTAGTATAGCATCACACGGATTGAAACAAATTAAAAACAAAAACAAAATAAAACGAAAGAACAAATTAAATAACAAAAATTTGCTAAATTACTTTTATCATTTTCACTATTTCCGATTTCGCTCGATTTGGTTGTCACTTATCTCTTCTGGTTTAATGATAACGATCGCGAAACGGTTATCGTGTCAGCGAACATGACCCATATTATTATTATGTAGGTACACTATCAACAGGTCAACCGTCGCTTTCAAATTATAACAACTATATATAATATAACACTACATTGTCTTAAATCAATATAAATTTACAAACTAAATTAAAAATTCCGACTTCCAACTTTCTGACACGATTCATTACCATTGTTATCGTTTTGGAAATTCGGCTTTTGAAATGAAGCGTTTGTAAATTATCGGTCAAGAGTCAACCCCTATGCTGCTCAGCCAATAATTATTGTACATTATAGCTGTTCCTTCATCATCCAAAACTGCAATAATTCATTTGTGATACATTACATATATAAATAGTCTATGGTTGTACACTAATGATTAAAATTAATTTAATTTAAAATCGGTACAAAAAAATTATTTTTTCAAAGAAATCATGGAAAATAGGATTTGTTTCAAAAAAATTCGTTTTTTTTTATTCCATTTATCGGTGTAACTTCTAACTGGTGTTCTTCTCTACATTCTGTCGTAACTTCTTTCAAATTTTAAAATGTTCCTTTTCTTATATTCAACGTAATATGTTACGCAATAACTCCTTTGGTCTTTGTCTTTCTGGTTTTTGCTAGATTTTCCACTTCTTTCTCTCTATAATTGCCGTCAATGTTGACTTCTTTTTTTTTTTTTTATCCTATGACAAACCTACTTCTTTTTTTGACGCTTGATCCATATTCAGGCATTTATTACTTTATTCTTAATCATCTTTAAAAAAAACCTATCATTTAAAATGTGTCCTAAAAACAAGTTTTATGTTTTTAAATAAAAATATACCTATTATATTATATTTTTTTACAAGTGTTAAAAGTATGTTTCTTAATTTTGTTTTTTTGTTTTATAGCTTAACGGTTTTTCTACGATTGACAATTTTTTTTTTTTTGTCAATTTTTGTCAATTATTTGACAATTTAAAATTGATAAGTATATAAGAAAGTATCAATATAAACTTAATAAGTTTAATAATTAGTTATGAAGATTTTTAAGCATTTCTAAGACACGTAAATTACTTCAAACGATTCATTTAATAATATTTTCCCATTTAAACTGTATTACTTTGAACTCTCCTCCTAAGTATGTGCCTGTCAAATAATAAAAACAAATTTTATTAATTTTTATTTGGACTACTCACATTTCAACCAGCAGCTTATATATATCATCAATGCTCGGAAAAACGCTTTAAGCTATTTGATAGTGAGACGTTTTTTAAATCAAAAATGTTCTGTTTTGTAACATTCTAGCAGATGAATAGTAATTTATATTTTTGTTTCTAAACGCTTTGTTCCTCAGGTGGCTGAGCAGCTTATCTGGAACCTACCACTTTCATAGTAAAAATAAACTTATTGCCACTTGTGCTACAAAACACTTTTCCAATGGGAATCTGATAAATTTCAATATTATATTTCAATTAGCGTATTTCTTTTTTTATTGCTGTGTCCACATAACTCTAATTTTATACTTAATATTGCAATTGAGATTTTCAGATGGACCAAAACACTCCAAAGTAATTCTACAACAATGTAAAATTCAAAAGGTAATTATTTGAATAATTGATAAGAGGAAAGTTGCAATATAAATTAACAAAAACCCTACATGATGAAATATTTTACTGTAAGTAATAGAAACATGACTAAATATAGCTATGTTTTTAATAAATGTTAAAGATAACGAGTTATTAATTGTTTTGATAGATAATTTTAGAAATACTGTTCATTATAACAATAACTTCTAATTTTTAGCATGTAAATACATTTAAAAATTTTTACTGAAAACAGATAAACTCTATAAAAATCTAGTAGGTCATATTGTATAACACATATTCTAAAAACTCAAAAAGTTTGTAAATTATTTTTTCTAAGAACTTACTTTCAGTGTACCAAGTTACTTAAATGATGTAGTTAATAATAATGATAATAATTCAAAACAACTCAACTGTATTACCAAGTATTTCTACAAAAATACAAAATATAAATTACTATCACATAATTATTATATGTTACAATATACTTATAAGTTATATTTAATCTGAAATAGTACAATTTAATATAAAAAAGCTAATCTAATATTTTCTTCTCCTTCTCTTTGATCTTTTACTGATTGTGGAACTAGGTGTAGTTGGTGGATCATCATCATTATCACTTTCTCTGTTCTCTTCATCTTTAGTTTTACTCTAAAAATAGTTTTTAACATAAATAAATACCCTTTTAAAGTTTAGGACCCATTGTAATACAAATACGTTTTTATAGTGCTGTATTAAACCTAAAATATTAAAAGGCAAATGTACACTTACTTTGTCCCATTCTTTTTGTAATTCAACTAACATGTTGGGAGTCAACAATCCTTGGGCTAAAAGTCTTTCTGTTAATCTTCCCTTTCCAATAATATTTTTATTGAAGTTTCTTTGAGCGGATTCTAATCAAATAAAAACACACACACACACACATTTTTTTCTGTCAGGTAATTTATATAAATAACATATTATTAGAAGACAAACAATTTACAAAAACATATAAAAAACACACATGTTTAAAATTAAATAAATTACTATTTATACGCTATGATTTTAATATTGCCTACCTCTTAAATAGTTATGTTTATGTCTTGCAACATTAAAATCTTCTTCAATTGATTCGTTACTTGGACTTGAAGCTTCAGAGTTTTTTAAAAGTCTAGTAATTTGTACCACACCTTGTTCTATAATATCGTCCAATTCTGCTTGCATATCTCGCACTAAATTTGCTTCAGGGAATAAATCTGAAAACCTATAACTGTAGAATCATAAAAACAAATTAATTAGTTAAACTTATAAACAAATAACTGTTGTCTGTTACTGAAAACAATACAAACCTAAACCATAAGTACAAATCAAGAACATCAAATACGGCTTCTAAATGTACCAAATCAATAATTGTTTTTGGAATAGTGAAAGGCCACCCAATATGTTTGCATAACCAATCAAAAGTAATTGATTGATTTCTACTGTATTGTCTGGCATACTATTGGAAATAAAAAAATTAATTACTTTTTTGGTTAATAACATAAAAATGGTCACACATAAATTTTTTTATTAAAACTCATAAGTCCCTAATTTGTACAAATGTCAATAAATAATGCATACTTTAAGAAACATGGTACAAACAAATGGCAATTTTCTGTTGATAGGCGCACAGCAAAACACGTATCTTGCTCTTAATGGCAATGGTACATGTTGTATCATGTCAGCAAGAAACTTAAAATCTTCTATGTTGCACATAAAGTATAACGAGTCATCAACTGTAGATAATGAGATGAAAATATCCTAATAACAAACACCAAATTATGACATAAAATAATAATTTATAAGTTCATTAATTACAATTATTTCAACCAACCACAAGATTTGATAATGTAGAATTTGGTAGATGATAAGCATATAATTCTATCTGATCAGCAGTTGGATGAAGTCCAGCTTTAAGTATAGGTTCTGGTTTTTGTGATAATATGTGTCTTAAAGTAGATAAATCTTGAGGTTTGAATGTTGTTACACAACCCTTTTGTAACATACAAAAGTTAAAACGGCTGATTAGTGATTATTCTCCATTCACAATTTTTTTAGCAGTCAGTAAAGTGCAGCAACGTCAACAAAATGAGATCAACATGGTTTTAATTTGTACTGTACAGTACGGTTTCATTATTTAAGTGTTAGGTGACGCTTGAAAAATTAGGTTTAGTCTAGTTAAATAATGTTTTAACGCTCAATAAGTTTAAAATAACATCTACAAAGAAGTTAATACAGTAAAAAATACAAAGATAAATATCAATAACTTAATTAAGTACTCAAACTAATCTGCATAAAAATTAAAATTGAATCATGTCAGAAAATAATCTTTATCTTTAATTTAACTTAAGCGGCCACACATAATCAGTTTACCTGCACAGTTAAACAGGTTTATTATGGGATATTAATATATAAAAATTCACCAACGATACAAGTCACAACAATTACATTTCACATACGTACATTAGTGAGAAATAAAAATAAATTAAAAATGAGGGAAAGAGTAGTACCTATGTAAGATAAGAGGTAGAGTCTAAAAATAATTTTAATAATTTGGATAGCATATATTTACAAAAATGTATCACTTTTTCATATTGTGTTCCATAACGTCCAGCTCGTCCAGCAATCTGAAGAGCTTGTGATACTGAAATAGTGTCCATTTCTTTTTCTCCTTTCTCATTTAATACCGGTTTTATTAATGAATAAAATATTACTCTTCTAATACTCCTAAAATTGTTTAGCACACATGTCACAACAGAATCCATACAGCTATTAACTTAGCAACTTACAAATTTAAACCCATTCCGATAGCATCAGTAGCAACAAGAACATTACACGAATTTTTAGGATCATTGAATTTTTGTGCTTGAGCTAATTTTGTATTTGGTGGCAAGCCACCATATATTACTGCTACTTCAATACCTTTAGATTCAATTCCTCGACTTACCTAAATTGTGATATAAGTATTGAAAATTAAATAGCTAATTTTTTTCATCATTAAGTATATTTAATTACCGTATACACATCATTTTTACTGAAGCAAACAATACAATCGCCAGGCATAATATTATCCAAACTACCAACTGCTGAGTCTCCAATAGTTAATTCAGTTAATCGTTTGTACCTACAAACCTTAAGAAAAGAAAAAACAAAGTAAATGCAAGAATATAACAACAATAAATAGGTACAGGAAATACAATACCTGAACATCTTCTCCTGTTGTTGTCATTAAACCTTTAACCAAATCAACTGCACCTTCTTCGCCACAAATATGTATTTCGTTTGCCACTATACCCAATAAAGCTCTTGTCCAAGCCCATCCACGGCCAGGATCCTTCATCATTTGTATTTCATCAATTACTGCAATATCGTCTTAAAAAGTATAAAATAATTATAAACATCAACAATTTTTATTGAATTTTTAAGAAAACAAATATACTATTAACATACAGGGGGTGTTAACATTTGCCATTTCAACAGTGCATGAAACGTGTTTAGAAGATTCATTTTTTCCATCAGCATACTTTCTTTCTTCTCCAGTAACCAAATCACATGGCGTACCCTAAGATATCAAAAACTATGTATTATGTTAAAAAATAGTAACAATTATAAAATTGGCTTATAAGTTAAAATACATAACAAATGACTCTTTTGTACATTTAAGATTCTTCTTTTCTTACTCTTTCATTTGCTTTGCGGTACACTTCTGTAGCTAAAAGTTTTAACGGCCCACAGTACACTCCAGAATTAGATAACAAATATTTTTCCAAAGCATGGTAAGTTTTACCACTATTAGTTGGACCTGCATGGAATATTATTTTTCGATTAATAGCTCTTGCCTCCGGGTACCTACACATACAAAAATCATAACAATTTGAGCATGACAGGTTTTGGACAATTAACATCTACATGATACAAATAAGAATTTAAAAATAAATTCATCATCATGAATTACTTTTAATATCTCTAAAGTAGAGAAATTTTAATTTAAATACCTATGCATGATCTAATTTAATCTTAGGATATAAATCTATAATCTATCAATTAGTATGATGCATTTTAGAATTGTTTTGTTAACAATTTCTTAACAGATGAAATAGAATACTTCTGCACCACATGTATGCGTTACATTCTTATTATACTAAATAAGGTTCTAATTTACGTGTATACAAGGTGATTTATTATTATTATAACTTATAAGTTATAAGGTACTCAACTTCTTGGTCTTTTTGAAAAAAGCTTTTGTGCATTTCATAATTATTTTATTATATAATTATATATTTTAAATTATCATAATACACATGACAAATAACAAAATTTTATACTATTTACTTTTGCTTTTTGGTAAAATCTATTTTTAATAAATTGCATATCAAAATAATATTGTTTTCATAGTATTGGTAAGTACATTATTAGATTTAATTCTAATATAAAATAAATATTTTTGAAATTGTAGCCATTTTAATACAAGAACTTTCCAATGAATGAAAATGAAATCTCCATCAAAATTTTTAAAAAACTATAAGAACATTTTACATTCAAACACAAAATAAATAGGGATTTTTAAATTTAAATACAGATTTTTAGATATGTTTACAAAAATAAAATAGTCTATTAATAAATTATTAATTGTGCGAAAAATAAAAGTTGATAGCAAAACAGTTTTTAAAAACACAATTACAACTCTATTTGAATTTTTACACACCTAAGTTAAAATTGAATACAAACAAGTATATTATAAAATAATTACAGGTCAATTAAAAAATAACAAATTTGACAAAATTCTGTACTCGTAAGAGACTAACCAATTAGCAGGTGATCGAAGATCACTTATTTTTTTTAAATCGTCCATACACTCGAGATGTGGGAACATTTGTTTAGCGTGTCTAAGGAAATATGGAAGTATATCATCGACATGACCAGCTCCTTGAAGAATATCGCTAATAACCACGTGCAGATCAACAGGCAACGTGTTAGCTTCAAGACAAAATCGTCTAAAACTTATATACGCTTGGTGCTGCAGATAATCTAAAACGATTAACTACAATGTGAATCGAGTTTAATCCTATTTTAAAGAATATCTTACTATCTAATCCATTTTCTAAAGCTAACTGTTTTATTTCAGGCTTTTGATAAAATCGATTTAATATTTTTAAAAGGTCTCCTTTGTTCAGTCTGCCAGTAAGTTCGGCGCCAACATTAATGTCATCTGGACTCGGTTTTACTGGCACGGGAATAAACAAGGTGGACAGATTGTCATCTTTTTTATACCTTTTCTGCACAATGGTAGGCGTAAAATTTGATCGGCCATATCTAAAATCAAAAGATAATTTTAAAATATGTAACAGTAACGACGCAAACGCGCTAAAATAAAACCAAACAAAATTCGTGTTGTTTTCAACTGAACCGACATAAAAAGTGCGCAACAATGTTGAGTGTATTTTTTAGTCAAAGAATCAGCTTATATTTCAAAATGAATCATGCTGAGATGTAAAGTTTAGGGTGGCCAAACGTCCCGTAAAATACGGGACAGTACCATAACTTAAAAGTATGTCCTATTTTCCCGATAAATGTTCTCAAACGCTAAAATGTGTCCCTTTTTTTGCACAAAAATAAAAATTCAAAAAGGGAGTGTCAAAGTATCTACAATTTATAGTCGGACGAGTAGCTTGTTGGAGTAGTGACTAAGAATTTGCAGCACTTAAGTCACTATTTTGAAGAACCATTTTTACTCCAGAAATTTTGTCAATTTTATACGTTTAAACTTTAAACACCTAAACAAAATATGTGAAAACCAATTTTCAATATTTTCAAATTCTATATTTACAAATATCAAGCTTGTATCAAAGTTTGGAGTCATAAAAACTCCATACAACTGAAATTTAAAGTTTACAGTGAACAAAAACTGTAAAATGATTTTAAACAGTTAAAATTAATAACATATTATAACTAGCCCAAAAATGATCAACACTATTTGAAACTTTTACCACGCTCGTATTACCCCTATACTTACACATCACACATTCGTTATGATTTTGTAAAAATGTCAAGTATTGCGGACGAGAAAGTGTCATTTTAAATTTATTCGTCCCGCTTATTGATATTTTAAAACTGGCCACCCTAATCTATACTTAAGTTTTTGCCGCCCGAATACGCACAAAAACAAAATAAATCAACTTAATGAGCGAAGTCAAGACAAAATAGAAACATTCCGACCGATCGGTGCCTGCGTCCGTTCCAAAAGCAATCAAATATACTATTATAATTCATAGGTGTTAGAATAAAAATAATAAATAAATACCTGTGATATTTTATCAACGTGCTGTAATGTCTATAAGTCTTGTTGGCGCATAAACTCATGAAAATATTCATAATATTCTGAAGCGAGTCTCGTCCACTAAACCGTCGTAACCGGTCGTTTACGCGAGTTATTCAAACTGTGCCAAAAGAAATGGTAGTTAAAAGTGTTGTCTCTCGTCTCTGCAAAGTTTCGGGCTAGAATATCATTATGTAAAGCAATAAAATAATATTCAATTGTACAACAATCAACTGTATTATAAATTATTATAGGTAGTGTGGCTACGCGCGATTCATTGGAAAACTGGAGGACCAAGAGATTTAAAAAAAAATTAATTAAAAAAATGTGACCTCTTATCAGTTATTGCCGCTTGTTTACGTTGATAATTGTTATCTACTCATTTATCTTTTTGTTATCACAGATAACATGAAATTTTTTATAAATATTGACTATTGTTAATAAAAATACTTAAGAACTTAAAAAATTTAATTTTAATTTAGTTTATTTGTTTTTATGTTGTTTATCCGAGAAGTGATACAGTAAAAATATGAAGTGCCATTGCCTTGTAGATTGTAAATGTTTGGGTCGCCACGGCTTCAATTCCGATAGAGTCATTTTTGTACCTACCTACATTAAAAAACAAAACAAAAAACATGAATTTCGATGCAAACTATCGCGCTAAACAATATTTGCACGATTTACTTTGCGTCGGATTAATTCGACATCACAGATTTTACGACCTGACGAAACACTACAAAAGATCTGATGCACTGATAGAGTTGTAAACAATTTCATGATTTGTTGTAACATATAACAGTAAATATTGTTATTGTTTTTGGTCAAGAGGTCTGAAAAATACTTGGCAAAACAATGGAGTTCTTTAACTTTTTGGCCGATTGCTTGAAAAAAGTAAGTTGAGTGTTAGACAATAGGCACCATTAGTATTATAAGTAAGTAGGTACCCAAGAATTATTGGCGGATGGTGGTGCATTACCCATTGCATTAAAAAAAAAATAATAAGCCTTAGAAAACAAATTTTTTCATCTACTTTGATTATAATTAGAACTATCAATGTGTAATTGAGTTTTTATCTAACATTTTTATACATAAACCAACTACTTAAATCATTCTTGGTGTTAAAATCAGGACTTGTTTCCATAAATTTATGTTTATATTGAAGAATGCTATTTTTCTCTGTGTATCACACACACAAATCATGTATAAATTTAGACATTTTCCTTTTATAATAAACAAATTGCAAAATATCTGAATCAAACAAAACACTAAATTTAATTTAATTAAAATGACAAGATAATAAATGAAGAAATGTATCTCCGGTTTCCCTATATGTATCTTGCAAAGTTTTTCTGACTATCAAATTCAGCTTATTCAAATGCCTTACATAACGAAAACTTCATAGAACCTCAATTAGAATCAATGCACTGATTTAGTTTTATATTAAAGCTATACCCAGTTATTTTTAAAATAAACATAAACATTTTTTTATTACATGTAATTTGTTATTTTAGATGAAATCTGATGATACATTACCAAGAGTGACATCGCCACGTATGTATAATGATGGAAACATAACGTTTGAAGGACTTATGGTGGTTTTTGCTTTGTTCTCTACGTATTTGCAGTATTTAAATATATACCGATCTGTATGGTGGTTACCTAATTCAAATTATACATTTTGGGTAAGATAAAAATCAATAATTAATGTACAATACAACTAAAAAGGATAAACATGTAACGCAACCTTTTAAAATTTTTGAGCCCATTTGCTGTTTCCAATGTGTCTGTTAAATGTAATTTGTAAATAACATAAAATAACTGCCTGTTGATAATAATTTTCTAGAACAAATAAAATAATAAGGCTTCAAAAAATAAAAATGTAAAACAAATTATAACGTCAATTTTATTAAAATTTTGGGAGTTATAAAAAATGTATTTACATTTTCTTAACTGATTAATTTATAAATAAGAACTTTTTCAAGCCCAGATTGGGCTACCAGGCAAAATCTGGTGAGCCCACCTGTCTATCTTAAATTTTTTGGGTTGATAGAAATTTATAATTACTTGAAATTGTTTCTAGGAATTTCTGAAATATATTACCTAATTTAAATGTTCAATTATTATAAGTGATTATTTTTCATCTTTTTTTATGTTGTTTTAATATCAATGTACAATCTGTACTCAGAAAAAATACAAAAGCCCAAGTAAACACTGATAAAGTATACACAAAGTTACTTCAGTATTGTACTAAAAATGACTTTAAATTTTAGAAAAATTACAAAAAAAACATTTAAAAAAATACCAAATATCTGTTAAAGTGTACCTAACTAATACCTTTTTTTGGTTTTTACAATTTTCATATTCATGTAATATGTAACTTAAAAATTAATCAATAATAGTATCAATAAATTCTTGAATTTGTATTGAAGCTAGAAAATAGCAAAAAAGTATTGCAAAAAGTTGCATTAACGTTTACAAACGCAATTATTTTTAAATTTATAACTTAGCATCCAATTAACGTCTTTAGCTTATTTAGTAACAAATCTGAATAATACCAAAAAATTGCAAAAGCATACAGTTGATCTTTTTTATGCAAAAGTAATTTATTAACTTACTACAATAATTAAATAGGTAGTGGGGAAAAGTTAAGTGGGTAACAACAGTTGTACAATTAAAATTAATATGATTTAAAAAATAATATACACATTTCATTTAAGGTAATCAGTTTAACAATTTCTTGCTTACTTATTGATTTTGTTTTTTAGTAGTTTATGATAGCTATTAATTAAATCAAATTATTGTTTTTTCAGAAAATACACTTAATTGATTATCAAGTAGTGATATTTATTTTGGCTATGCACTCTCGGCGGTTTGTTTATTGCTTAATAACTTGGGTTTTTCACATGTTATGCCCACAAAATTATTGGAAATTTATCAGACTATTCATAAGGTAAGAGTTTAAATTATAGATGATTTATTAGTATTGACTCATTATTTATTGTGTAATTTTTCAGACTGTTTGTTACCGTTGGTCTATTCCTTTTACTAACTTTATTGGCATTTGATCTTTACTTGAAATATGATCATTTGATAATTATATACTTATTTATGCCGTAAGACAATTTTTCATTAATTTATTGTATGTGTTGTACAATGTGTATTTTATTAAAACTATGTATTACTTTATTTTAGAATAACGGCGTATTTAGGCTACTATGGTTTTAAAGCATGCCCGTTTTTTGATATGATGTGTATTAGTGAAAAAGAAATAATTATTAACGGAAAACCATTAAGTAAGTTTTTTACTACAGTATGTGTAACTTAATATTTATTATTTTGTGGCTTTTGATTAACAATTTTGAATAGGCATACTATGAAAACTTGTATGTCAATTAATATTGTGGGTTTTAGTTTTTTTTAATTCCTAATTCAGTATACTAATATGCACTTTGGTTTGTTTCTCATAGCCACGCATCAAGCTGGCAAATTTTGATTTATCTTGTTTAAATTTGTATATGGCAATAACACAAACCTATGCTAACAATAATAGCCATAAAGGGTACAAATTTAAACACTGAAATTTAAAACGTGTGTGTCACACATGAGTGTACATCTATATGAAACATACCTTACGTACATCAATCATTTGTATTGGGCATTTTTTGATAATATTGTAATTTTTATAGAATTAATTCTTGATTTTTGAAAATTTTCAGTTCAATATACAAATATGCACATATGTACCTCAAACCCTAAAGTCATTCGAACAGAAGTTGAAAATATGAGAGATGATTTTAACAATAGACTAACTCAAATTCTGTTTTCTTCGTTTTTCTCTGCATATTATGCATGCTTTTTGCCACTAGTGTTTGTGCAAGTACGTTAATATCTAGTTTTATTTATACTTTATTTAATATTAATTAAATTAAGTGTAAGTTTGGGTTCTTTCCTGGATAACAGTAATTCATGTTTGTATATAATTTGTGCCCTTGGTATATTGTTTTTAAATACCAGACCAAGTCTCTGATTTAGTCATTACTCATTAGTCTTCACAGTCAAATGTTCATATTATGAAAGTATGAAATTAATTGTGTATGTACCCGAGTGTATTATATAAATGTTAAAAACAGCAAATTGCTTAATATTACCTCGATACATTGAAATTGTATGTATTTTTTTTTATAATTTTAGATTCTGAACGGAGCAAGGAACCCATAGATTTTACAAAGAAGATTTTTGTTTTTTAATGTTGTATTTTGTCTGTCAAGTATACCTTATTAGCTGTATTAATAGTTAAGCCAGTATAGCTTACATTAGGGAAATGTTTTGATTTTAATGTGCAGACCCATTTTCGGTAACTAAGTTATATAGCTGGAGTACAACCAAATTTTTCAAAATATTTAAACAGTTAAACAATATTAAATTACATCTATAAAACCAGTGACTCAACCCACCCAAAACAGTGGATTACTGCAACATCTTAATCACTACTTTAACAAACAATTCACCAGACCATTACTCGTTTTATAATCTGAATTTTGATTTTATAAATATTAAATGTTTCCATTAATAGGTACATTTATTTGCATATACTTAATACTTAAATAACTATTATGTATTATAATACTTATAGACATATGTGGTTTACGAAGAACACTGGGTCTTAATGCATTTTCCTTTTGTAATGATGACAATGGGCATGATGCTCTGCATTCATTACTATCCTGTGAAGTAAGCATTTACTACTGAACTGGCTTAGGAATTATATTTAATAACAAATTATGTTATATTTTATGTCAAGATATTTTGACCATCTACACAAAGCAGCTATGCATTTGGGTCGATGGAAAAGAGTGAAATTAGATCGCCCTCACCTGCCGATACATTTGTACATAATATACTACTTTATTTTATTTTTTCAGTGAAAAATTTTGTTTAACGTATTAATCATTCTCTATAGATGGTCCGATGAAGTAGTATGGCAACAGGGTTCTCTAGTTCGTCATAATCAATGTTTGTACAAAGCTGAAGGCGTATCAAATGTAGCTGAACCTGGCAAAAATGCTGATAAATTATTTTATGTAAGTTTTAAACTTTATTCTATTGTTTACTTATATAATGTTGCTAAATTTTAATGTTTAATGATAATTGTTTGTACTTATTTTCAGAGAATATTTAGTAACCCTTCAGAAACAATATTTTTCTCATTAGCATTTATTCAAGTTTTATTTATGATTGTATTGATTATTGCACTAATCATCAGTTTTCAGTGGCATCATATATTCTATCTATCATTTATAATGTTACTTAATTATGTGACACTTTGTAAGACTTTGTTTAATTACCGTATGACTGCTAAGATCTACAAACTGTTAAAAGAGAAAATCCAATAGTCTAAAATAATTATAATTATTCTTGTTAAATTTCTTTAACAAAAATTCTTATTTTTGGTGAATCTCGAATAATTCTAAAAAATATAAAATCATCTACATTTTAGATTCTGTGCGTAAGGAAGAATGTATTGTTAGTACAATGCTTTATATTTTGAGTGTAGCAAAGAATATATTGGTTTTCATGTAATGTGTGTTTTTAGATTCTGAGTGAAACAAAGAATGTTTTTACATGATGTGTGTGTGTGTTTTTTTCTACTATGTGATCACAATAACTTCTTCAATAATGCTCCAACTTTTAAAGCCAGTATTTCTAATGATAGATATATGGATACAGATGGTAATTTGATGGTTCATAGGCTTAAGAATAAAAAAATTTAAAAGTGACAATAAAAAAACTAAGGAAAAAACGTTAAAAATTACGACAAACGTGTTTTTGACATAATCGACTTTGATTTTTAGCCATAACTTCCACTTAGTGATCAAAATAAACTGAATTTTTTTTATACTATTAAAATTGGTAAGATATAGGTCTGATATAGATTTCAAAAATTGTTGTGCTAAGTATAGAACTTTGACATTTTCGAAATTTTTTGTATATTTTGTCTGATAAAAAATTTAATTTCTCACAAAAAGTTTTGAAAATTTAGTACAAGGTTTTCAACATATAAATACTTATGCAACTAAAAATTTCCACTGTCACAATTTTTATATTTAGTTGCTTAAAGTTGGAAAATTTTTAAAAATTGATCATACCTTTGGCTATCTTTGGAAAAAAATTTGTAACTCACACATATGTGTTATTTAAGATTTGTAAATTCAAGACGTTATGTAACACAAAATTTGCTGTCTGAACAAAAACATTAAAAACAAAATCCGCCTCATAAATTCGAAACACGTAAAAAAAGATTATTGAAAAACGGTGTCATTTTGATTATTATTTATGTGACTAATTTATTTATTTCTCTATTCTCTATTTTTGTCACTGATCTCACTCAGAATTGTTATTATCAGATTTAATATACAACTTCTATATAAACCTTCCAAAACAGTGACCCCAGCATAAAACTACACACACGACCTAGAGAAATTCATGTCTTTTTTTTTTTTTTTAATATTTTTCTATCAAAACTTTCTTGTTTCTACTATGAACCTAACACGTTAACATTCACGCGTCCATACTGCAATATTTAAAAATTTGATTTTTATTCTTGCGGGCATTGATAATGGATCATTATTACAATGCCAAGTGATTATTTCCAACTGTCATATTTCTATTGAATTTTCAAGGTTAAGCAAAATATTTGTGGCTACAGTAGGAATGACTATTTTTGGTCGAACAAGACAAAAATATGAGCTAGAATTTATCTTAAGTTGTTAGTTTTTGATACGTTTTAGTGCTCTATGACCAACGGCGGCATATATTGTTTACCTAATATATGTTATTCTAATAATTAAATTAAATTATACTAAAATTTATAATTGCATTAATTTAGTCATCTTAAACTTTTACTATCTAAGCTCAGTTTATTAATATTTAATACTAATTGTATTTACAAGTAAGTAGTTACTAGTTTCTTTTAACTTAATTATACCTTTACGATATTTTAAACTGTATCTAATGATTATAAGACTTTCCTTGTATGAATATGTCTGTTTTTTTTTTTTTTTAAGTTGAATCTAGTCTATATATTTTGTGTGTTCAATATGTTTGAAACTATAAATCTACAAAAGGAATAAAATAATATGCCTGATTATTTGTAATTATTTGTAAATTGTTTCTTTTCTATCGTCTTTTGCCTATCTATAGCTTTTGTTGTTATAATCTTAAACAACAATAACATGTTTTCATGAACCCTTTCCTCCCCTGCAAATTTAGAAGTTCCTTTTATCAAACACTCAGCATATAAGTAGTAATATAATATACATAATATGTAATAATGGATGTATAGTATTATAATTTTTATTATATACTACTTTATATTAATTAAAAAAAATTTAAATAATTTTCTCATTTGTGAATACATAGAACAGCGGCAAAACATTATATGAGACAGTGAAAAAGTTTAAATCTGAAAATTTAACTGTAAAATGACCTGTTTTCGTATAACTATTAGATAATTATTAATAAAATATTTTGATGTCACTCTTTTTTATTGAATTTTTGTAGTTAAGCTTGTTTCTGGTAGATTATAATTTTAAACAATAGATGTCAAGACGCTTACTTGCATGATGTGTCTCATTCCTGTACAGATTAGTTAGTAGTAGGGTAGTTGACAAGATACTGAGGTTCAGAAAAATGAGCGTTCCACTTTAGCGACTTGTGTACATCAAAAATCTAACGAGTAAATATTTACATTTACTTCATTATTAATTATACAGATTTGTCATATCAATCAATGTAATTTCATAAAATTAAGTTAGAATGTGTCTTACAACGTCTTAGTCCATTTGTTTTAACCACGCTTCACCTCTGTATAGATCAACTATAAATTGACTTTTGTGACAGTATTTTTAAAATTATAACTATAGTAGTTACATTTATAAGTACTTATTAAATTACAATAAATTTAACACGCTGTTTATATTTATTTACTAAAAATCAAAGCTAGGTATTAACAAATTAAAAAGTTAAGTTAATTTTACCTTTGGCTATAAATTAACTCAACTTTTCATTAAGGTGAACCTCAATTTTTCTCGTAAATTTGTCTATTACGCACAAATCATAAAAATTTAGACATAACACAAGCCAAATAAGCCGATTGATCTAATGATGTGATAAGGATTCTGAAAACTGATTTGCATTTGTCATGAAGTATACAAACTTGAAAATGATTTTTTGAAAACTTAATACAAAAAGATAAAAAAATGTTAAACATTGGCTAAAAAAAAAATTTGTACAAACTTGGCTTACTTAACAAAATTTTGTAATATTGTCAACAATTAAATTTAATCTTGTTTAAAATGTTTTTAAAGCTACAAAGAATTAGCATTTTAACAAAATGTTTAAGGCATAAAAAAATGTTTTGTTGCAAAGATATTGTTAGAAGGTAAATACTTATCCCTAGACATATTTAAAGTTTTTTTTCTTTAGAAAACTAAATTAACTTCAAATTAGTTGAGGGTCAAAGCCCTTTTATTAAATTATGGTTTCAATTTGTAACAATAACTTTTAATTTCAGAATTTTAATAAAAAAACAACAATTTGCACAAATTTCTCTAACAGATATTAGTATTATTTTCAAATATTGGATAACATTTGTTATACCTACTAATGTTTGTACACAAAAAATTAAAAAAAAAACATCTTTGTATAATTAATATATCTTTTGCAAGAAACAGAATCTAAAATAATTGCTTGGTCATTAGCACAAGTATACTAATACAAATTCTAAAGTCTTTAGGTACTTATGTATTTTATTAAATAAAAATAAATAAAACGTTAAATATTTGTATAAAAAATGATGAAATCATAATAACTATAACATGAATAATCATCATTTAATTTTCATTTTTTTTGTCTTTGGCTTTTAAGTTTATCACTTGATCATACTTCCACGATGAAGATTTACTCGAATCCTAAAAGATCAAAACAAAATTTGGTCTAGATATTATATATATATAAAAAAAAAGTTGATATTATTAAATATTAATTTTTAAATTACTTGTACAATAATATTGACTGTAGAAAGATCATCTCTTAAAGTATCGCATAGTTTTAACAAGTCTTGTTTGCTTGTACCCGAGTTGCACTGTAATGCTAACTGTCTCAATTTTGCACGAAAACTAACAATAACATCAATAACCAAATTGTTCTCCACGTTTGACTTTATCTAAAAATTGTATGAGTTCAATACAAGTTTTATTATTACACAAAAAATAAACTCCATTACTTTTGATCTAGCTAAATCAATTCCTAACGATTCCAAAGTATGTGATACTAAGTTCAAAGCCCGAATCACTTCTAACTTTGAGCAACTAAAACTCGATTCCCTTTTGAACGATTTATTAAATATTTTGATTAGCTCAATGATTAAATTCAAAGCTTTTGATGTGTTAAAATTATCTGCTAAATTACTAAAAATTTTGTTTTCAATGTCATCAATTTTCTAAAATTGTTAGCAACAAGATTAATACAAGATTAAAGTGAGAAAACTCATGTTATGTTGACTGTACACAATTTTCTTACTTCTAGGAGAGTAACATTAGGAACAATATGCTTAGTATCTGAAATTCTCAAATGAGAATGACAGCTAACAAGGAATGAATCAAATTTTTTTAAAACTCCAGAAGCTACGTCCATAGTACTTTCAGAAAATTCTAAATCTGGAAAAAAATGTATCACATATTACTAATGATTAATAACATGAACACAAATAAAAACAGATAAAAAAACAAGCCATGTAAACATATTGGCTTATAGCTTTGACAGAAGAATCCAGAATATTTTTTACCACTTTTGTAATTAGACAACAAACACAACATTCGAAACTGATTGGCAGTATATGATTTTAGTAAATTTCTTACGCTAATGGTGTTCTTCAATGACTTTGACATTTTAATATTGTCTCCCACGTGAAGATGTCCTGGAAAGTGAACGTTAAAAATAAATGTTAGTAGATGCTTTTTCATTTAAAACAAAACAAATGAGATTGTTTAATAATGATATAGGAACCTGTATGTATCCAATGTTTGACCCAATCATCAACATTATGATACGCACAACATTGTGCTTCTTCGTTTTCGTGATGCGGAAATAACAAATCTATTCCTCCAGAATGAATGTCAACACTAGACCCAAAATAATGACTAAAAATGAAAACAAAAACTGTGTTCTTATTAATTTAAAATGCAAACTTTTAATTATTTCAATATTGTAAAATGTATAATTATGTACCTGGCAATAGCAGAGCATTCTATATGCCAACCCGGTCTTCCGGGTCCCCACGATGAATTCCAAGAAGGTTCACCTGGCTTTGCTGCTTTCCATAGGGCAAAATCTAGATTGCTTTTCTTAAACGAATGTTGCATGATTTCCGGCAAAGGAACAAACTTTCCGTATCTTCTATACTTGGTTGTGTCAAAGAACAACGAACCTTTGTACATTGGAAACTATTAAATCAACGAGGCTTTAGGAATGCTTGTGTTAACCAAAATATTGTTTAAAATTTTTCACATCAAAACTAACCATCCAAAGAAGAATACACCAAATCCTTATCAAAGAGACCTTGAATTAAGCTCAAAACTTGAGGAATAAAATCTGTTACTCTAGCCATAACATGCGGCGGTTTAATGTTTAACATTTTCATATCCTCTATGAACTCGACTTCATAGTTCCTAAACGCATTAAAATTTACAAAAGGTAAATAATGAAGTTCATATGAGATGTTAAAATTACACCAACAATCATATCCATTTTGGTATAGTTAAAAGTGAGTAAACAATCCATACCTTGCTATCTGAACCGGATCCACATTGAAAGCACGTGCTTTGGCAATAATTTTGTCGTCGACATCGGTGATGTTCATCACCTGAAATATGGAAGAGTGGAAATAATTTTCCAAGATCCTCCTCATGATGTCAAACTTCATGTAACAACTGCGAAAAATTGTTTTAATTTTTACATGATATGAAACAAACACTTAGTCTTTAGAACTACCTAATATGTAAGTCAGTCAATCCGTGTCGTACGGGACGGTAGGATTCTAGGGCTAAGTACAATCCCCCAACAATGAAATTAAAAATACCATACAGAAAAACTGAACCATTCAATGGACAACTTGAGAACGGACTTAGTAACTCCACGGATCCTTAAGAAGGCCATTGTTTTTATTACAATAGAGGTACTGGCTACCGGATAGGTACACACGATAAAAAAACAACAAAAAACACTCGAAAAAAAAAAAAATTGTAAATAACCTATAGTTAATCATTTTGTAGTGTAAAAACATTGCGGCCAATGGACTATGTGGTCGAGGCCTTGTTGTTTATAATAAAAAAAAACAAAATTTTACCGAAACCCAAAAACTCACCTCGCGTGTCCTACGTGCATGGAATCATAAACCGTGGGGCCGCACACATACCAAGTCAACGTTTTTCCGGTTTTCAAAGGTATTTTGGTTTTGGTTTTGAAATCGAAAACCAGCACGTTCGGTTTGTTCGTGCTAAACAAACGGTTCAACAACGAACCGCCGCCGACGCTACGCATGATCGGGTTTGGCACGGAGACGGATGCGCGCAAGTTCCGCGATGCGTTTCAGCTCGACAAATGTTTTAGAAACTATTAAATTGACGAAAATAGAAGAAAGACGACGTGAAAGATGTAAGAAGAAATAATTTTGTAAAACTGAAAATTGCAGTAGATAAGTGATAACCGATCTCCTGATAAGAAAGCGATAACATAAAAATCATGGACTTATCACTTTAGCAGTTCACAGTTTACACAAAAATCCAAACAAAGAACGGGTTCTGATGAACGTCTCCGGTTATATATATATATCATAGAATTATATTAATATATATATTTGTTTAAATCGTTTTTTTAAGTTCCAATTCAAACGCGAAATACCTACGGGTCGGTCGACGCGTCAAACCATTTCTAGGAATCAAACAGGTAAAGAACAACAATCGTGTTTGTTTGTTTTTTTTTTTTTTTTAAAAAGCGTAGGTAAATAATTATTTATTTGTATTTTTAATTTTTCTGAATACGAAAATCATTCTAATTAGGTTTAAAAAAAAAAAATGACTACCAATCCACGGAAACCGAGTATTTTCGCCTTAAAAATGCAAAGCAAACCGAACAACGTGTCGGTCGAACAGGAAACGAGCGAGCATTCGTTTGGAACTTCTAGCCGCATTCTGAACGGCCCTGAAGCTGGTGACATACACGACGAAAACCTTCAAAAACTAAACAGTATGAGTGTCGAGGAGATATTGAAAGCAAAAGAAGAGTTGTTGAACACCATGGACGGTCAATTGGTGGAATTTCTGAAGTCCAGACGAAACAAAGACAATAAACTGGGTACGTACGATGTCCATCCAAAAGATGTTGACAGAGTACAACTGGCAAAGTACGGAAGTGTGACAGAAGATAAAACGGATAAATTATCGCACATCAAAGACCTAGTTAACAATGGTCTGAACATGGACGTTATTGAAGAGGAAAAACTCGGTTGGACTGGTGATATAAACTTTGAATGCCAAAACCAGGACGTATATAACGCTCGTTTTGACCTTAATGGCAAGCTTTTACCATACGTTATTGAGAACAAAACCACGGTGGACGGTTTACATCATCACGGTGAAGAACAACATCGCCCTGGCTATACTATAGATGAACTGTTTTCATTCCTTCGTAAAAATCATGCTCCTCAAAGAATACTAGCTCTAGATGTGTTGGCAAAACTTATTGACAATGCTTGCACATACGATACTATTTTACTCAAACCTCTTTTAAGTTCTTTGATGGATTCTGGTATTTTAATACTGTTCAGAATGGCTTTAGACGACACCAACATCGCAATCATCACAAATGCATTAAGAGCTATGGGAAACTTATTTTCTCGAAAATTGGATCGTAAGATTTTGAGCGGTCTGTCCGGATGCAATTGTGATATTGCTTTACCTGTTTACGTTGTATCAGATGCCGATATTGATCAGACTGAATTAGATAAATCATCAGATTTTGATTTAGTTGTATTGGATCTTGTACATGGAGCACTGAGAACTGATTTAATATTAAGATTACAATATATTGTTTTCAACATGAATGTTGGATTGAGTAGTCTTTTAGACGTATCAGAAATTCTAACGGGTATTGCTTGTCGAGGAGAGAAATTCGCCCTAGCAGTTGTTAAAACTGACTTGTACAAACATTTGTTTAATTTAGTGTTTAAAAACTTACAATCTAATGACTTATCAGAGTCCTTAATATTTTTGACTCGAGTTATCAGCAGTAAATCAAAAGCGTGTGCTTTAAAAGTATTGGAGTTCAAAATCTTAGATTCTATATTTAAATATATAAACAATCCTACAAAAACTCTATTATTATTAGAATGTTTACATTTATGGCAGACATTTTTTGAATACAAATTGGCCGGTCAAACGATTACCGAAGTAGCCAATCTGGTGCTTAAATTTGTTGATCGCTCAGTCGGGTTGAGTGCAGATCTCACTAAAACGGATCTGTCCCTTATGTCGGCTAGCTTAAGTCTGATAGATTCGGCCTTGAGAAATTTTGGTCAGATCTATATAAATCCTGTGTATCAACTGTCAGAAGTTATTTTAGCTAAGCTACTCGGTAGCTCGAACCTACCAGATTTTGAAACTTCAAAACTAATGGGCAACTGTTTCTCTGTTCTCAGTTCTAAAAACATCAAATTTGATTCAATATCACTGAAAGCAGTTGCATTTTTAGATAAACATTTTGGAAAAATCTGTGAAATATTGTGTGAAAAATCATGGTTAATGAGCAACTATGTGAACAATAGTTCCAAGTGTTATCCAAATCTTGGGTGTATAAATCTAGCGCTAAACGGAGGAGAGCCTTTGTTTATGTTAATTGGCCTTATGAAATTCATTCACAAAAATCCAAATTATTTTACTGTTCCTGCACAGTTTTGGGTGTATTTAAATAAGTTAATGAAGTCAACTGTGGAAGTTTCTCATTGGTACGGTCGATATGAGACATTATTTTTAGTATACACTTTGAAAACATTGACAAGCATCAATTTTGAACCAAACTCTACTCATAAAATTGCAATAACACTAATGTCATTCATTCCAAAGTATATGGCAGAAGAACTATATTGCATTTTGAACTTGTACTTTAACAGCAATTATGTAAACTGTCTGAAACATGAAAGTAATTTTGAAGTATTGAAATCGTTCTATGAATTATTTGTACCCAATTCTAAAAGCACTTGTGCAAGTATATTAATTACCGAACTGAATCCGGTTTTAACAAAAGATTGGTTATTTTTACCTATAATAAAAATCCACGAGACTCAACAATTCAAAAGTTCAAAGGAAGGTGAATCCCTTCTCAAAGAAGCATTAGCCAACATACTTTTTATGGAAACACATTATCCAGAAATTTGTGATCAAACACCATTAGCTGCACGTTACTGCCGTGTTGCTTGTACGTTCATGTGTGGTCGTCGTGGAACAATTTTTCACGAGGTTAAGTCCGAGTTGAATCAAATTTGGCACATATATGCCGCTCAAAATATCAATTTAAGCTTCAAAGATCCAATTCTAGGAATCGAGTCGTTCTATGACTTCTATAAAACGCTTTGTGAACATTATGCTAGCGTATCGTATTCTGATCCTGTTTTTGGGGCATATGTTTTGTTACCGTTACAAAGAAAACATAGCGTTGAACTAAGAAAACTTGTTTGGTCAGAAATAGAATTGGCAGAAACAATTAATATTGATGATGAACATCTCAAAATAATACCATTACACAACTATACACAGCCAGTGGAGACAAACAAGGAGCTTATAAACATGTACACTAAATCTAGGGGTTTAAGACGGAAAATGATTATGTATCATATTGCTGTTACTCATTTAAAACAACTTTAGTCATTTTTACATTGTTATCATAATGTTTTTTTGTTTTTTTTGTCATTTAACGTTTTTTATTTTTATTTCCAAGATCATCATGGGTGACCGCTATAATATTCACAGTCAACTGGAACATCTGCAATCAAAATACATTGGTACAGGCCATGCAGACACCACCAAGTTTGAATGGCAAGTTAATCAGCATCGTGATTCATGCGCTTCTTATCTTGGCCATTATGATCTGTTGAATTGGTTTTCCATTGCTGAGAATGAAGCCAAAGCAAGAGTACGGTTCAATCTAATGGAAAAAATGTTGCAACCTTGTGGCCCTCCACCAGAAAAACCGGATGAATAATTTTAAATTCTACAATAATTATTATATATTATACTATTTTAAACCTGATTTTGCTATTACATTTTCATAATTAATTACAACATTGGTAATTGTAATTGCAGTTTAATTATAATAAAAAACTCAAATAGATATTAATAATTACAAATACATAAGTCTTATTTTTACTGTTGAAAAAAACGACAGTTTACAAAAATGTAAAAACATTGTACCATAAATAATTATTTTTCAACTTTTGGTATTTTCAAAATGTTCGATTACATCTTTTCTGATTACAGAGATCACCATTTTATACAGTTTACAATTTTGATCAGTTAGTATTTGTACATATTCAGGGAACATGTTGACATCCATTGAACCGTTTTGGGCAAATTCAGTGATTTGCTGCAAATTTTTCATGTAAGCTAACACGACAGTACCTCTATTTTCACAATCTTCGGTCCTAGAGGAACACAAAGTTTCTTCATCAAACGTTGGATCCACTACAACTTTGTTTTTATAAATTCCCTGAAAAATAAATTGATGATTAAACATTATAAAAATTGAATAAGTGCTTGTACATTGTTTTTTTTATTATCAATGAATTACGCTTTAATTGATTAATATCAACTATGTCTTACCATTTTTTTTAAATAGAGTAAAAAAATAAAAGAATGTACCTATTAGTTGTATAAAAAGTGAGAACAAAATGTGAATATCAAATGTAAACAATGTTGAGCAAATCAAAGAAATTCATTATATTTGAAGATTTATTGACTATCTTAATTTTTGATTTATAAAACATTTAACTTTCAGCTTTAGTTAGTTTTCAAGATATTTAAACTTAAGCACATATATTTTCAATTAGGGTTAAACAATTTTATTTGTAAACACTTAAAAGCAAGAAATATTAATATTAATTGCTTTATTTGATTAATTGAGTTAACTGAGAATTGTTCCTTTTAGAGGCAATGATTTACAATCCAAATTAGTAACCTACTCCACTCTACAGATAATTACCTTTTTAGTTTTACAATAATATTAAACACATATCAACAATTAAATAGGAAAATTGCATATAAGTGGAGTAGATCTGGTTTGAAGGTCAAGTTTAAAATGTATAATACATTAATTGTAAGCAGTTCTAAATCATTGCTTATTAAAATTATAAATCAGAGCAACTTCACTGAGTCAAACACTCAACAAATTTTAAACAGAATTTTAAATTTCATTAACCAATTATCATAACCTTTCTTCTATGTTTAATATTTTTCATCTTATGTTTAACATGAAAAATATTGAAAACTTTGAAGTTTTGTAATTAGTTAAAAAAGTATTGAAATTATATAAAAATTTTTATTATGTTTGTACTTCATTCAAATAATGTGAAAACACTTACAAAATTTTAAGAGTTGTAGCAAAAAAATTTTTTTTTTTTTTTAACCAAAATAGTAACATTAACTTATTGTGGTGAAAAAGTCTATAGCAAAAAATTGCCTAGACTAGTTTAGATATTTTTTAACCAAAAATATGTTGTTCAAATTGTATTAAAGATGTATTAAAATATTATTCGGTACCTAATAACAGTGTAATTGTATATTACTGAGTTGTTTTGTATAAATAATCGTTTGAAAGCTGATACTAATTTAACCTGATGTGTCCAAATTGATTGGATAATTGAATACCCAATTTAAAAATGTAATATTGTACACCTACTGTACATAGAAATAGAGGTATTCCGTAGTTAAAATACTAAAAATTAAAACAGAAATGCTAAGACTGGTATTCATTTCAAGATGATTTCTATAGGTACACTTAGTCAACATCATAATTTATTTTTAACAAAAGTACCTTGTTTTATGTTGTTATTTTAAAATTAAATTTACTTTTTAAGGGCAAAAGAGACAAATTTTCCACCATACCCATACTAAACAATGTATATTTTTGAGCTATAATTAATCTTCAGTAAATCAAAAAATAACAAACCAATGAAGCTGCTACGATTACATCATACATAGGTATACATCCGTCCATAAGAGCAAGTCCTGCGGCTGTGATTGCAGTAGCCAATACTGACCCATCATTTTCTAATACTAACACGTTGATTTGAATTTCAAAATTAGCGAACTCTCCCTATAAAAAGTACACAGAGTTGCGTTGGTCTTTGTTCGGGAGAACATTACGTTCAAACGAATACATACTCTACAAATAGCTGGTTCAAGAGCTCTGCGCAACTCGTTGCACAACTGGCGTTCTTCGGAATCTCTAACATAGTTGCGGCGTTGTCGACACGAAAAAGTGGCAAATTTAAATTCACACTGAAGCTCCCCGGTTTTGGCGTACTCGACTTTATTTGGCATTTCTTTCGGGTCAAACACGGAACACACTAACTTGGTGTGACCGCACTCCACGTAAGCCGACCCTTTAGCCTGTGTTACAATACCAGTTTTGACGCCTGAATGACAGATTTAGAAAAATGTTTAACGCTGTTTAAAAATAAAAAAAAAAAACAAGTTACTAAATTATAACCGTCTTACACAAGTTTCTATGAGTCTGAACATCTCTGCCGTCACATCGCACGTCCTTCGCCAGGGCTGTGGCGATTTCGTCGAGTCTCTCGTTGTTTTTACCGATCAAGTACTGTTGGTACGGGACCGTGCTATCGGGCCCTTGAATCCGGTACAAATTGGTAGGCATTTTTGTCGAACGTCGACAGATCCGAGATCTAATCGAAATTTAAACTCTGAAAGGGAATCCAATCACAGAGTAAATACGTTGTGAATTTCGGTTACAATTTATGTTTTATTACAGTATACGAGACAAGAAACGATTATTGTACAGAGTTTTTGCCGCAACTCGCGTGGACACAATTTCTTATATATTTTTTTTATAGTAAAATCTAAGTATTATCATACTTTTTTTTCATATCTGATAAGCATTGATAAATTTTAAGAACAGCTTTGGATTTCGCGTGAAGTCGTGATAAAAAACATTTATTATTTTTTTTTTTCATTATAATAAGACATTCAAATACTTATATATATTTGGTATATATATTTACTTATATATAATTTGGTTATAATATGATCATTCTATTTCTGCATTATTTGCTTGTAGAATCAAAAATTAATTGCATATTTCCAAACTCGCTTTTATATAATTTTTATAGCTCTATAGAACATTCTTTTCTTAAATAAATAAATCCCTAAATATTACTTACATTAATTTTGACTGAAAATATCCTTGCACTGAACATTCTATAGAAATGACGATAGAAACAATAACTTATTATTATTTCTTTTTAAATGCTAATTAAAATGCTGTAGTGTATGCAAAAGTTGATGTATAATAAGTTGCCTATACAATAACTCCTTAGAATATGACATGCTTCAGCTCCCTCTATAAGCACAATATCTATTCATTGGCAAATATCTTTTGAAAATGGTTGGGGGCTTCTTTTTTTTTGTAAAAATATAAACCTCCGGGGGCTTCCCCTCATGCCTCTCTGATATGAATACAGGCGTAATTTTAATTATAAATAATCAAATTTTATAAAAAAAATATTTTTACATGCAAATTAAAATTAAAAATATAAAAAAAAAAATTTGTACTAAAAATTAATACAGTTTAATTTTTTGATTCTGAGCGACGAGTGAGGAACGTATTGATTCTACAACGATTTTTTTTCTTTCTGTCAACTACTTTTCTTATGGGAGATGAATGCTCCGACTTTCAAAGTCGGTAACTTCTCTAAAAGGTTTATGAACTCCGGTGGTGCTTTGGTTGAAATTTTGCTTACTTTTTGAGTCTTACCTCAAAAACCGAAAGAAAAATCGAGAATTTTACTGGGAAAAATTTGAAATTTTCCGGTTTGTTATTACGTTTTCGGGTAGAAGTGCTCCAATCGTTACGTTGAATACCACGTATAAAAGTTGGGATTTTGGTTTTAAATATACGATTTCATTTTAAGCGTTTTTTGATATTTTGATTATTTTCTGTGTTACGTGCCGAAAATGGCGAACGAATATCCAGCGTCAAAACGGCTATATACCTATTGAACTATCGTTATAACTTATAAGAAATTATTCCACATCGTTTTCAAAATCGTACGTACTAAATCAATTTAAACTTTAATACGTAGGTATATTATAAAAGATTGAAAAAAGTTTTTGCTAGGAATAATACGATATTCTTTTTTTTCGACATTTACATAGTAGGAGTAATTCACGATCTTTTTTATTTTCACCCAGGACTTATTAAACTTATTAGATAGCTCGTTCATACCTAATCGGTTTTTTTTTTTTGTAACGCAATCGTTGCTTCCTGCGTACATTAAATAATACGGATAAACAGCAACTTTGAAACCAACGACCGCTCCTTTTTACCTTTTCTTTTTCTTTTTTGATTTGCATTAAAATCGACAATATTTTTATAATTTGGCAACGATTTTGTTTAGGTAAATATATTTAAAACGTGCCCATCTGACGATATTCGTGGTGTACATATTATTGTCCTTGTACACGCAGTTTATACGTACAACCCTCCTCAACCCATCAAAATTCAAACGCAACACCTACATAAATCCCGTTATTCGTCGCACGTCCATTATATTGTCCATTTACTGTCGATTTACTATAGAAAATATTCTAACGGTGAAATTTCGAGTCGTATAAAAGGAATTTTTTGTCGTTTGGCGCCGTTCCTGCAGTAGGTATAATGACGTGGAAATGGCTCAGATTTGGGGAAACTATTGTGTTGTGTGCGATTTCTAAGGAGAAAGGCCAAAGTAATATCTTTACTTTAACACTACAATAAACACCTAAAATTATAACACCTATAATGTATTTTTTCAAATAATATCTATTATATTGTTAAAACATAAGGCGATTTCTTATGACAGTTCCATCTGAAGTTCTACCTGGCCGATTTTTTTTTTTTTTAGTATTTGGTGGATAGTACGTGATAGGTACGATTATTGTATATTATACATAATGCGTGTATTATTTTAGATTCTGAGCGTTAGCAAAGAATGTATTCTTTTATTTTTTTGTTTCTCTATGTGAACACTTTTGAGGAATGCTCCGATGTTTATGTTCAATATACCTCTAATGAAAGGTCTTTGGACTCTAATTGTAGGACTCTGAGGGGTCTCAAATTTGAAAAAGTTACAATAAAAAATTAGGTAAAATTTGACCAAAAACGCAAAAAATTACGCGAAAATTGGTCATACCTATGAATTATTTTTAGAAAAAAATTTGTAACTCGCACAAATTTGTTATTTAAGAATTTAATTTCAAGTATGTTATGTGAAACAAAATTTTCTATCTGAATAAAAATTTTTTGAAGGCGATTCCGAACGCGTACAAAAAAAATATTGAAAAATTGTGTAATTTGGTTATAACAATGAAATTACTATCAAATAATGGTCCAAACTCCAAATGGTTTGAAATTTTCACACGCTATTTAAATTAATATTCTTTGTACGAGGGTTTTTGAAATTTTTGGACCATTTTAATGTTAAATTTGGTTTTTACCAGGACGGATACTATAGAAAGGTGAGCTCGCTCAGAATTGTATTTTCGAAGGCAATGATTTATTGTTGCTTTCAGATATTAAATACTCCGTTTGCATCACAATGTCTAAACTAGTGACCCTCTCAAAGCGTATAGTCGTTACTCAGCCAAACTATACCCACGCGACCTAAAGTGATTTCGGCTTTTTTTTTTTTTACAAAATTTTTGGGAGAAAATAAATTGAAATCAATGTACAACAGACTGAAGTGTAATGTACACTACAAATTACTTACAAAAACGTGGCGTTTATTTAAAGATTAAATTCTATAGTATATAGGTAGCAGCTGGAGACTGCGACCGGGTTTTTACTGATTTTAAAAGTGGAAGTAAAATACCTACGCGGTTATGATTAGTGGCAACTTTAAAATCGTTTTTGTAAACCTGTTGGTTTTATTGACATTATTATGAACAAATCATACCTACCTAAAAATCATTTGTAGTAGAAAACGTTTTTCAAGAAGTTGCAATATTGGTTAGAAGGTTCTCGCGTTCTCCATGGCGACATCCGTGGACTGAGAGGTGACGAATTAATCTTTCATTATTTTAAAATCTTTGCCCTTGATCCGGACAGGTGTGCGTACACAAAGATTGAACACTTATAATCGACATTTTAATTTGAAAACGACCGATGCAAAATACATGTACAGAAGATCTATTTATTATTCAAATTACACATTAGTTTCAGACGACCCGACTGAATTGGTCAGTTCATGAACCGAAAGCGTTTTTATATTATGTGTATAAAGGCTTTTTATCATAATATTTTTGCTCGCGGAGTCGAGACGCTTAGGCATAGTAGGTACCTACTTCCGAATGTAAAATGTTCATCGCAAAAAAAAACAGAAAAAGTAACACGCGGAATAGCTAGTTTTTATAAATGTTTTATAATTTTTTTTACACAGGGTCCGTGCACAATGCTTTGATAAGAAACAAACGATAAATATATTGTCAAAACGTTTAAAAAAGGTAACCGCGACATTACTTGACGTAATTATTGTCACTAAGTTTTAAAATATTGTTAGAGCGTCGTTATGGAATTATTAAAATTTATATTTATATAAATTAATTATAATCAATTGCAATTTAACAGCTGCGACTGCCGTAAACTATTATAAATACATTCGGAAGTGTATTTAATAACTTTTTATGTTTCATACATTGTAAAAAGTAAACTCAACATAGAATAAACAGGATTACACAAGACAACACAGGTGTTTTATACGATAGTGCTTACAAAAATAAATTTTCTAAGATTTTTAAATTTAAAGTTTTGCACACTGTATTTTATGTGCCAACGGACAGTATGAATGTGATTATATGAGTAATATGGTAGGTAAATTAATTAAAAATATAAAAAATACCTATATTGAATATTGTTGTGTTTCATTCAACACGGCTACGAATGTGTTAAAAATATTGCACATTAATAACAAAATGTTCCAAATAAATTGCCCAAGTGTGTTATTAATTTATCGCTATATGTACAGATCATATTTTATCTACACACAGAAGAACATTTCGTTGTATTGTTCCATCGAAGGATACCGACAACCTTCTTGGCTGATGAAATTCAAATCGTGAGGATTTCTATCGAGTTTCTTTAGGGTCCCTAAGATTTGCGTCCAAGTGGAAAATTTCCCTGGTCTTCTGTTACGACTCCATATCACAATAATCTCCAAGCCGTCTTCTGAAATTTATCGAAAATTTTGATTAACAGCTATTATTAATTTATGGTGTTTTAGACACTATATTTACTTAAAAAAAAACTATTCAAACCCAATCGAATCTACGGTACCTAAGTCTTAATTTCGAACATCATTATTTTTATCAATTGTAATATTATATAGAATCAACAAACTTTTAAGTATACGAGTAGAAATCAGTAATGAAAATTTTTTTTGTAATAAAAAATTATTGTTACTTGATTTTTTTATCAGTGCGTTTTACTGAAAATGGAAGTTAAATTCTTTGTTTCTGGTGAGTCACTGTTTTAAGTTTCGGAAGGATTAGTTTAAATAACTTAACACGTTTTATCTTAAATTTGAAGGGTTGAATATTATATATAATATATATAATAGTATTTATAGGTAATAGTCATTGTTTACAAAATTAATGAAAATAACGATTCTGAATGAAGTCAATTAGTCAAAGGGTCAACTGATTTTAAGTATAAACATGTTTTATGTTCTAACTCGCAATTTTTTTTGAATCTGTAAGTACCAAGTCGTTTGAACTTCACAAATTCTAACAATGAGTGAAAATTTCTATTTATTTGAACAACTTATGGAGATACTTTTATTCCTAAAAAGAAGACAAATAAACAAAATAAAAACAATTAACGCGTAAAAACGATGTGTAAATAATGTGTTACTGTGTTTATCAACAAAAATAGTGTAAGATTATTCATTTTTGAAACTTTCAAACAATGTAATAGAAAATATGTTGTTAGGTACTTGTATAGTTTGCGTTTTGAGTATTTGAACTGAAAATCAAAGGTTTTATGAAAAAAAATTGTTAGACTTAACAAATTCTAAAATTTCAAACGTTGTCAAAACTCAAAACTAATTGAAACTATAACGACTAACGCATTATACTTTTTCTAATAATGTGTGAAAATGTCAAGTAATTTGATTTTTTAGTAATTTTGATTTCTTTGATTTTGGACTATACTCATAAAATGCAGAAAAATGATTCAAATATAATGAATACCATTTCGGTATGATTTAAGAGACTGTGTATACTGTGTAAATATTGGAGATAGTAATATACTTCCCGTAAAATGGATAAAAAAAAAAAAACAATCATTATAAAGTTAACTGATTCGCCACGCTCAGAACCTAAAAAACAATATTTGAATACCTACCTGAATATTTTTTTTTTTTCATTATCAGATAACTCTTGACGTCTAATATAAGGCTTTTGGCAGTTACAGTAGTTTACAATATAATATTTTAAATTTAATAGTTTACAGTTAATATTCTAAATATAAAATGCTATCGTACGATTTTGTGATTTTGAGAAATTTGATCACTTTTCAGTATGAACACTAAATAATTATGGTACATACTTAAGTAAGTACTAATGTTTAAAGTATACTATTACTATTTACGCTTGCCACATGCAGAATCGTAAAAAACATCAGCAATATTTAGCATAGTAAGCAGCAAGTTAAATTAGTTATAACTTATATATAAGCAAATAATATACATTATTCAGGGATGGTTATTAGTTTCAATAGAAGGGCCAAGGGCCGTTTGAGGTATCGACCTAAAACTATAAAAGTACATAGAATTTTGACACTAATTGGGTGCTATTTTTCTCTTTCCTCCATAACCATCCTCCCTATTAATTTTGAATCGTTTATCTTTAAAAAAAAAAAAACACAAAAACAGTCATTTAATAATAAGTATTCAAAATATTAACTAATAACATTTAACATCCATGTATAAACACTTTGATATATACCTATTTTCATCGTGGTAACCATGTAAAAAAAGTCGATTGCGCTTCCGATAATGGACATTTTGTATCTAATAAAATCTAAAAACAACCAATTGATGTAAATGTTTAGTAGTGGATATCAATAAAAGTTATTATATTAGCTGTGTTTATAAATCTCAATTTTGTTTTTTACACCCAATTATACTTATACACAAATGCAGAGAAGCAAGTGTATTGGGCATTTCCCTATAAACATCTCCCTTCATCTTTGATGATGTGATAATAGTAGTTATAAAACGCCTCTACCTGCTCCTTCACCCCCAAAAGTTTTTTTCGATAATAAATACTGTAATTTGATTTTATTGAAATTCGTTTGATTTTTCTGATTTTAAATAGTTTTCAAAATGCTGAACTAAATAGCTACTGAGTATAGGTACTGCCC
This sequence comes from Hormaphis cornu, assembly GCA_017140985.1. Taxonomy (NCBI): domain Eukaryota; kingdom Metazoa; phylum Arthropoda; class Insecta; order Hemiptera; family Hormaphididae; genus Hormaphis; species Hormaphis cornu. The sequence goes on along the minus strand of CM029357.1, from coordinate 44,699,824 downwards.
ACGGGTATAATTTACATACTATTTTTAATTGTTTTTACTTTTTAATAATAAAATTATGATTGATCTGAGTGGCTGAATAGATATAACCTTTTAGTTAACAATTTTTTTTATAAAACTTGACTATTAAATCTTAATAGTTCGATATTAATACAATAATATATTTTATATACATGTTTGCACTTACATTCGCTCCCGCTGACTTTTTCAGAAATATAATTTTGCGTGACTGCAATTACGCTTGTCGGCATTTCGGCTCCTAAGTCCAATAACAACGAACAAAATAAAATGTTTTTAGGGAATCGAAAGCGTCGGTTTTTTTTTAGTGCCTATCACACGCATGCATTATATCCTGCAACGTGAACGATTGATCTAAGCGATGTGATAAGTTTTATTCTGAAAAACTGATTTCAATTATTCGTCCTGACGTACAGCGGACTATAGTGATACGTTCAACTTTGACGCCAAATTTTTGATTTTATCCGCCTACATTTTTCATAACGAATTAAAAAGAAAATTTTAAATTTTTTGGTAAAATTAAGAAAAACGAATAAAAAATTTAAAGAGTCCATCGAAATTATAGACGCCATAACAAATTTAAATTATTTTTTAGAATCCTTATCGCATCACGCTATATATATATATATATAGAACAATCGGTACGTTGGAAAAAAAACCGTTTGAATTTTTATGATTGTGTGTGATAGATACTCTTAAACTCATTAACCTTTTCACTACTGAATTAAGTTTTTGTATAGGAAAGTTTTGTAAAGAGCATTTCGCTATTAGAACTTATCGATTTTTGCAGTAAAAATAGAATTCAGTTCAAATAAATATTTATAAACCAGATTTTTTACATGGATCTTAAGCAATACACGAGGGTATAGCGAAAGGGTTAAAACAAATTTAAACTTTTTGAACTTATGAATAGTGAAGTCTAATGGCTAACTGTCTGAGCAAAACCCAAAATACTTTACACACTATCGACTGTATATTGGTTTATGCACATACGGCTAAGTGTAAATCCTTTTATGTTTGTATTGTTGGGCGATGTCGCAGACGCGCCTCCCATATCTATGGTCAACATTTGAGTCCTGCATACAGTTTAAGACATAAAACAATATTTTATAATAACAGTTGGCGTACCAACAGCTGTTTAGTGACGCACCAGATATTTTTTTAAATTTTTTTACGGGGGTTTACAAGAAAACCCGGTAGTAGTTGAGGAGGTATAATTATAATAGGGCCGATATATGCACAGCTACGTAGAATTCGTTTCACGTTTTAATGAAATTTACATCCCTTTGACGATTATTCTCGTTGCACCACTGTTAGAATATCATTATTTGCAGCGGCATAATTCGGTAAAAATGTTTGGCTTAGTAAACATTTTAGAAACTGGGCAGATACCATACAGTTTTCTCGTTAATAATGAATTACAAAAGTGGATAGTGACCTCGTCTTAAAGTAAATAAGTCACAGCTCTGGGAAGGTCACTAGTTTGAAAGGAGTATACAGTTTGATATTTATATTGCCTGGTATAAGCAATGGAAATTACGATCCTGAGCGAGCTGTGATAGCAGTGAGTTAAATAAGTAGGTACTCAAAACAAGTTGGACATTTTAAAGTTCCATATACTTAGCACGAAATTGGGATGAATGTCTTAACATTTTTATTACGTTTAAAGTTCATCCATTCAAGTATTGCGTGAAAACTTAAATAAGCTATACATTTTTTGAACAGTTATTTTAACGAACAAAAATAAAAAAAAGACGTACATTATTAGCGATTAATAACAGATAAAATACTAACAAATATAATACAATATATTAATCTTGAGTTCAAGGTTATAGACTTTAAAACATAAAAATTACTCACTTTATTTTATTAAACGAACCCTACAAAATTACGAAAAATTTAAAGTTCTATATTTTGGATGCAAAAAAATACTTTTACGATACCTTAAAATCGTCTGCTATAGAAAGTCCAACCTCCGTCATTTTCAATATATTTACTACGCCACTGATTGTTATAATATTATATATGTTGTCATTAATTAACAGGGTTCAAATTTTTCGCCAAAGGCAAAAGGGCATTTACTAGTTAAAAAGTTAAAGTTAAGTTAATTATTATTTTTTAACTTTTTAGCTTGTCTAATTAATAATTTTTGTTTTTAACTTATTAACTTATTCAGTTGAAAATTGTATCGCATTAATTAAACTCTTTATTGTTAATTATCATTGTTGCAAAGTTAAATTTATTTATATTCTTTTCATCACCAAGCGGAACCAGCAACCAAAACTAATTCATTAACTTTTTTTTAATTTTATCATTTATTTTAGTAACTGCATAAAATGAAAATACTACCTACCGCAGATTGGGCGTTTTATGAATTGTGAATATTTTAGCCAAAAATCACTTTTTTTTTTACCGAGTTAGGTTTGTTTCATTTTCTATTTTAACTTTTAACTTATCTAGTTATTTTTTTTTTGTTAATTTTAAACTTTTAACCGAAGGCAATGTAATTGAAGCAACTTAACTAATCGCAGTTAATATTTTGATTTACTTGACCAACATTGTTTTTTGCTTTGTGGAAATAAAAAAACGACTCACTTGTTGTCGATCGCGTTCATAAACACTTGCCAACCTTTGTCCTGAAGAGGAAGAAAAAACGCGGATAAACACACACATGGCGCATTATTATCTGTGAACAAGGTAGAAAAGTTTTGTTGAATTAATTTTTATACTAGCGCACACATTTATTGTAAAAAAATTTATGTTTACATTTTAAATTTACCAACAACCGCTTGATTTTACTTACCAAATTATTGTTTTACCCATTCAACGATTGAGAACGTCTAATTATGATTTACAATAGGATCGGAGGGAGATTTAAAGTTCAAGATTTAAAAAAATTATACCGAAATATAAAACCGTGATAACGTATTGGTAAAAAAATTTAAATAAAAAAAAACACACATCAAGTGAAAAACCAATACATTCTTCGTTTCACTAAGAATCTAAAAAACGCTTCTAAGGAGCAAGAACTTAGAAAGCTTTTTTAGGTCCTGCAAATCAGGGCAATATTCAACAATATATAATATTATTATTCCTATACAAGAATAGGACTCAGGAATAAGTGTCAAATGCCCCCAGTAAAATTTACAATTTACCATAGCAAAACAACAATATAATTATGATATCGCATACTTGTAAAAATATTGCAAGGCCCGTCGTCAGTGCGTGCTGTTGACATAACTGCATACCATTCACCGCTAATCTAAAACAAAATAAAACATAATACCAACAATATTCCCGTTCAATTTTTAGTTATTAGTTATTTTAGACACTGCATTTTGTCACAAAATAATGCGTGTCTGCAAATTACGAGATCATTATTTTGGAAATCAAGGGTAAAAAACGAGATTGATTGTACCTACGTCAAAAACAATAATTTACCGATATTTTTAAAGATTTTTGCTTAGATTTTTTTTAGTGTAACTTTTTCAGTTTTTCACGCTCAAACTATATGAACCCTCAAATGGTACCGCTCGACGACAAAGCAGAGGTGTACCGCAGAAATCAGTACTGATACTATAGGTGTATAAAGATCGCGAAGCATATTGAAGAAGTTGTCGCGATATCATAGATGGTACAAAAAGCCGGAATCAGTAAATGTCGCGTGGGAGTAGTCGCTTTGAGTGGGTCACCGATTTGAATGTTGCGGTTTGAACGTAGTATTTAATATCTGAAAGCAATGGTAAATCGTTGCTTTCGAAAAAACGATTCTGAACGAGCTGTGTACGTTCTGGGAAGTGTAAGCTGTAGTGTAAATAGGTATAACCTTAGCGTTATGATCAAATACGAGTTATAATAATAAGACGTATGACATGAGTACCTACACAAATTGTCTCTACCTATATCCGGCATAGGCTTCAAAACCGATTTTGAAAATTCTTTCTCCGACAGAAAGCTACGTTAGGTATTCCTGCAGTGCGACTACTTTTTACTCGAAAATTCCAACCCTAAGTGTCGTCTCAAACACAAACGTCGTGGAAAATTATTTGTTTTTATTTACGGTTGCTATATGTGTCAAATTTTATTCGTTTATTTTACCGTTTTTTTCTGAGCTTTTCGGGTGTAACTTTTTTTAAATTGAAAATTTTGAAAAAACAAGTGCATCAAGTTTGTTTTTTCAGAAAACGTTTCAACCGTCAAGCAATATATATAATCCTAGGCGCTATCACGAAAATTCTATTTATTTTCTGTTCATTTGCGGTTGTCGCGTGTCAAATTTTAATTGTTTACGAACGAACATTTGCCGTACTTTTTACCGTTTTTTTCGAAGTTTTTTTTTCGGTTCTTTCGGCGAAACGTTGAGCTCAATGGGATATTATATAAGTTGGGCTTTTAGAAAACGTTTCAACCTTCAAGCAGTACTCTAGGCTGTATGCGATGTGTCACAGACACAGAAATAAAAAAAAAAAATTTAAAAAACACACATCTTTGTAAAATCAATAGGTTATAGCTTCCTCGCTATCAGAATCTAAAAATAGAAAAAAATAAAAACGCGCATCATAAAACCGATCGTTATACACGTTCTTCGCCACACTCGGAATGTAAAATCACTCCTATAAATTATAATATAGTATTAATTACGTCGTTGGCGACGGCGGGTTTGCCGCCGCCGGGGATTTCGAGCGTCTGAAAGTCGGTCGATCCTCCCGGCGACATGACGTCGAGCTGGTCCGCCGAGCATCTACCGGCGCCGGACAGCAGCTGCAGTGAAACGGCGACGGTCCAGAAGACGGACGAGAGCCGAAAATTCGTCATCGTCATTTGTAAAATTAATAAAACGATAGTATAACGTTGCTACTTTACCGCGAATTAGTAATTTTTTTTTTTTTTACGATTTTTCGTTATTTTACGTGTGGAATTTTTCGATGATTACTATCTGACACGATTGATTTATCT
>CM029357.1:44658855-44689853 GCA_017140985.1 Hormaphis cornu | reverse complement strand
ATCGCGACGACCTCGAGACGTCATAAGACGACAAGTGATGTAAATACAGTAAAATGTTCAGAAAAAAATAAATCGAGATTACCTTGTACCGACTGAAATAATAATGTTTTCGTTGGAGAGCCGCTCCGTCCGTGCGTCGTGACCCGCTGGAGACGGTCAAATAAAATACGACGTCGCGAACGGCGTTGCTGCGGGCGGCGCACCAGCAGCACCGATCCGGTGGTGTTCCGCGGGGGTGGTGTTCCGCGACGTGCGATTGGAAATTTCAAAACGACGATTTTTTTTTTTTTGTAATACCTAAGTACATTCACCGACCCCCGCCAACAGGAATCCTTTATATATATTATTGTCCGCAGAAGACCATTTTGGCCGAGGAGGGATGTTTAAATATACGTATATAGTACAACAACAATATTATGTTTCATAATGTATCGTGGTATACAGGGTGTGGTGAGCAGAGCCGAATGTCGAGGGTATGATTTTTAGTAGTCGTCTGAGACGAGCTGCAATGTTGGGCGGCGAGTTAGTGAAAAAAACGAATTGAAAACAGTGAAGTTGATAATATTTTGAAATTCGGTTTAAATAGTAAATAACTAAACAAGTTGAGAGGTAAAAAACCCTAACTCGGTTGAAAAAAAGTTTTTTCTCTTTGCCATAAAATGTTCACGAGTCCTATAAAACACGCCCAATCTATAGGTAAATATTCCGTAGTTAGGGAAAAAAATAGTAGAGGTACCCTAGCTACTCTTAATATCCCTCGCAAACCCTAAGAAACATTCATATAAAACCGTTAAGCATGTATCATAACAACACAGAATAACATAATAATTGTTCAGGTATAACTTGTCAATGCATAGCATACTGTTCAAAATATGTTCAACGATAATATTTATCGTTATATTAGGTCAGTGGTTACCTGGATTTATAGATATTTTATATTAATATATTGTATAAGTATATATTGTATAGTTGTTGATGGGTACCACCAACAACTACATAGAGAACTAATGAATAATTTTTGTTCGTGGTGGCTACGTATCACATTTTAAACATTTTGTAAGATTTTTATATGTTTAACGCAAACATGTAAGTTGAGTAATTTTATAAAAATAGGTAAGCTTAAATAACAACCCGTCCCGTGCGTTCCCCATTGAAAAATAATTAGGGGCACGCTGGAATATTCAAAAAATTAGTTGATGTACTCAGTCCCCCCCCCCAAGTCAACCACTGTTTTTTTTAATTTTATTAATCTACAATCTATACATGTAATTAGTATAATAGGTAGGTTTGATGAATGACAAATAAGAAAATAACACGATTCGTGAGATTAGGGAAGATACCAACCACTGAATTAGAACACCATAATTTAGAGATCGTCTGCAACAGTAATACGCGCGTGTTATTGATGCTGACGGCCGCGCGCGTGCACATCGTGAAGAGGTATCGTTTTCGAAAAAATAATCCTAAAGAAATGCGATTTCCCGCTAATGTTTTAATCTTAAAAAAAAATAACTGTTCTTCACTAAGTTTTCCCGTTCGTTTTTCGATACTAACAAACCCATCAATACCGTCGTAATAATCGGCTCCGCCGCACCCTGTATACCCTGTGTGCAATATATATATATTGTAGAAATATACAAACTACCTGCAGTTCGGCCAACGGTCGTTTTTTGGGTGTTTTCACTCGGCATAACAATAATAATAATAATAATAATAATATGCGAACACAGCACCGTGTATTGTACATGAAGCATGTGAAACATTATTATTATTATTGTTATGGTATTCGTATACTTCTCGCGCGTCGTCCGAGCGCGCGTCCGAACGTCGAGTGATCACGTGGTTTATTTACCATAGGGCCTGTATAGTTTTCAGAACGATTTGTGAAAAATCGTTCAAGTAACATGAAAATTTTGACTTTTTCGTTTAGATCGTAGTACGTAAAAAAATAAACAAAATCAAACAAAGAAGTTAACAACGAAATTGTACTATATAGAAACGCAGCGATAACTCAAACGCTTTTAGTACCTACACAATGAATCATGGTTAAACAATATTGTTGTAATATCTTTTACTCTAACATATAAGACGTACTCTGTCTATAATAAGTCTATGAATCCGAGTTTCCTGATTAATACACAAACATTAAATTCGTTAATATTACACGTAAATCCATACATTGATATTATTGGTTTAATATTTGATTAATCACATTTATAATAAGTATGTTTGTAAAATAATAGGAAAATAATTGCAAACACTAGAGTAAATATATTGGTACGCATATATATATCAGACAATTACTATTTAGGTACTAATTCGAACCATATATCGTTTCAACGGAGCAGTATCGTTAAAATACTATTAAAACGCAAAATTATAGATATTTGTGGTGTTTACTACAATACCTACTGCAGATCTTTCAATTTGATACAAACAGTTCATTAAAATAAGAGTAAGTTTATAGAATGACGTACAATGTACTAAAATAAAAGTAGAATTTAAATAATAGGTACGACTGTATATTATCATAGTGTTGTTGTATACCAACCCGTATAATGTGTAACTGCGAACATTTTCAAACTGTACAATATTTTATTTGCATTAAATCTTAACACATTATTACATTTTGTTTGTTGCTCTTCCTATACGAACGTACCATTAGTCGAAAATTACAAATATTATTATCATTGTTACGATGTGAAAATCCATTTGCAGCAGGAAGGTTTTTTCGTAAATGTGCAACTACTTTTAAAATTTAGCTTAGGTACACACCTATATAACCAGCAGGATGATCGATTCCATTATACCAATAATGGTAGATGGTACCTGGCGGTCTTTTAAAAACGATTTTTGAAAACATCACAGCGGCCACGAGTATAGCTATATATATACACATTATGTTGTCAGATGGTCGCCGTTTGCCGTTTGGCCAGGTATAGTTTAGTACTAAATTCTTTGTATACCGTGAACTGTTGGGACAGTGTGGGCTATGTATTGTATAAAAGAAAGAAAAACATTTCAGAGAGTTATTTACAAAACGAATTTCTTTCAAAAACATATATATATAGGTACGCTAGCTAAACATATTATACTGTCGTGTTACAATAGTGCTAAAATAACTGTATTTTTTCCAAATTTTATCGAATCGTATAATATTACCCTTGTTCCGGTATTCATATTGAATTAAAAACGTACCTACGAATAATTCGTTCCGAAAGTACAAACGATTAAATTAGTTTAATTTATAGTTATAACAATGTATGTTTCCAGATGTATAGGTAGTATATCTAGGTAGTAAAAATTGATAATCATTACGTTTCGATTTTGTATCGCTTAATAGTTAAATATAAAAGCCTATGGTTGAATTAAAAACTCCGATAGTTGAATAGCAAGTGAAACAAAAAAAAATTAAACAAAATTAATAAACCTATAAGTTAGAGAACCTATGCGTTCGTATACACTCTATACCTATGGATGAATACCGCGTTAATGCGCATTGTACTGTGTATAGATTATACCTAACCGACAGCCATATAACTAAGAAAAAAAAAAAAATCAATTTTAATAACCAATGATTCCCCGCGCAATTGTTTCAATTTTGAATACATTTGGTAATAACTACGTACGCGATTAGATTTTAAAATTATACATAGTGCAAATTTGAAAAATAAAATCAAACAAACATCTTTCGTTGACTTATTTTCAAAAAATGTGGATGAAAATTAACGAGAATCGATTCACGCGATTTTGGTTTAGGTACCTAAAAATGGACGCTTTTAGTTTTTACGCCGTTATTCCGCGCTCTTCGGAAAATTGTTTAATTTTATTGAAATTTTTACACACCATCGGAATGGAACGTGGATGAAGTTTAAACGTCAAAAAGATTTCTTCAAATGATTTCGATCATTTTTCAACGAACCGTAATTGATTTTAATGTATAATCATACTAATGATAGAACTTTAAAGTTTTTGTAAACCTGTGGGTTTTGTTACTGTGTAGGTATTTGATCGATTTGAAAGCGTAGAATAGTAAATGTCAAATTGTAATTGAAGTAGGTACGTTTTAAAATATTTAATGAGTAAAATAAACCTACAAGCACCTACAATAACAAAACTACAAACTATAACCCGTGATAATATTGGGTATAATAATTGGCAGCAAACGTTAGCGAATCATTATATTATGTATAGCACGATTTTTTTAATTTTTTTTACACCGTGCGATTTTTTTTTTTATTGTTTTAACTACTTACCTATAAATTATAATATCGCTTTAGCGTAACACATAAAATACGCGTACACCAAACAGCTCTGCAAGTTCTATACAACCACGTTTTTTTTTTTTTTGTTTACTATTAAACCATATTATATCGTTGTGTAGAAACAGCACATTTGTGTTACAACTTGTAATATTTCGATCAAAACTAATTATTAAAAATTAGAACTATTAGCTCACGTAACAGCTGCAGTCTGCGTAATAACATAGTGATTTATTTGACGAACAATTTTGTTTTTCATTCGCCTCGTGGTACGTACTCAGTTTGAAATATTTGATTAGAAATAGGTTGTAGGTATATCTCGCTGTGGGAAATAATCGAACAGCCGGTTTCACCGACGTTTACAGTTAGAGAGATTTGACTGGATAATTCGGTTATTTAACTAATCATTTTTTGCGTTTCACATTATTACTGTACCTATATATTGTTGGCCTGATCACACGTGTTGTTAAAATGTTTGTCAAGTTAATTACCACCGAAAATCGCAGCTTGTTACAGCGTAGGTGTGTGCTAAACGTAATTTTATCAGCAGTCTTCTGAAAACGTTTGAGTAAAAGTACTCAAATACACTTTACTTATAAACACGCATTTTATACCTACACGTATAAAAAGTATTTGTAAACAGTTAATAATTGTGTTTAAAACATACATTGAATACTTTTTTCAAAAATTATTTGTACCTAAGGTATATTTTTTTTTTCCCCCATAAATCCTTCTCCCTTTTTTTTATTGAAGAAAAAGGGTATCCTATCAGATACCTATTACCAACAAGATAACATTATTTCTAATAAAGCAGAAACATTTATGACAATATTATTATCAATTTCACATACCTACTCTGTTTATCAGAGAAAATATCTGTTTTTTTTTTTGTTTTTAATAAACACACTATGACAATAATCGGCGGCAAAATAATTGCAGAGAGTCAGCGGTGTAGCCCTGTACAATATTATACGCACTTTTCGAGACTACACAAAAGAAAACTATAATAACTATTATTAGCTGTTTAAATTTGTAAGCGTTTATCTGGGTTTATATTTTTTAAAAGTTTTGTTTTGTTATAATCAATTATACTCATTTTTTGATAAATTTTTTCCGGCATATAGCTTTGGATTTGGATAGTAAAAACATATTTTGGGTATAGGGTAGGAGGTACCCAATTATGTTTTTTGACTAGATAGGTACATCGCGTACGTGCCTAGGTTGTTTTTCTATAATTGACTGGAAGTTGGTAAAAAAATTCTTTCTATTTAGGTTTTTAAAAGTGAGTATTTATAAATATCTACTGTACCATATGTTTTATGACTCGTAAATATTTTACCATACAGATCACGTATGAATTCTTCTTGCGAGGCTTCGGATTGGATTGGATACGTCATTAAAGTAATTGTCGTAACAAACTCCACAACCGAGTTGTTTTTTTATTCTCTACCAACAACACCAAAGGGAACAATAATTAATTCTCCCATTGGCCACTAAAAAATTTCCTAGTTCCAAAATCAAAATTTGATTTCTCGTCAGACATATATAGTCGGACGCATTTTTTTTTTTTTTTAAACAAAAATATTAAGATTTTAGTTATTCAAAGATAAGCGCCCAAATATTGATTCCTTTAGTTCCAAGCGCACGCTCGTTATTATTTGAACTACAAGATGAGTGAATTGTGTTTCAAGAAGAAAATGTATGTTTACATTTGGTAGCTGAAAATATTTCATTCCTTTCTAGCAAATCTGCCAGTCGCACACACACGCATGAAATTTAATACGCACATTGAGGATTACAAAAAGGTCAACAAATGAAAAAAATATGCACTGTGTTATTATGAAATGAATGGAACAATTTAACAAAGAAAATTTAAAGTTTTAAGAATAGAGCGGCGGACGGTGTTGTGTTAAAATTTTACATATTTGTTTGTTTCTTGTTTCATTTAGTCAGTTTTTTTATTTGAATCATTTTTAGTATCAAGTAAACTAAATCTAACAATATTCCTGGCATCAATTCAGATAATATGGGTGTATAAAGATATATATTTTTAAACAATCGTGCATTATCTGTGAAAACTACAGATTCCAATAATTAAATCTGTAATTTAATCTCGAAGCGAGATATAATGTTGGATAGACGGAAGAATGTTCAGCAGTTGGCATGACACACCACGGTGTTGGTCTACACCTTCTTCGTATGATTGAACCAATTTCAATGTTTAAATAGTCTTGCATTATTTGTCATAACTAAAACTATACAGATTCTAATAAAAAAAAATTAATAGTTAACTTGCAATGGCGTGAGACAACAATAGAAAAAAAATACGTTTTCTTTCTGACACATGAGCTTTTTTTTTTATTGTTTTACTTAAGTGTAATAATAAATAATCAAAAATGTTCTTATATTACAATCTAAACCCTTAAAAAAAAAAAAAAAAAATACACGTATTAAAATAAATATTATAAAAAAAATTATTAAGTAAATACATTTTCAAGATAATGTAAATGTGTCCATAGTATTGATATTAAAGAATTATTTACATTTTTTAGAAACTTTTATACACTGCAGTATATAGCGCACCACAATTATTGTTGGTCACTAATTTTTAAGAGGATAAAAGTACAGTTTTTGTCAATTTTACATTGGTGTTTATTAGAAACATAACCTTTTGCTGTAGTACGCGATCAGTGAAAAGATTTAGACAAATAAAAATGAGTACTTAATACATTTTTGTTTCTTAAGATCGAGATCTAAAAGAAAAAAATTTTGAATAAAGGTTTTCGACGGATATTATAGTGTACAAAATGCATTTATGCAGTGCCGGATGACGACGTCTGTTGCCCAGGAACTGAATACTGGGGTCTAAAATTGGTGAAGTTGGTGTTGCCGAGTGCACCGTTTAACTGTCCATTTTGAAAACCATTTGGATACTGATTGCTAATAGTTCCAACTGTTGAAAAACAAACATAGAAAACATTTGTAACATTTGTAGTCATTATGAAGTGCACTGAAGAAAAACTAACCCCCAGACTGTTGCTGAGTGGTAGATGTGGCCGATGATGTGGAGGCGGCCAAACGCGACAGTATAGATCTCTCGGACATCTGGAGTCGCTGGGCAACTGGCGGTATACGAGCCAACGTTGCGGGCAACCTGCTGACATCAGACTTCATGTCCGACAAAAGTTCTTCCAGCTGATTTAACACCTAAAAGAAAAAAAATCATAGGAAAAATAACAAGGAGTTGAACACAGCACAAACAGATCAAATTTGGTAAATGATGATTGTACCTTGTGAAGAACAGCATTTGCGGGTTTGTTGCCAGCCAGACTTTCTTTAGACAAGTGCTGATGCGACTCAGCTAAGCACTCTACCTCGGCAAATCGTGCGTTCAATGACATGGCTGGATGATTAGGATCTTGTGTGAGATTCAAATAGGCAGCTCGCCTGAGTTGTTCTTCAATCACTAACGCTTGTTCCAGTAGTTTGAATCTCCTGGCTAAAAATTTGTTTTTGATTTCCAGAAAATTTCCTTTGCCTACGTCCATTTTGAACGGCTCGTTAATAATAGCAAAACGGATGTCATTTTGAATATCTTGCCAACGTCCGTAACCGTGGGTCACAATACCGGCCAAGAGCCAATAGTCGTGCCTTCACAATTAAACATAAATTATTACACAACTAATACAACACAATGATGTACACTTGTATAAAAAAAAAAAAAAAATCATACCTCCTATGCCAAATTTCATACTCTCGCCCTGGAACAGCTGCTTTCTCTTCATTTACCCACAAGGTGTGTAGTTCGGTAAACCCGCCATCAGCAATATTAAACATGAACTTCCTAGTAGTTTTATCCTCTTTATCATTTTCCGTTCCAATGCCGGCTGCCACCTTGGCTCTTTCAGCCTCTTCTAACAATTTTTTCTTTGTTTCATCGTCAATTTGCTGTGCTTTAGCAGAAGCTTCAACAGCTTTATTTTCTTCCTATTAATTTTAACATCAAATACACAACTAATAAAAATTTATCTTACATTATATAAATTACACAGATCTAAAAATATATTACACAACACATACTTCTTTTTTATCGGCTGCAGACAATTCAGGTTCTTTTTCCTCTTCTTTCTTTTCATTTTCAGACACTTCCACTAAATCTGTTGGTTTTTGTTCAGTTGTTGCACCGTCAGTTGGGATGATTTGTTCAGCCTTCACAACTACGGCGTCATTTTCTTCAATGCTTTCTTTTTCTACTGGTTTTTCTTCTGGTTTTTCTTTCTGTAAATCTACAGTACTTTCTTCGGTTACTTCTTCTGCAGTTTCTTTCTTCTCCTAAAAATAAATACACAAAATTAGAAACTATAGTATTTGGTTACTATTAAATTATTTTTAAAAAGGTTAGTGCCCAAAATATTTTAGAGGTGTAACTGATAATTGACAAAATAATACAAAATGAATGGTACAAAATCGGGTTGGTGTTTGTGTGAAAGTGAAATCTTTGATTTTATTTTATAAATTTTTACAAATTAATTTTAAAAAAATTTTTGATTCTTAAAAAAAGTATGACAAGAAAATAAAAAATGTAGCATGCAAAGCAGATGTATTGAAGAATTCAAATCAGTTTATAGATTCCTTATCACATTAATAGATTATAATAGATTCGATTGGTATGATGGAACTATAAACCGTCTTAAGCCCTATGGTTTACGTGTGACAGAGAAAGAAAATCTAGGAGTAGAAGGGTCCATTAAATTATTGATTCTCAAGATCCATACTAATATGAGTAATAATTAATAATAAAAACAGATGAACAAAATATAGTTAATAAACTCTCTCAACTGACTCCCAAAATAAAAACTTCAAAATCTAACTAAAAAGATTTTGATAACTGACGTCACAGCCAAAATTACAACAATTTAGATAAGAAACTATCTGACAAGCAGCAAATGCATCACTAAAACTCATTGCACCAAATAATTTCATCACTTGTAAAAGAATTAAAACAAAGTTATCATATTTCCTGTAATATACTAACTTGTTTTATGATTGATAGGTATAAATAAACATGTGTACATGATTGTTTGATTAGTTTTAAAGAGGTCACTATTTATAATTTAATATAGGTAAAATGAAAATAAAGCCAAATGACAGTAAAGGTTAGAAAAAATCACTTACAAAAATAATAATGATTCAAAGTGTGCTCAGTTTACCAATACAAATTGAGCCATAACAGTTGAATAGTGTCTGTTGTTAGAGTATTATTATATAATTACAATAAAGACCTCAAAATATAATAACAGTTTCATTTTGGTAGGTCTAATACAAAATATACCTAACACCATTATGGAACTGCACTTCATTGTCATATGATATATTTAAAAGAAATATTAAATTATGGTTATCAAAAAATGTAAATACGGAAGTTTTATTTTCACATGGTTCTAAGCCTACAATTTTACTAATATTACAAAAAAAATATTATTTATAAGATATTACCATAGCTATTATAATTATTACAACAAACTCATTTTTTAAGTTACGGTTGTATGTTTCTGCTTTAGTTTCTTTAATTTTTGGGCCTATATTATTACCTCAATGCAACTTAGCTCCTATAATCATTATTACCTATTACTATTATGATTATTATTTATTTATTTATATAAATCTTTTTTTTTCTCAAACTATATATATTTTCAATTATATAAAATATAGTACTCACACTTTTCCACCGACAAGAGGTTTTATCCTCAGTGGTGGATAGGGCTTGTTTTTCTAAATTAGAATTAACTCTACTGTACATTTTTTCTTTATGTCAAATAAACAATATTATTATTCTTATTACATACCTACTAGGCATTATTATTAAAAAAGGGTGAACCATAGTTTAAAATTTTCAAAATTGTTTGGAATCTTAATTTTGTTATAATGAGAAAATTATTTTAAAATTAATACTAAAAAAGTCAAACAAACAATTTCAAAATTTGTACCCACGTTCCAAGGTTATATTATGTTTAACATAATATAACAAAATGAGAAGTCTGAAATAATAAAATGGTCGCAGTCTTTGTAATTTGTAAGTTAGAAACTTAGATCACAAATATTTTATTAATTTTTGCCAACTTCAGATCTTTAAAAAACTATAGGAAAAATTTGTGACTTATATCTACCATGGATATATCCATGCTTAAAAATTTTTTATTAGAACCTGGCAAAACCTAGCTCCAGGATTAAGGAAATATGTAAGTACTCATTTAACATTTAACAAGTCAGACTACTTATCTACTATCTAGCAAATAAATCACACAGTCATAAAAAAAAAAAATTGTATTCAATGATAAATTTTAAATAACTATTTATTAACAACCTTTATATTAGGCAATATTATTATAAAAACGCAAGACCAAAGCAGAAAGTGAGAAAGTTGGAGAAAATTTCATAACCATGGTTTTGCAGCATGCCAAATTGGCTTGCAAGTTCCTTTGATATTTAAATGCATATATTTTTTTTAGGAATCTTGCAAAAGACACTGAAAAAATGTGTAAGTAAAATATAAAGTACTTTTTAAACATTTATCAAGTCAGATATTAAAAAGCAAAAGTACCAAACATAAGTCATTGTAAAATTTTGTGTACATCATACATTGATAAACTTAAAATAATTGTCTATAATTAACATTAACCTGTGTAGCCTAATAGAGTTTTTAAAATTATTTAAATGTTTTCATTAAGAGCTTGAAAACACCAACATTGAAAAAATATGTAGGTAAACTATCAAAAACTTAGTTAACGTTTATCAAGTCAGATACTATCTAGCAAAAGCATCAAACATAAGTCATTGTAAAATTTTGTGTACATCATACATTGATAAACTTAAAATAATTATCTACAAGTAACATTATCCTGCGTAGCCTAATAGAGTTTTTTAATTATTTAAATGTTTTTATTTATATTTTTCATTAGGGCCTGGAAAATACCAACATTGAAAATGTAAGTAGGTAAACTATCAAAAACTTATTTATTTATCAAGTCAGATACTATCTAGAAAATACATCACACATAGTCACTGAAAAAATGTTGTACATCATTTATTGATAAATTTAAAATATTGGTAGTTTACCAACATTATTATCAATCCTGGTATTATTAATAAAAATAGAAAGTTTGTTGCATAAGGGCTTTGTCAGTTCAGACTTCAACAACTAAACGTAATAATCTTTTACTATGATTGCCAACATTAAAATAATGTTTAGGTAAATTATCAAGTAATTATCCTAACCTATAACCATACATCCACAGACATCGGGAGCGGCCAAAGAGGCCTCCAAAAATTAAGACACAAGTACAGTATAGGTAACGTATAGTAACATGGGTCACTTAACTTAAAATTATGATAGCTCCCAAATTATTTTAACCAAAGTCCGCCATTGATTAGGTACATTTATTTCATATATTTTACTGATTCAATAGTTATTACCAAATAGAGGATCGGTAAAAAAAGTATTTATAATAAATAAAAGGGTTTACTTACAATCGGTTCTTCTTTAGATTCTGTTTTAGCAGACATTTTGTTTTCTTCTTTGACAACAACTGGTGTTTCAGTTTCTTCTTCTGTTTTAGTTTGATCAGGTTTATTATCTGGTGTTTCTAATATTTCTTTTGGTTTCTCATCGGTTTCCTGAAAAAGAAATAAATATACAACAGTTAACAAAAGCCTTCTATTTATTTGGATAAAAAATATATTTTAATCAATACACGTTTCCAATATAAAATATTTACTAGAGGTTTATTTTCTGTTTTTTCAGTTTCAACTTCAGCTTTCTCTGAAATCGTAGTAGTAGGTGTTGATGCTTCTGAGCGCGGTACAGGAGTTGAACTAGTAGACACATCAGCTGGTTTGTTAGTTTGAATGGGTTTACGTATAAGTTCTGGCATACTGTAGAAACCGTTTATTTCTTCAAATTCTTGAACCTAAAATATAAAACGTCAACATATTTATTGTTATATTAAACATACTAATACCTCTAATAATTGAAACATGGCACTTACTTTTTTACGAATCAATGACATAACACCAATTCTGGTTAAGACATGTTGTCGACTCAAACCTTCACGGGGTACACCGTCGGCAAAAAATTCAGAATTGTCTGCACCAGGTTCACAAAGATGACGCATAAACAATGAAACGTATGCTTTGAAATTTTTTTCTGATTTTCCACGTAAATCTCTCACAAGCCTGTATTAAAAAAAAAAAAAAATATATATAAAATCAAGACACAAAATAAATTTATTTTATATTGTTATCAAAAGTTACCATTGGGAATTAAAAGCATCTTGAGGAGGCATTCCATACCGCATAATTGCATTTAAGAAAGCCTTTCTTTGTCGTGCATTGAAACCAAGTACCTAAACAAAAGTCAAAGTTCAGTAAATAACAGTCAGAAATATAATAGCGAAACAGAATACATTTCTCATTTTTTAACTGAAAATTAATGTTGAAAGAGGCCTTTAATAACAGCACAAACTACTTAATATGCTATTATTCTAATTCTCCTTCATTCAATTTTCCAAATAAGTACACACAACATTTCAAAACTTGAAAATGGTTTCACGAGCAATATTTGGTTGTATAATATTTACAGAGATTTTACTTACTTCAATATTTCCACCCACTCTAGCCAATAACGGAGGTAAAGGTCTATCTCTTTCTTCTTTTCTTTCTGGTTTACGTTTAAGTTTCTTGCCAGCTTCTCCATCTTTCTCATCAAAGTCATCATCTTCTTTGTCATCTTTTTTTAATTAAAAAATATCAAATACAAAAATAAAATAAAAATTGTATTAGAAATTAAACCTGATGGTGCTGAGAAATCAGAATTGTAATCGGATAGATTCTCTTGCCAGTTAGTATCTTCACGAGCAGAATCTACTACACCGCCTCCATCATTGTAATTCACCTACGACGTAAAAACATTGGTCAACGTGGCAACTACAAAACATAAAAAATCCAAAAAATTTACCTGTTTCCTAACACGTTTTCCTTTACCCAACGTTCTAGATATATCTTCTTGGTGTTGCTCATAATGGTGACGAAGCAATTTAACCCAATATGCAGGATCTGTATTTTCAGCTTCCTGTTTAATAACTTCAGTGTTAGCTTCTTCTTCCTCGTCTTCTTCTTTAGTTACGTAACTGGCTACTTTAAATGAAGACAGATATTCATTTGACCAGTTCTCTTTTTGCTCAATACCAATTTTGGAGCGATCTAACAACTCTTCCACAGCTTTGTCGTCATAATGAATTGCTTCTTCTTCTTTACCCTATACAAGAGAAAAGTTGTTTAAATTACTGTTCTAATAACACTAATAACCAATATTTGAGGAAAATACTTCTTCTTCTTTGAACAGTTCTTCAGTACCAAATCGTAATATATCATCTAACTCTTGTTTAGTGAAATTGGTTTGTTTTCCTCCCATGCCAGGTCTTACAACCAAGTGGGTTAGCATCATTTTTCTTTTAGCGACTTGAGTTACTCGTTCTTCTACTGAGTTTCTTGTCACAAAACGATATATCATTACCTAAGTTACATATATTTCACATTAAATCAAACAATACAGATTTAAACAACCCGAGTAAAGATATGACAAAAGAAATTATATATTACCTTATTTGCTTGACCAATACGATGAGCTCTAGAAAAAGCTTGAATATCATTGTGAGGATTCCAATCGGAATCATAAATAATGACAGTATCGGCGGTTGCCAAGTTGATACCCAAACCACCAGCCCTAAAAATGAAAACATGCTTTAAAACAAATTCAGCAGAACAGCGAGCACCACAGTGAACATATACATATTGTAAATTAAATTAAATGTGGCGCTATAATTTAAAATATAAAATATTCAATTTATCGATTTGTTCATTTCATACATTTTGTCAAAACATTTATGTTAAAGAGTATTTTTATGTTAAAAATTTGTTAAGCATAAAGTTTTGGTTTTTTTCTTCAAAATAATTTTAGAAAGTAAATTACAAGGTAAATTATTAAATACTTTTTGCACTCTGGATGTTTTGTAAAAGAATAGTATATTATTATTATTGTTTTTAAAAAAATTTAAATAAAGGTAATGACTTTATAAGCTATCACATGAATGTACTATAAACATTGTTAACCACAGTTTGATCATTATAATAACTAACAATTAATGTGTGAATTTCAATTTACAAATTATAATTAAGTATGAACATATTATTATAAATACCTTGTTGAGAGCAAGAATACAAATTGTTGAGCCCCAGGAGCATTGAATCTATCAATAGCTTCTTGTCTTTGATTTCCAGTAATAGATCCGTCAATTCTCTCATATTTGTAACCTTCGCCTTCTAGATAATCTTCAAGAATATCCAACATTTTTGTCATTTGAGAAAATATTAACACTCTGAAAACATTATATAACCATTTTTACAAATACTACATCACGTAAGAGAATTTTTATTCATAGAGTGGATGTATAAGTATAAAATGTATGAATATTTCATTTATTTTTATTGTATTCAAAGAAATATTAAGTTGAATTAAAATAATACTGCATTAATTAACTTACCGATGATTTGTTTCTTGAAGTTTTTTAAGCATCTTGGATAGCAAAACAAGTTTTCCAGCTGCTCTGGTTAATGCGCCAATTTCGTAACTTCCACTCATAGAAGTTGGGGCTTCTTGAGCAGCAGCAGGGAACAAATAAGGATGATTACAACACTTCTTCAAATCCATCATAATATTTAACAAGGACACTTGCTGACCACCACCTCTTGGATTCAATGCTTCAAAGTTTCTTGTCAATATATACTTATAATATTTCTTTTGCATAGGCGATAATTCCACACGCACAATAAACTCAGATTTTGAAGGCATATTCTAAAACAATATCAGTTATGACTTATGAGTTATACATTTCAATTTTCTATACATAAATATACATATAACAGGGACGAGACACGTTTTTTACATTGTTTGTGATTAAATAAATGAAAAATGATGCAAAAAAAAAAATGAGAAAATGAAAAAAAAAATAAAACAAAATCTTAATTTAATATTTGAAAAAAATTTACTATGGAACTTATTTTTGTGTACAAGTATACCAACTATTACACTATTATCATAACATTTTTTTTTTTAAATGTACCTACACAGAACTTACATTTGTCGCATTAATATTTATTTTATAAACTAGCTACTATTACATATTTATAATTAAAAATATTTAGTCATTCAGATGTAGTCATCTATGATATGAGGAACAAAAGCGCGTGGAGAAGAAAATTTAACTGTGAACTGCAAGAAGAGCTGGGACTGGCACCAGTCACTAGTTTTATAAATGGCCAACTTATACAAAGGCTTGGTCACGTAATGCTTAGAATTGAGGAAGACAATTAGAGCGGTGCTGGAGTGGAAACCTATGGGGACAAGACCTCGCAAGCGTTCAAGAAAAAGATGCAAAGGAGGGAGATCTCACAAAAGTAGAAGTACAAGAATGGAGAACAATAGATTATAACAAGGAAGAGTGGAGGAATAAATGACAAAAGAAGTAAGTTGCAGTTATGTTTTTGGTGGATTAGTTTGTTTAAACATAATATGAAGTTATTTTGGTTATTAAGTAATTACTGTAACATATTTTATACACCTATTGTTTGTTACAGTTAAATAAAATTTATAGACATGTAACAATTTACCTTTAAGACATCAGCTTTTAATCTTCTCAGCATATGAGGTCCTAACATTTCATGAAGTCTCTTGACTTGCTCTTCTTTGGAAACATCAGCAAATTCATTTTGGAAAACTGTTAAATCGTTAAATTTCTCAGGGGTCAAAAAATTTAATAAATGGAATAACTCTTCCAAATTATTTTGCAATGGAGTACCAGTTAATAGCAGTTTATTACGTATGTTGTAACCAGCCAACAGTCTAAAGAACTGTAATTTTATGGTTAGACAAATTATGAAAACACATTAAAACTATAAAGTCTTTAATTAATAATTGATAATTACTTTTGACTGATTGCTTTTGAGTCTGTGAGCTTCATCCACTACTAATACAGCCCACTCAATAGATCCTAACAGTGGAGCATCTATTGAAACCAACTCGTAACTTGTAAGCAATACATGAAATTTAACGTTGCCTTTAATCTTAGTACAACGCACACCAGAACGATTATCGTCAACGGTAAATTCATGCTCTCTTATAGTGACTCTAGAATCTTTGTCTCCAACATACGAAACAACATAGAAATCTGGTGCCCAGGTTTCAAACTCACGCTCCCAATTAATAAGAGTTGATAATGGTACGCTCACCTAAACAAAATGATGCAAAACTAATTAACAAAGAAACACTAACAAATAAAAATAAAAGTAACAACACTTACCAAAAATGGGCCTTTGCAATGTCCTTCTTTGTACAGAGAATACAAGAACGTAATAGTTTGAATAGTTTTTCCAAGACCCATTTCATCAGCCAAAATAGTATCGATTCCTTGACCCCAAGAGTATCTTAACCAGTTTAAACCTTCTAACTGATAAGGATGCAATTCCATACCAGTATCAGCAACATAATCGGGTTGCTTTTCATATTTCTTCTTCAAATCTGTAATTGGTTTATCTGGTGCAGTCACAAACTTGCGACTATAAGTAAAAAAACAACAAAAAAAAAACAATAATTATAATACTTATACAAATATACACATTATAATTGATTTTGCCAATAGCAAACTAATAAATTAATAGTCTATACCTAAGCATTGTAGCAGTATAAATAGTAAAAAAACTTTGCAAAAACTAACTTGGAATATATAAAATGGATCAAATAAGTTTGCCCTAGCTAAATAAATATAATAATATTTAACTATCATAGGATAGAAGTAAAAAAAATTTTTCCTGTCAATTGCAAAGGTTTTTAATAACATACCAAGAAAGACCAGTAGCTTTAGGAGTTTCTTCATCATCAACTGAATCTTTTTTGTTACTAACAGTCTTTTTGCCTTTTGTTTTCTTATTTTTCTTAGACAAATCACAAGACGCTCTTAATTCCTAAACAATAATCATTAATTAGTGAGCGTTACATTACATACACAAATAAAAATAAAATATAACACTTACCCAATAATAATCTATATAAGACTTTAAATCAATATATTCGGTATCTTCGTGTTCCCATGTAGCTAAACTGTACGGTAGGTCTCGCCATTTCACTAAATACATCATTCGGCCGTCTCTTAAATGTTTGTGGCTTAAAACCCTATGGATTAACAGCCATTCTGGCTTCACGCCGTATCTAAAGTTTACATAATATAAGACCATTATGTCTACAGTATCATACATATTTTTGTATAAAAATTAAACCAATTTAACGGTTAATAACAATGTGTAATGTTTGTGGTAAAAAAAATCAAATAGCAAATGGACAATTTAGAAAAATTTGAAGAAAAAAAAAAAAAAGAAAAAGTTATATAATATTTGATGACCCAGAAATATCTAACAGAAAAAATACATAAAAAGGCTGTAATTATCATATTTATCTAGTTATTGTTTGTTAAATATTATGTTACTATTTGGGTTATACCATACAAATATTACAATATAATTAATAGAGAAAACATAAACAAAAATCAATAAATGTTAAAAAGAATAGGAGTATGATAGAACACAGCTATGACATGGGTGATGTGTTACATTACACAGCTTAGTAGTAACTAAAAAATAAAATTAAAAGAAAAACACAAAACTTAGTATCTACATTAGTCAAATAATAAGGAATCTTTTGTTGTAATTCAATTTGTTATGAACAAATCTTCAATTGTTAAAATAAAAAAACACATTTGTAGTACCTATAATATTTTTCTTCTAAGGCAACCTGATCACCTCCAACTGCTTGAAGTCGTTTCCACCGATTGTCCATTTCATCTAAGGGTTCTTCTAATTTAGGTGGTTCATCCATATCACACTTTCGCATGTAGCTACGTACAGTAAGTGGATGAAAAACTTCCAACTGTAATGTGTATTTGAAAATTGTGTTAAATATAAATTGTATTTAAATATTAAAAAATGCATATAATTACTTGAACTTCAGACACCCAATCACATTTCCAGTAACTTTGATCTTTCCATCTTACAAAATATTCGCGTTGTCGTTGCTTTTTATTTCGTCGTTTACTAGCCCTTTCATTTTCATCAGCCGGTTTATCTTTATCTTCTGGTAATGGTTTCCAACGCCAGGTTAAAATTTTGGCTACTTTTCCAGGTAATGGTTTTGCCTAAACATAATACAAAACAAAATTATAATATGTTCAGCAGATTAATTTATTTGAACTCTTACCGAACATCGAGGACACTTCCAATCACCATCAGGTACATCAGTAATGGGCGGACTCAAACAGAAAGTATGATAAGCTGCTGGACATGAATCACAACATAATAGTTCACCACCGTCTTTGCACACTCTTTAATCAAAATTTAACACGTTAAGACATTTTAGTTGAACAAAAAAAAAAAAAAAAAAAAAAATTGTTCACCTGCAAAACTCTTGATGTTCGTCTTCTTCTTGTTCTTGGCCACCTTCGCTTTCACAATGAGGACATGACCATTTTCCTTCAGGCGTATCTTCTAGTTCTGGATCCAAACACACAAGATGATATGCTTTGGGACAAGTATCACATAAAATAATCTCGCCACCTTGCTGACAAACTTCACAGTAATCTTGATGGTCAGTTTGCTAAAAATTCAAACACCAGAATTACATTTACATTTCAATCACTACCTATTTTATAGTCATAGAATTATTGGTGAAAATAGCACTTCCAAGGATTTAATCTTACCTCATATCCGTCATCTCCATCTCCTTCACCATCAGGAAATTTAGATGTTGTTTTTGTCTTTTTCTTCTTTTTAGACTTGTTACCGATTTTAGTTTTAGCTTTCTTTTTGGGAGCATCAGGGTCATCAACTTTTTTATCAACAGTTTCAGCTTCAACAGCTGCACCTTCTTCAGCTTCTTGTAGCATTTGCTCAAACTCTGCATCAGAATCGCCTTGGTTGTCTCCAGCTCCATTTCCTTCAGCATCATCGTCCTGAAATTTCATAATTATATTAATAATAGTGTAGCTCAATTAAAAATCAAATTAATATAAAATTAATTTAAATGGTAACTAACAGAACTTGCTTGTTTCCGTTTTCCAAGCCGAATTTTCAATGTCGGGACTTTGGAGGTAGACCCTACGGAATTTCTTCCTTTGCTACCACCACCACTTCGTTTACTTCCACGGTTACTTCGTTTTTTGCTTTTCTTTTCTTCAACTTCAACTTCTGCTTCTTCTTCCTCTTCTAGTTCTTCTACATCCTCGACTGATCTTGACTGAAATTAAAATCAAAGAATTTTTTTATTTTTATTTAATTACATAATATTACTACAAAGTTCTTTTTTCATTTTACATACTTTGTGTCTTGAAGTAGAACTCTTAGGTTGATACTCGGGTTCTTCATTAGTTTCATATTCCGATTGTTCTTGATTAGGATTGCTCTCGCTGAATTCGCGCCACTTAGCAGCAACCAGCATCATCATTTTAGCTATCACAACCTAAGTAAAAAATACCAATAAGTTCAACATTAAATAAGTAATAAAAAAAAGCAGGATTAAATGTATGTACCTTTGGATTTTCTTTGGCAAGAATGGGCCTAACATGTTGCTGAAATAGTTTGTAAGTAGTCAAATTTTGGTAATCTGCATCGGTGTATTCAATATTAACATCTTGCAAGCCAAAAGTCTGACAAACTTCCTCAACTGAGGGCATTCCAGCTGAAATCATCAAATAAAAATTAATTATACACTTGTACCTAGTTTTATTGAATACTGTTTTTAAGCTTTAGAGGACTAAGTCCTTACTGCCATTGTTATCTTGTGAAGCGGTCGGTGTACTCGGTTGGTGGTGTTTAGAAGACGAGTTTTTGGATTTTTTGGACTTGCGACTTGAATAATCAGAATCATTGGCTGCAGTAGTCTCTTCTTCAAAATTGCCAAAATCACTCTCCTACAAAGAACCAACAAATAGGAAATTATAATATTTAATTTGAATCGGGAAATAAAACTGATAGGTACCTCTGCACTGTCACCTCCTCGTTTTCTCTTTTTCCTTTTCTTCTCTTTTTTGGAATCACTTTTGGCTTTACGTTTTTTACCTCGTTTCTTTTTACGACCATCTGGATCGTATTCATCATCTTCCTCCTACAAATAATAAAATTGGTTTAGAAAAGCACTACTAAGTGCATAAACTAGCGTAATATTTAATTACAATTGTAAATACGTTAGAAAAATTAGTAGAATAACTTCACAGGATGAAAAATATTAATTCTATTACTGACCTCAACTCGTTTTTCCTCTTCGGAATCAAATGAATTTTCAACACGACCCGGGTGTTCATCACCTTCTTCTGAAAATTGTGCAAGTTAGTAAAGTAACAATTTTACACGGATCAAACACATAAATACAACTGTCAACTAGAGATACGAATAGTATACATTTTTAAGGGGAATATTAGGTACCTTTTATAATACGATCCACCATTTTTTTTGTATAAAAATAAAAATTACAGTTTGTGCTGCGTGTGCATAATAATGACACGACGGCATGACAAAGATGATTTATTAGTTACACCGCGCTAAATTTAATAGTGATGACTATTTTTGTCAGTACTTACTTACCTACCTATTTTTGAACAAAATTAAATGGCTCTTCTAAATCATTTAAAATCAGGAATTATAAAAATAAAACGAATTTCACCATATTTACCAGCCTTCTATACGGAAAAAACTTACAAAAATAAAAGAAATTCACCGCACCGCTACGGATTTGGCCATCTTCAATCGTTTAAATACATGAAAGTCCATAACAATTTATGAAGTGCGATACTACGATGCTTTAACGAAAGACTAAATTTAACAACAGCAGTAACATAAGACGACACAAACTAATCGATTATTGTTCTAGGTTTTGGTTCGTTTCGGGGGTAAACCTATTATTGCCGGAATGCTGTATTCCAGTAGGGTTTGTTGGCGACACGTAAAAAAAAAAACACGTCCACTGCCTGCCGCGTACGTACGTAATACACATGGACAAACATAAGCGACCGGAGATAATTTTTACGAAAAATTCACAAAACTGCGGGTAACCTTAAAAGGAGATTTTGAACGGGGTGAAAAAAAAAAAAAAACCCGCTAAAATTACGACCGGGTAACGCGCGCGGTGTTACCAATATTATTATTATACCACGGTGATGATGATAAATAATAACAACAATAATTATTGCGATCATCGACGCGCGGGGTAATGACGATCGCGGACACCCCCCGCCGCCGCCGTCGCCGCAGCCACCGCCGCCGCGCCGCCTCCACCATTTTGTTTATACGGATGGCCCCATTAGCGAAATCCCGGCGGCGGCGGCCCTATCGCGGGGGGGGGGTTGATCAGGGGGGGGGGGAAAGCAAACGAAAAATACCAAAAAAATCGGTCAAAAGAGAAAAAAGGAAACACTTGGCTAGACCTTTTAATTTATCGAGACGCGACAGTAATATACACTATGATAGGTGGTAATAATTATCGTTAATAATTACCGGTAAACGACTCGTCGACGTCCTCGTCCGAAGCCATCGCGTTCGCTTCGATCCTCGTTGGACGCTGGCGGTGTCGTTGCGCTGCTGTTGCTGCTGCTGCTGGCCGTCCGGCAATCACATCGGAGCCCCGCGGGACACGTCGAAAATCCGCCGGCCGTTATCGTCGTCGGCGGCGGCGGCGATGGACGGCCGCGTGCGATCGTAAGCGCGCGCACACGCCGGATCGCGTATTTTCTCGGTGCCGGTTGTTCGCGTGTGCGCGTGTCCGTGAGGCCGATTCGGATTTCGTTAACGCGGACGATTTTCTCGACGCACAAAAAAAAATTTAATACAACATCGACGATACAATCACTGACAAAAACGAAAAGCGGCGGCGGCGGCACACGCGTTGTTTGGTTATTGTCTTTGGAATGGCGCGAGGCGCGCGGGCGGTGGTGGTGGAAGAAACGCGATCGGCGTTTTCGCGCGTGCGCGCCTCGCCGCCGGGCCGACCACAGCGCTCCGCGATTTCGGCGGCGGCGGCGGACCGTTTCGGAAACAAACGTCTCCTCCGCGGTGCGGTGCGGTGCGGTGCGGGGCGGTATTTTATTCGGTTGTCGCGGTGGTGCGCACAAAAACGCCGGTATTCGCGCGCGCGGTGCGGGGTGAGACGGCCGTACCGTGGCGGTGAGGGGTGGGGACGGAAAAGAAGGGAAAATTAATGCGAAGAACAGAGAGACGGACGGAGAGAGAGAGAATGTGAACTGCGAGATTTTCTGTGTTTTTTTTTTCCTGCTCGTGCCAATGCACCGAACGCGCGATGACTACAGGCGTATTTGCTCTGACGCCGCATCGACCGATGCTGCCGGACCAGTTCGGTCAAATCACCGGTGTTGTCATCGCACCGTCAACACCGTTCGCCCAGATTTTGTCCAAGAGGACTCTTTTTTTTATTGACGGATTGTACCCGTATAAATTTTTTTTAAAATAATCGTCGTTACAGTTTAGTTCAATACACACCGATACACACGTTTACAGAAATCTGAAGTCAATTTCGGCACCTCGTCTAATACTGTTATACACGATTTATTTACAAAAATAATACGTAAACAATGACTCGAGCGTCTAAAATGTTTTTTAGTATTTACCTAACATAATAACTATAACTTATAATCGTATACTAAACGCTCTGCACGTGTATTATACAGTTAGGTATTATACGCAGGGGTTCCGAAAACAATTTTTCCAATTCGGGGCGAAAGCGTTTACGCAAAAGTATCTGGAGACGATGCTTTTTTCTTCCACCCTGTACGTAATATTATTTTCCGACACTTCGAATATATCAGGTCGCGTTGTCGCCCATCAGCTCTTTTGGAGAAAAAAGTCACCTTTACCGCGCTCGCGGTTCATTGCTAGAAATAGATCTTGGTCGTACGTTACGGTTTTGTTCGAACAATTAATATTCAAATCAAAATATTCTTTATTTCCATAATAATATTATGTTTGGCCTTATGTAGGTATTATTTTTATCCTAAGAGACTTTTAAGATACCAGTTACTGACAGTTCAAAACGTGCAGTTGCACATTATTCATTGCGCTGCTGGTCCAATGTGAACGATCTATGCGTTAAGTTAAACACGGTTTTGACGTGGGTGCAGAAAAGTGAATATATTGTATGTAATTAAGCCGTAATGCGAATTCGTTGGTATGTATACAACACTTAATATAATCTAAAAATAAAATATTATGTTTGAACTAACAAAAATTTATGTAAAAAAAATCATTGCCATTTTATTCGTATTATTTAATGCGCACAGCGCCTCTCGAATTCACGTAGACAATGTTTTGTGTGTTTTACGTTTTATATACTAGGTAAGAATATACAACCGTGAACGCAACTAAAAAATAATTGAAAAGCGGCGAAATATAAGTTTTTAATAAAAAAAAAAAAAATTTTTTTGAAAATGCTTGTTAAAGGACGCGTCTTGACCAGATGGTAAATACGAATTTGTTTTTACAACTTTTTTTTTTTTTTTGGCTCCCGCGTAATCAGCCGATTTGTTGGTGCATTAATTTTTTTATTTTTTACCATTTTGTATTGACGATAACTTCTTCCATAATGCTCCGATTTTTAAAGTCAGTACCTCTAATGATATAGGGATATGGACACGGATGGTCGTAGACTATAAAGCGTCTATAAAATTAAAAAGTAACAGTAAAAAAACTAAGCGAAAATTAAGGAAAAAAGTTATAAAATTACGGCAAACCGTGTTTTTGACATAATCGATTTAGATTTTCGGCCATAACTTCCACGATAACGATCGGAATAAGCTGAATCTTATACATAAATAATATTTCAATTGGTATATGATTCAGGTCTGATACAAATTTTGAAAAATAATGAGCTAAGTATAGAACTTTGAAATTGTTGAAAGTTTTCATTTTTTTTGTAATTTTTGTTCGATAAAAAATTTAATTTTCCACAAAAAGTTAGTTACATACGGTACCTACTAAAAAATTTCGAAAATCTGTCGTTACAACTTTTATATTTAGTTGTTTAAATTTGGAAAACTGTCGAAAATTAATCATACCTTTGACTACTTTTAGAAAAAAATTCGTAACTCACACAAATTTGTTAATTAAGATTTTATGATTTGAAAATTAAATAGGAATGTAAAACCAAATTAGCTACCTGAAAAAAAATTCAAAAAAATCCACACAATAGATTCCAAACGCTTACAAAAAAGTATTGAAAAACGGTGTTATTTTGATAACGAATTTACACATTGTTTTACAATCGATACTAAAAACGTAATAACGTAAAGAAATGGTCCAAATGGTTTGTAATTTTCACATGTTATTTTAATTAATAAATTAAACTAAACTTTGTTTCTGAATTTTTTCATTCTCTCTATTTCTCTGTTTGAGTCACTGAGCTCACTCAGAATTATTATTTTCGTAATCAATTTATAATTGCTTTCAGATTTAATATACAATTCTATTATAAACCTTCCAAAACAATGACAAACAGCATCAAACTACCCACGCGACTTAGACGAGTAATTCTGACTTTTTTTTTCTTGAAAACATTCTGACGACCAGAAAGTCCGTCCAATCGAAAAAATATGTCATTGCACAAAAAAATTTGGAAAGTGCTCAGTGGACTTAGATTGTAACTTACTCTTGTAGCTTTTTTAATTTTTTTTTTTGTTTTCGAGTTATGCCCAAAAAACCATAACATCTTTTGATCATTTTCGGAAAAACACTGGAAATTTCGACATTTGTAATCTCTTTTACTATAGTAGCTGCGGTAGCTCCGATTTTTACGTTCAACATTGAATTTTGAAAACCACAAAAAAGTTTTGATTTTTAAACATATTCTATTTGAAACATTTTTTGGTTATTTTTTGAGTTATCTGTCAAACATTCCTAAATTCGATTATTTATTGTGTTTTCTATAGAGTGATTTGATCAATTCACTTTATACTTAATATCACATAAAAGTTAGATGATTTCATTTAGATTATTGGAAAGAACTTTTAAAATTTTACACATTTAGCAAGTATTTATCCGAAAACACACAATTGTAGACTAAAAACCCCAATGGAGGAGTGAATCTATTCGTGCAGTACCTATTGTACTTAACAAAACATAGTAAACGTCGAAATATTTAATAAAAAAAAAAGAAAGGGAGTTAATCGGGTGAGAAATTGTACGGCGTACCTTAGTTTAATGTAACTGATAGTATTTTGTTAAATTTTGTTTTTACCAGGACGTTGATATAAGTGCAGAGCTCGCTCAGAATCGTTTTTTCGAACGCGCAATGTTTTACATCATTGCTTTCGGTTATTAAATGTGTAACAAGTTTGAACCACAACTTCCGAAACAACCCGAAGAAGTGACCAAAGCGTAATATAGTTAAGGCAAACAACTTTTCACCCGTCCACAAATTTACTCCCGTTCTTTTTTTCTTTTCTTTCTTCTAAACGACGATTTGCAATGCGCATGTACGAAACCAACAACTCAAAACTATAAACGACTATCGTAATAGCACGATTCATCATTCCCATATATATATATATATATAGATTTCGCTGGAAAAATGGCTTTTATCAGTCGCGTAAGCCAAACGACGCGTACAACCCAGAATGTTCTAAATACGCGGGCAAATAAAAAGAGGCCAAGAGAGTAAGATACAAAGGCAGATGCTCCCATGAAACAGATTATCGATCGCTCGGTCTTGGTATCTTTAATGAAAACGTATATGTGTATAACGGTAAACAGAGGGTGGAATCGGCGGAGCCACCCCTATCCCCGGCCTGCGCCCCGACCTTTGACTGGAATAAGGGAATCGTCCATAATTTTTTATTAATACAAGTGTGGTAACTGTATCGAGCTGAAAAGTCTTGGCACAACAACAGCCGTGCACAAACGGGACGGTTTAAACGAGAATTTAACAGCCTAAGTGCACAAACGACGGATGTATGTTTTACAGTTTAAATTTTTGTACGTCAATTGTCAATATTTTGTAACCACGAGCGATATCCACGTATACTGCTATATTATTGTGTGGCGCGAACGGATGAGCACCGTCAGCAGATCACACGTTACAGAAAAAACAGAAAATGTATTTTTAAAGTTGAACAATAAACACTACATTATATGGGTACACAAACCAAAATGCCTGAATCACTCTAGGTCGCGTGCAGGGTGGTTTGATGCGGTGGGTCACTGTTTTGGATGGTTTTGTATTAAAGGAAATGTACATTAAAACCGTAAGCGATTAAAAAGTGCTTACGAAAATGACGATTCTGAGTGAACTCGGTTGTACTGTAAAAATTGTCCCGTAACAATCGAATATTTATTATTGGCCGCTAGAATTACAATTATTAGCGAAAACAGTTTAAAACTGTTCAGAATCTTTATTTTATCATCACGAGATAATAATGAATCTTGTCGAGACTAAACTAAGGACTACAATGAGTGAAAATCGTTTAGAAAATCTTATGATATAACCTGTGAATCAAATAAATATTGACACCGAGAATGTAATCAATAATTTTGCTAACTAAAGTTCAAATCTTTTGAAAGAATTAAACTATTAAACTTGTTGTCATTTTTCTCATTGTGTAAAATATATATATGGTATATAAATATAAAATAAATGTGTACATTATGTGTCGAATTGATATACCTAATAAAATTTATATCAAAAATTTAGTTGTAAGGACCAAAACAACACAATTACTACCTAAGTTCATAAAAAAATTATATTAAGATTGTATGTATGTAGTACAGTATTAGATAATTAGGAGGGTGCGAGGGCGAAGTTTTACGAGTTATGTGGACAAAAATTAGATATTTTATTTACGCAATACATAAATAATCTGACTTTGGCACCCCTGCGTAGTAAACAAATACTAATAAAATTAAATAAAAAACACACATCATGTAAAAACCAATACATTCTTCGTTTCACCAAGAATCTAAAATTAGGAATGCCACAAATATCGGGTTCAGGGTTTATTCACATTCCTAAATCCCGGGCGTGGTGAAGCGCCACCATGCACTTCATTTTGACTTAAACCTAAAAACTTATGAACACGTTTAATATAATATAAGCTTAACACTTTCAATTTATATGTCTATGTGTAAGCCCTTATCGTGTACAAATAAAAATGCTTAAAAAAATTGATTACAATAAAAAATAGTTTTGTTTAAATAAACCAAGTATATTCCGTTATTCAATAGTATAAAATATCTCTCTGCGTCTAAAAATTAACAAAGTATTCGTTAAAACAACATGTGAGTTGATCGAATCAACGCGTACCTATAAACAATATCTTGTTAGTTTTATACTATATAACAATTTTTTGTTCTGCGATGTATTATTTTAATATTTTGACGGGGAAAACAATATTTTTAAATATTATAACAGTGTTTATACCTACAGAAATGTATAAATGCATGTTCACGGACATTTTTTTATATAATTATTCGAACACACGGGTCGATCACTTTTAACGAATGTCGGAATGTGTGTTTTTGCCCTTTTGTTGTCTAAACTCTAAAACTGAAATTATATATACTGTATCGATCCGTTTTGCACCGCAGGGCCACAAATGGAGAAAAAAAAAAATACTACGTAGCAGCTACAAGTATCGCGCGGTGCTTTAAACTTAACAAACGCAGAAAAATAATATTATTTATACAAAAAAAAAAAAGAATTCAAACAAAAATTAGATTCTGAGCGTTTGCGTAGAATGTATTGTTTTTACAACGATGTTTTGGATTCTGAGTGTAACGAATAACGTATTGTTTTTCACACGACGTGTATTATTTATTTATTGGCCTATCAGACAAAAAAATAATCATCGCAATCGGTTCATAATTTGCGAAGTGATCGATGAACATACATAAAAAATACCCACAGTCAAACATAGAAACTTCTCCTTTTTGAAGTCTGACGCACGTCTGCCGAACATCACACCCAACCTACTTTTCGGCAAATCACGTGTTTAAAATAATTTGATGATGAGAAGATTATTATAAAAAAATAGGTATTGTTGTACACCTTAGAGCGATCAATATAAAATTGAAACGTTTTTAATTTTTAATGGCCGAACGTTTCGTTTGCAGCCAGCAAATATTATACGCGCACGCGTAAAATTGTCTCGTGGAAATTTGTTTAAAATCGATATTGAGTATATATTATGCGGCTTGAACGTTTAAAGTGTATAAGTTGTTGTTTTGAGTGTTGACAGACTACAATACTAACGAATTTCAAATAACATTCGACTTGTAAGTTGTAACAGATATTTATCGAATTTCATGTTAGTCGGAGGTGAAATTGTGTAAAACTTGAAGGGTTGAAATGAGGATAAATCCCGAGATATAATGTTGTACGCCTATAGAGAGTTTTGCTTGGATTTATGCCGATGATTTAAAATTCCTACGCATTTTTTAAAAATACCCAATGGCCAAAGTTATATAAAAAAAAAAACATTTAACTTACACCTTTTATAGAGCGTATGTATATGTATAATTAAAATAGCTACTTTTTTGAGTGTCAAATATCCTAAACCCACATTTAACAAGACAACCATCAAATAATTTTGATGACTATTTTACAATAGAATTTAAAATCAGCCGTTAAGTCCTGTGTGATATTAAGTCCGTATTAAAATAGAAAATTATAGTCATTATCTACATTAAAAAAAAAAAAAAAAACATTTTTGCAGGTGGGAGTTTTTTAAACATTTTTTTCGGATTTATGAACAGAATTAATTGTTACTTGAAATACAAACGTAACAAATACTCATATGTATAAGTCATGAGAAGTGTTTAAAAAATAATTTGTTGTTTAATTATATTATATGCACTTGGTTGTGTAAAATAACACATTGGAACGTACATTTTTATAACAGTGGCCGCCACAATGTATCAAAAATAGTTGAATAATTTTTACAACTGAGTATTATAATATCAAGTAAACGCCATGACCCGTGACGGTGAACGATGCGAATAAAATATTCTCGAATAAAGAGAAACACTGTTTTTTATTTGTTTTGTATACGTACCTACTTAAAGTTATTTCTTGGTTGTATGTTATTGATTATAGATATATGATTTTAATTTTTTATGTAATACTCTGCACGTCAATAGACAACTATCAAACAGGATTTTGCTGAAGCGTTTTTATATACTCGATATATGATTATACATTAAAATTAAAATTATTTTGTTGGCTCTTTGCCGGAACATGCACTATCGCGTTTCTTCATTAAATTTCGTTATTTTTTATAAGTTCAAAATGTTTTTGTGCAAAACGTCTAGTGTACACAATGTAATCGAGTTTACTGCAGTATAGATGTTTAAAAAAATCACTTCTTCGTCAGCTTAACGGTCCATTCAGAACCAGTGCTGCTATCAAAATATCCCTCCATCTCTCTCTCTGCGATTCGCTGTTTGTAAGATCGCGTTTTGGTCTACCGTTAATAAATGATTGGCAACTAGGTGAGTCCTAATAACCGTTTTCTTCTAAGAAAAGAAAGGATTTTTGGCTAATTGTATAGTATTTTTATATTTTCATTCCTTCTTCTTTCATTAGTCTGTGTTAATGATTGGTCCATATATATGTGGTTCGTACAACACTTTTCTTTTTGAACGTGATAAGTCTATCCTCCCTTTGGTCAATGACCAAGTTTCACAAACATACTATGTTGTTACAGCTCGAACATTATTGTGGTATCCTAACAGTATCTTTGATTCTCTGGATAATAGCTTAGATCTCAGCAGTTTAATAATACTGAAACGGCATCTATTTCCACTCGCAATCCGCTCGTTTATCTCTGTACGCATGTCATTTTTGCTACTGATATATTGACGCCTAAGTCAATTTAAAATCATTAACATATTCGGTAGATTTTTATTTTTGAATGACGTCTATTGTAAAGCTTAACCCATGCGTATTAACTTATAAATTTGCTGACCGTCGCATAAGCACTTCCGTATGCGAAATTTCTCGCTACGCCTCTGATTATTATTACACTGTACCAATAAGTGTATAAGGGTATATTATTCAATATCAATTTTCAGTTACATACTAACGGTCTGGGAAACTTCGGATGGAATGAGGGATACTTCGGATGGAATGAGGGAAACTTCGGATGAAATGAGGGAAACTTCGGATGGAATGAAGTTAACTTCAAATAGAAGTAGAAAAACATCGGATGAAATGAAGTTAACTTCGGATGGAATGAGGGGAAACTTGACCACAAAATTTTAACTTCAGCTTGACCAAACTTCGCTTGACCAAACTTCCGCTTGACCAAACTTCCGCTTGACCACAAAATTTTAACTTCCGCTTGACCAAACTTCCCCTTGACCAAACTTCCGCTTGACCAAACTTCCGCTTGAC
The DNA here is from genome assembly GCA_017140985.1 of Hormaphis cornu. Lineage (NCBI taxonomy): Eukaryota > Metazoa > Arthropoda > Insecta > Hemiptera > Hormaphididae > Hormaphis > Hormaphis cornu. Next base: position 44,659,046 of record CM029357.1, on the reverse strand, counting down.
CAAACGTCCACTTGACCAAACTTCCGCTTGACCAAACTTCCGCTTGACCAAACTTCCGCTTGACCAAACTTCCGCTTGACCACAAAATTTTAACTTCAGCTTGACCAAACTTCAGCTTGACCAAACTTCCACTTGACCAAACTTCCGCTTGACCAAACTTCCGCTTGACCACAAAATTTTAACTTCCGCTT
>CM029357.1:44546863-44657701 GCA_017140985.1 Hormaphis cornu | reverse complement strand
AAAAAGTCTCAACTTCCGCAAAAAAAAAAACTTATCGCAGTTAATCTTTTTCGCCAACTTGCCCCCGACGTTGCCTAGTTTAAAGCGCGAATCGAACGATGTGCTTCACGTTGTAAAACACTCGTCTGTAAATCGAAATTTTAACGGAATTCAAGTGTAATAGTTTACGGTAGAGTATTTATAAAATATGTTGTAACATAATATTCGTCGCGACGATAAGATACGTGTCTGGCGCGGAAATGTTGTCGACCGAATCTGTCCAAAACTGGGACTGTAGCGTAAATAAACGTAATAATAATAGTAACTAATTAATTAATAATTAAAGTTTTTTTATTACGAGTATACTGTGAGCGAGGAACGTGTACGACTGTGTAAGAACGCGTATAGAAGAATTAACAAGAGTAACAAGTATAAAATGTATGAAGTCGGGAGGAACGAATGTTGCGCAAACGTTGGAAAATGTTACACAGAGAGTTCGTCAACAAGCGGACGGACGGGAGATCGCGCGGGACGAACGGGACGGACACGTGCGTCGTCGGCGTTTCGCGCGCGCAACGTTCGCCGTATCGCACGCGTGTTTTGGCGCCGTCTAGGAGCGCGGGGGCGAAACTGCGAGCGCGCGCGTTATCGATTGCCGCCGCCGCCAGCCAGCTACGACGACCTTGTGTCCGCGGACGAGCGCAACAGCATCCCGCGGCCGTCCGATCTCCCCCGTTCGCGGCGCGCGCAGAAGGGACGTACAACAACAACAACACAGGTGTCCCGTGTGTGGAGCGTTCTACCACCGTGTAGATTTTTCGCGAGAACCGTTCGAACCGCGGTAACGGCGAGAGAGTCGATCGCGCGTTTCGCCGAAAATCCGCGTCGATTTCTCGAAAAGGATCGTCCCGTCCGGCGGACGACGCGCCATGTCGCGGCGGCCGAGACGGCGGCGGCGGTGTTAGGCCGCGGGACGGACGGACGGACAGGTGGTGCTCACGGCCGTCGGTCGATCGCCGACCGCGTGAAGAATCCCGTCGCGCGCCCCGGAAGAAGACGACCGAAGGTAATTTAAAACCATAATAAAGCTGAAGGGTTTGTCTGTCTGTTTGCTCGAACGCCCTAACCTCTGGGAACCACCGGTCCGTTTTGAACAAGTTCTTTCAGCGTCGGATGGGTCCGTTTGTCGGGGAAGGCTATGGGGGGCCATCGCGCCAAGACCAATATATAGGAGCGCCATTAAAGAATGTTTCAAAATTCCGGGGGAGGTTTTTTTTTCCCCCCTTTTGAGAGCTTCCGCCGCGCGCGCACACCGATAACATGATACACTTACAAGTTCTGTCCACGAGTCCGTACAACGAAGGCGATCGCTAAGAATGGGTTATTCGAAATTCAATCCTAAAGGGTTGAAAAGGGGGTTCAACGTTGCATGCATCAATGCGCGGCCCGTACCGCTGCGTCTAGAGACTTGACATTTAGCACACGAGTTCCTCGTATAAGGTAGAGGCAAGCCTCTAAAAATCGTTTTTCGACCCCTAAATGGGGTTAAAAAGGTTCAATACATCGATCAACGCACAGCCTAAACCACTGGGTCCATAGTGACCAGACATTTTGCACAGAAGTCCCTCGTGCGACGAACACGAGCACCGAAAAAGAGTTTTTCAAAATTCATCCCGTAAAGCGTTTTTTCTAAATTCTTCCATTAAGGTGGTGAAACAGGGTTTCCGAATCCGCGTAACTTGGTGTGCTCTCTGTTCAAATCTAATTTGAAATCAATTTTCGAAATCACTTGAAACTTTAATCGACCCTGCAGTAACTTACCTATTTGCGTGTATCATGCAAAAGCCTCGGCTTGTTTCGATGACTATTTTGGACGTTATAACCGAAAAACTAAATCGATTTGTCAAAATAACGTACTTAATTATTATGTTTCTCCTTAGTTTTTGTTGTTGTTTCGGTTCCTCGACAACATCGGTTATAAACGTTTTTGAAGTCCTTCAACGAGGAATAACGCAATATAATATAACATAACAGTTTTGATAATCCGAAAACCCGAATTCAAAGATTACCAAGCCTCTATATGAGCGTCCGCAGGGCTAACCCTAACGGCCGGAGGTAAAACGTGTCCAGATGAACCGATACGCAAATAGGTAGCAATTTTTTTAAATTACTCTATTGTAACTGTTTGGTAAATTCTAAACGTAAACGAATAAAAATTATTAAACAAACAAATATGATAAATACATTACAATTGTTGTTCGAAATTAATTTTCCCGCTTTTTATGGCGGCAAATTCTTTTACTATGCGTTCGTGTTTTCTTCCGTTTCCATAGCCGAAACTGACAGACCACGTTCTTGTGAGCTTCTTGGAAAATTTTTACCGTGTGTAGAACAGACCGTGTACGACTGACGACGTTATTGTTAATTTTCGGTATAGCGATGTTTGGTAAACGTAAACATTTACTTATCTACGGTCTGTAGGTACCACCACCACCTGCTATCTATGTGTGTGTGTGAAACACAAAACGTCATAACTCGCAATCAAACATGCTTCAAAAAAAAAGTTGCGATACGATTTCAAAGTATTTTTTCAGTGAGATTGTAAAAAATGCGAGGCCCACCCCCCATTCCGGCCCTGCACTTAGGGCGTAGTTGTCTAAATAGTAATAACCCGGTCGCGAGGTCCAGGAGCACGCGACTGTTTCAAATGACTTTTTCAGTTTTGAACTTCCAAATTTGACACCCCTCGAGATTGCAGGAGACCCGTCCGGGTCAATGGACCTTTTTCATTAGTACTACCCTTAAAGATGATGTCTGTAGAAAAAAAAAAACATTGTTGCACAAGCAATGAGTCCTCCGCCGCGCTCAGAATGTCTTCTGGTCAGAGTTTCTCAATACAAAAACACCGATTAAAATAAAATATACCCAACAAAAAAAAAAAAAGCCCAACTGCTTTGCTGCTTGGACGGTTATTTTTGCGGCCTGCGTCGCTTCCGTCGCGCGCGCGCGGGTATAAAACGGTCCGCGTCTTCGGATCTCGCGTCAGTGCCGTTTCGAATTCACGACGGTTAGTTAGTGTCGTCTCGCCGCGATCCGCCCGCGCGGGAGAATTCGAAATCGAAAAATCCCACAACCTCTAGCTTGTTCGAACTAATTGTAACGTTGTGTTATAAAAAAAAAAACGTTACTCGTTTCGCGGGAAAGTTTTAGACACGATACGATATTTTCACACACGGATTCCTAAAAAAAAAAAAAAAATCCCGCTACTCACGCGAATCGCGTTATAGATTGTTGCAAATCCATTAGAGAAATGAGTGTACATCGCAATTAACGCGAGATAAAAACACGCGCGTTCCACTCGACGAGGTGTCTTAACGATTTGTCAACCGCAGACGACGTTTTTGAACGTTTGTCGTGGTAACCACTGCTTAAACCCGAATGGATTTACCCGAATTCTAACCACGAAAACGTGCCGGGTTCGCGGCGTTCCGCAGGAAACACGTTCGTCAAGCGGATGCACCGCCGCGCGCGATGAACGCGAAGACGGTGCACGCGGGGGCGATCACCGCGAAACCCGAAGTATAGCCGCGGTGGCCGCGAACGCGTCCGAGTGATCTCGCTCCGCGGGACGCCCGACGACGATGGCGTCGCCCGAGACGGTGGCCGCGGCCGGCTGCTGCAAGGAGGCGTGTCCGCTCCGGCCGGCGGACGACGACGCGACGGACGCCGTCGAGCGCGGCAAGGAGACGGCCAACAACGGGTGCCTGCAGCAGGGCCGTGCCTACCGGGCGGCCCTTTTGCCCGAGGTGCGAGTGATCGCGTCGGCGGCGGCGGCGGCTGACGAGCGGCCGTCGTCCAAGAGCGAGTCCCGCGTCAGTCCCTTGGAGGCGGCCGCCGGACACCGGACCGGCTTTTCCCCGCGGTGCTACCGGACGCTGGTGCCGGAGACCGCGGCGGAAAAACTGGTGCTGTCCGCGTGCCTGGCCGTGTTCGTCACGCTGTTCGTCTCGCTGGTGTACTTCTTCGTGAAGATCGAATGCGTGTTCGGCACGAAGGACCAAAAGTGCATAAGTGAGTATATTATGGTTCTGTTGTTATAACTTAAGCGTGTGCGGGTGGAAAAAAAAAATACCATTTTTAACGTACACATTGTAATATGCGTGGCCGATTTTGAAAATGGCGTTCTTTTTTCGTCTGAAAACCACTTCTCTAGAGCGCTCGTTTTCCCGATTTCGGGATAATGTACAATTACGTCCGTAGCGTTTAAAAATTTCGTCGTTCTTATATAGTGTTGTATAACGGTATCTCGTATCTATACTACTGTATAAAATGAAGTCGCTTTTTTTTGTTCGGGATAAACTCCGAAACTACTTAATACACAACGAATACGAGCACCAAGAAAGTGTTTTTCAAAATTCAACCCCAAAAGCTTTTTTAAAACTCTTCCCTCAAGGTGGTGAAACGGGGTTTCCGAATCTGTGTGACTCGGTGTACTCGTTTTTAAATTTTTATTTGGAATTAATTTACTAAACCAAATAAATCCCGGATCGGGACAGCTAGTAGTCGTATAAACCTGCGCGAACTCGCGTCAAAAGTACTCGTCGCTAATATACGATGACGGCGGCAGTCACGGACGAATTATTTTTTACACTTTATTCCCGTGAAAATTAACGATTTTATCCGGAAATTTTTACGCCGTTTTCCATGAAAAACAATGATTTTATCAAGATTTCGGCGTACTTTTCACGGAACAATCGTGATATCAAATTAATTTTTCGTCCATTGATTGCCCTGCCTACGTTTATTTCGGCGACTCGATTTCATAGCGAAACGCAGTCCACGGGTACGGAACGTAATTCATAAATCGGCAAAACGAGCGCCCTTCGAGGTGTTTTTATCCATCCAAAATGTAAAAGTACTGCGGTTGACAACGGAATGTACGGCGACTATTTAGACAGTTTTCGTTACCGCATGAATTTTGATTACGTTTTATTCGAATTGACCCGGTGATAATCGCTTTTGGTGTTTTATTCACGATTATTCTGATCGTCGGCAACGGCAACTGCACCGGTTTACGAACACACTGTTGAAATTGAAATAGACCGTAACTCTACCAAACTTGAAAACAGTCCAATCGTCGATGCGACACTTGCACTACTTACGAAGAATAACTGTGTCCGCGCACGAAATAACACAAAAAACAATATTTCGTGTGTTTATACGACAACTTTCTAATTGTTCAGATTAAACATGTACGCTAACGGTCATCGTGGTACCTACAATTTACACGTACCATCGTACATGTTTACACGAAAAGTTCAGTTTTATCTAAATGTGTATCCATTTGGTTCGCTGAAAACGACGAAATATGCGTTTATTATTCTTTTTTTTTTTTTTTTATAACTGACAAAAACTAAAACCAGTAACATCCGTATTTTGTTAATATTCTTCGACTGAAATAAAAACTACACCGACAAACCGTTCCTATCTTAAAATCTATAGATTTGATTTTTTATACCAAGTAGATTATTTTTGTAAACGAAGCATATCGCCGGTTTTTCGTATAATGTACAAACTTTCAGTGTCTAGCGTTTTTCAATTTAAAGTTCGAACTATTTGAATAAATCACGCGTAGGGAATTAACGTTTTCGGTTCGTTTGAGATATTATCAAACGGGTTCTTTTGTCTATTTAATAATTTAATTTTTATAGTGGTAGGAGTTATACTGCGACCACCCGACGATATTATGCCGCCATACATCGTGCTCAATGCTCGAGCTATTGCAAAACAAGTTTATTCCGATGTGATTTTTATTCGATAATTTTTTCGCTCGAATGAAAGTTGTCTTAGTTCAAGTATTGAATTTTCCATTTTCCGGAAATGTTGATGGACAGGAACCAACGCAGTTTATGATACTGTTTGTGTGTGGTGATTTAATTTTTTTCGTGGTGTAGTCGTCACGTCGCAAGAGAAAAGTCTATATTTTGATTCGTCATCATAACCCGTATACTTTTGTACTTATTCGAACGATTCGAACGGAAGTAACTGCGGAACAACCTTCAAACATAATCCAGCGTTACTAAGCGATTATAGATTCTCGGTCAGTACTTACGCTATATATATATATATATAAAATATATATATATATATAAAATATATATATATATATATATATAGGCTTATACATCTCCGTAAAAGACACCTGGAAACCTTGCTTCCAGCGACGAAAAAAAATGTCCATATAGGCAATCACCAGAGCGTAGCCGTATAAATGTAACAACGATACCTAATAAGGTTGTACAAGCCAATGTAATAATATGAATTCAATCACAATACGCGGACACGATTGTAACGATAATATTTGTTGTTCATTGCTCCGTAGGTAAAAAAAAAACGGAGATATTATTTAGAAATCAAGTGCAAAAAGTGAACATATTGTTGTAAAACTATCAAAATCTTTCAAGTTCACCTGACACAACAAGTATTTTCGTTTGATTTATAATGTACAGTGTGTTATAGCGGTTATACATTTTTATCCTTGACGTTGTTTTTTTTTTTTTTTTAATCGATCGTCAATACATTTATTTTATTTTATAAACAATAATTGTTGTCGTTATAAATTATTGTACAATTATTGTAGCCACTCAATACGTAATTGACTAGACAGAAACGTTCTACATAAAAATAATGCAAATATATATATATATGTGTTACGAATGGTCCGGTGCGATTAATTATTATTGCCGTCGATAATTTTGTTTTTAGGTTGGTTCAAGAACGGACCCAACATATGCATGAAGGAAGAATGCGTCAAAACAGGTAACTTCAACATTACGTTACGCACAAAAAGATTTGATTTAACCGTCGTAATTTAACGGCAAATGATTGACGACGATGTACAGTTTTTTTAAGATCGGCACAAATTTATCAACGTGATTCAACTACACGTCCGTCGTTTAAGTTTTTAGTGCCTATCCAATCCTCAGGAAATCGTGTTTTTCCACTCGGATTTCGTTGAGAAAATGTCGATTGGCTCGATAAAAATGTACATAAATATAATTGAAGACGAAATAAGCTGCAGTTTTTACTTTGTTCAAACGATATTGGTTTCATAATCGCGCGGTCATAAATATGGAAATTTTTACACGAAAATATTACGTATAAAACTCAACGCCTTGAATATTGTTTAACATAATAATAATAATAATAACAATTAATGTTATCGTCCTTAAGAATGTTGCAAAAATCGCCTACACACAAAACATCTTAAAGACTGCCGGCGACTTTCTATCTGAATGATATTGTAGTTAGTTATATGAGCGGCGACAGTATACGTTTTAAATCGAATAATGTTTTCCGCGCGGTTACAGTTTAATTAAAAACATAAATTGCATCCAGCATATTGAATTGAGTTTCATCTCCGACTGTAGGTCAAATTATAAAAAGAAAACTTATTAATTCACATCTAGCATATGGCGAAAAACTAATAACAAATTAATTGTATCAGTCGAATCCGTTTCCCGACGAGAGATCGTTTTTATTAACCGAACGACAAAATATTAGACGAGTTTTTTCATTAAAAACCGAAAACAGTTGGAGCTTGTTAAATCGAAAACGATATCATATTTGTCCGGTAATTGACCCGCTGCTGCGCGTGTTTGTATTTTCGAGTTTGCCGGGTTTCGTTTTATACCTAATAATAATATTATTAAAATCACCACCAGAGTGCATCACCATAGTTCAAACTAGCTAACTAATCATAAATCAATCTGTTTTTAAAAAACAAAATAGCGATTTTCTAACAAATTAGACAAACACAATAGTATTTTATTTTATTAGTAATTATACCTCAATGTTCAACTAATTGTTTCGTCATGTATGGTAAAATCTAAAATTTCTCAGCCAAAAATAATCTTATGTTAGTATAAGGATAAGTTTCTGTTTTATATTATTTTCTCTAACCAACTTGAGACGCAATTCAAATGTATTAAATATAATTACTCGGGCGAACAAGAATATTCGGAGCGTAGCGACAGCATTTAAAAAAAAAAAATTTTTTTTTTTAATATTTACCCAATATCTTGACACCACCGAAAAGAGAGTATGTTAATGTCAACGGTAGGATTGGCGTGTCACGATAGCACTAATCAACAACAATTTTGTAAGAAAACATTGATTTATAATATTGATTTTATACTTAAAAATAACAACATTAAAAGACTTTTATAGCTCATAGTAAAAATAAAAAACAAAAAAACGCAGCTGTATTGATTGGGCGATTGAAGTTTTTAACATTTGAAATTAGACTAAATTTTTTACAAAAAAAAAAAAAACAATTAAACAGTTACGACCGCGATACCAGTCCGGCGGTAAAAAAATAAAACTTTTTAAATTTTTTTCAATTATACTCAGGAATTTTGAAAAATTAAATCCATAATTCCATTCAAAAACGTAAATACAACAGTTATAAGTAGGTGACTCGCCAAACTTTTGTATAGCCGCTATTGCTATGTTGTTGTCTCTATGAGTATAATGTGTTGCAAATACTGAAATATTGCAGGCGCACAACTCGCGTATTATCGTTACTCTATAAAAAAGAAAAGAACGGTACTACGGTAAAGGGTGCAGTAGCGACTACGCTTTGGGTTTCTGTTTGAATACAATTTATTTGATATACGTTTAATAAAATTGATTTAATATCTGAAAGCAACAATAAATCATTGTATCCGAAAAAAACGATTCTGAGTGAGGCATCAAACGTAATAAATTTTGGGTGAAAATAAAAAATACAGCAAATAACTTCTATACGTAAAAAAAAAAAAAAATAATGCCCAGCAAAAACTTTTTCAATTTTTAAAACTTATTAAATATTAATTTAGTACATGCAAACGACAAGTAATAATTTTTTATAACGCTAGCGTAATAGGTATTACATAGGTTCTCGATAGGTTCTCACGCCGCGGATTTGACGATTTTGCCATTTCTTGTCATTTTCGGTACATAACTCAGAGAATAATCAAAATATCAAAAAACGTTTCAAATAAAATAAAATTTAAATCCCAACTTTTATGTGGTATTCAACGTAACGATTGGAGCACTCCTTCTACCCGATTAATAAACGTCATTACAAACCTGAAGATTTCGAATTTTTCGCTGTAAAATTCTCGATTTTTTTTTTACGGTTTTTGGGGTAAAACTCAGAAAATATGCAACATTTCAGGAAAAGTTTCAACCGCAGTCCATAAACCTTTTAGAAAAGATACTGACTTTGAAAATCGGAGCATTTCTTCTATACAAAGAGTCGTTGACGGAAAAAAAATAACAACATTGTAAAAACAATACATTCTTCGCTCGTCGCGTTAATTTTTATATGACACAATAAAAACGCAGAATTAAAATATTAAACCGATCATACATGGTTATGTGTGTTTACTCATAAGATTAGTTATAAAATTGTGCTGCAGGCACACCCGCTGATAATTTTACTTTTTAGTTATAAATTAGGTCTTTATGAGTTTATCTCGGCGTCGGGTAGTCAACCCATTTTTTCTAAAAAAAAAAAAAAATGTTTGACATAATTCATTGTATATTCGGTCGACATGTTCTAAAACAATACCATTTCTCTAGTAGCATCTCAACAAAAACTTTTTGACCGAATTGCGGTTAGGTTATGTCGAGTAAATAACTTTGTGTGAAATGGTTAAAAACATAAACAGATGTTTGAAAATTAATTACAAACAATGTATGTATACATTTTTGTTGTATTCGTACTTGATAAAGAGAAAAAAACACAAATAAATTCATAATATGTTTAAAAAATAATTTCTATTTTTTTCAGCCACGCCATAACTTGAGCCTTTATATATTGATTTTTTTATTTATTAAAGAGCAGACATTAGATATAAGTTAATCGAATAAATAACCATTCAAATTTGTCGATATTTTATCTATTAGATCTAAAATAAAGAATTTTTAAAACATACACATTTTTTTTGTTAAAAAAAAAAAAATGTTCGGTTATGTTTCAAATGTGTATGTACCATCTAAGTCCAATTCTATTCATACTTGAAGGTTAGATCGATTATTCTACATTATTTATAACACCATCACTGTTGCCATCAGGGTACCATTGTATAGATAATAATATCGATGACTCTATATCCTGTACGAATCGTTACATTTAAAAAAAAGAGTCGTTAGTCACAATGTTTACAGTAAAAACTAATTTTATGTTCCACATTTCTCGGCAACAAAAATTTTGTTGTCTATTATAGCCAGGAATACTGCAATGTATTGATTCACATAAATAATACGTTGTGTATAAATAGTTCAGGTGTATAATCATTTATAAATTCGCATTTATCGCTGTTATTTTCTTTCTTTCTATTATTACTTTCTACATTGATTTGTTATTGTTTACGTTGTGTTGCCGTCATTGTTATCGTATAGTTATACACATTATCATACTGGCGGCATAATGATCGTCGTCAGTTAAGATAAAAAGATAAAAAAACAGAGAATTCGTTATTTTACAGCCGCTTCATTGTTGTCCGCCATGGACCCGACCGCAGATCCTTGCGAAGATTTTTATCAATTCGCTTGCGGCACTTGGGACAAAAAACACTTGATTCCAGAAGACAAAAGCAGCATCAACACGTTCGAAGTGCTGGCCGATCGATTGCAAGTCATCCTAAAAGGTGGATTTCACATTTGAGTTAATCGATTTTTCGTATTCAGCTACGATCAATGGGTGGGAATCTCCTCAGACTCTGGAGTATAAAACGAAACACGTTTAAGTTTGGAGACAGTGATGTGGACCGTTTGTCATTATTGTATTACGTTTTATCGATTATTTTTACACGTTTGATTCCGGGTTTTCTGCTCGAAGCGCGTCGAATCGTTCTTGTCCGTCGACTAGCTCAAAGTATTACACCTAATCGTTTGCTGAAAACTTTGACGTTTCCTTATTCTTCGATATAGGTAGGTACAAATTAATTATAACTCGCTTGTGTATTTTACATAATACGACTGGCGAACGGGTGTACACCACAGTGGCGTAATTTGGTGGCAGGGATGGGGGGAAACTCGTAAGTTTGCCCCATTCTAGATTTCAGACTTATCGAGGGTCGGCAGTTCCGAGATTTTACTATTCGAGTAGACGTCGATACTTCGTTTTTTGCGTGCGTTATGAATAATTTTGATCGTGGCTCGAGCGTGTTTTCTCAAACGCGTTCTGCGTGTTTGTTTACAGGCATTCTGGAAGAGCCGATCAACCGACTGGACAGTTCGGCAACGATAAAAGCGAAACTGTTTTACAAGTCGTGCATGAACACCAGTGAGTATAACGCGTACGAGATAGGACGGTAGATTTTTCGTCCATTGTATACTGTTCAACGCGAACGAACTTTTCGGACAATTTCAGCTCAAATCAGACGCGTCGGGCACATGCCCATCCGCGATCTGTTGACGTCGGTCGGCGGATGGCCGGTGATCGACGAGAATTGGCGACCGCCCGACTACAGCGTTGAAGTTCTGCTCGGCCGGTTGAAGAGGGATTTCAACGAAGGGATCATAATCGAGCCGTGGGTCGGACCGGATGACAAAAACTCTTCTGTAAACATCCTTCAGGTGCGAAAAAAGTAAGACATTGCTGTAGTCGCATCCACGTGGTAAGAGAAGGAATGTACGCTACACTATATATAATGGCGTTATGTATAGGCAGTGGCAGCACTGCGCTAAAGTATTAGGATGTACGATTGAATTTTTTTACGGTTCAAAACGACGAATTTCGGAAGAACGCGCGGCGGTCGGAAAATGTGTTTTATCGTTTTTTTTCCACGTTTTTTTCTCGAAATTCAGCTGGACCAAATGCAGTTGGGACTGCCGACCAGGGATTATTTCTTAAAGGACAGCAGCGCCGAAGCGCTGCAAGCGTACCACAAGTACATGTCCGAAGTGGCCGTGCTGTTGGGCGCCGATAAGTCCACCGCGCCGTTCGAACTGTTGAAAATTATCGAATTCGAAATCGAATTGGCGAACGTGAGTGTGTAATATATCGAATAAAATAACAATCCACGGTTAGAAAGGTACATTAATGGGCGACAGTGTCATCGAATTTTACAGGAGAAGGGCGAAAAACGGAAATGTTGGTGTTTGTTAGATTTGTAGCTAGAACTAATCGAGATCTTGTTTTGATCTGAATTTTATATTAACATCAAAAAGTTTACTGATAATTCGTATAGTTATGACGTAATTGTTTGATTATTTTCATTTAAAACCGAAAACGGCGCTTACGCCCGAGGCACTAAATCGTGTGATTTTTCCTAACCATTCGTTGTTTTGTTTTTAAATTTACGATCACGTGAATGACCTATCTCCGGAAAGGCTTGAACAAGCGATTAGATTTTTGACAAAAGTGACGTCAATTTGGCGTAAATGAAAATAATAAGCGGGTGTAAGCACAAATTCGTTATTGTTCAGAATGGCGCTCACGCCAACTTTTTCCATTCCCGCCGATTTGATGGCGCTCGCACAAAAAATTAAGTAGTTCATTATTGTAGGTCGGGAATTTATTATTTTGACGTTTCGATGAATCGGCGTAGGAACACGTCGCTTACGTCAAAATAACGAAATGTCGATTTTGTCATACGCGTCGCTCACGCCCATTTACTTTTTAACCGTCGAATTGTATTTTGTTTTACCGTGTTATTTTTGCGTTTGGTTTTGATGTAATTGTTTCGAATCGTGTGGTGTGCGAAGATCACGCAAACGGAAACAGAACGGCACGACAGCACGGGCACGTATTACAAGCTCACGCTTCAAGAACTGCGGAGGCTGGTACCGGAGTTCGATTGGAAAACGTATCTGAGAACCATTTTGCAAACGAAACTGTCCGACCAGGAGCCCGTGGTCAGTTACGCCATGTCGTACTTCCACAAACTCGGTCGCGTGTTGAAAAAAACCGATCGCAGGTGACTGCGACACAGTATTCGTAATTTTTAGTACACATTTTATGCGTTTTTCCGGCTAATTATTGTGACGACCAGACTTTTTTTTTTCTTTGCAGAGTTATTCACAACTACATCATCTGGAGACTAGTTCTGAGCACCGTGCTCCCGCACATGATCGACGAGTTTCAGTACAAAAGGTTGGATTTCAAAAAGATACTGTTGGGTATTCTCAGCGAGCGGAGTCGATGGAGGGACTGTGTCGACTGGACAAACAAACGGCTCGGGATGGCGGTCGGAGCGCTGTTTATCAGAGATAACTTCAGCTTGGAGAGTAAAGTAAGACATACAATAGGCGTTATACCCGGTACGCACACACCCGAATTAAAACTTACCTCGTTTCGTCACCGACGAAATAATACAACAACGGCAATCGGATTCGACGACTTCTGGCTACTGAATCTCAGATTGTTACAGATCAAACTGAGATTCAGATTAAGCAGAAACACTAGTATATTTTATGGACTGCATGTTTTTAAGTTTAGTTCACCCATGCAAAACAGTAGAGGAATTTCAAAACGTATATAATATATGTATACTAAAACCTCGCACAACGAAAATACTACGACACTATATAATATGTAGCTATGCAGTAGAAAATTTCAATATTTCATCCCGTATTTGACCCTTTCAGTCCCGATCAATTTTGGCGCGATGAAGAGTAAAATATTCAGAATCTGTAGACAAATTAACCCATTATGTCCTAGCACACCCATATGGTAACACAACAAATAATTTCTAAAAATAGCTGTAGTTCCCCACGTATTAGTGTTACATCGGTTTTATCAATGTTTATACACTCTCTATATATAACAGAACGAGATGTCATTAACCAGAATTTCACAATATCAATCACTCATGTGTTATACGTTGAAATAGCTGGTTGTTTTTTTCGTGTTCATAACCATGGATTTTCTCGGAAGGTAAGTTCTTTTATTATTTATTCGATAAACTTTTTTGCAATAAACCTGTGAATATATTTACCTAGTATGTTAGGGCATATAATAGTGTAATTTTTACATACATACATATTTTATTTATATACGTAAATAATCTTTATATACAGCGTTACCATGTGGTAACGCTAGGTTTTTATGTACATTTATCAAAGCACACACTTTATTTTTCTTCAATTACGATAACAATTATTTTTATGAGTATAATTTTCATTTTTATAGTAATGGGTTTACTCTCAAAGAAGCATTAGATATTTTATTTGAAGATGAAGAACAGTCTCAGACACGGGTTGAAGAAATATACATTGAACCACCTGAAGTAAATATTCTTACCGACGAAGATTCAGGTGACGAAGATGGAGCCGGTGCAATAGATAATTTGACTGGTCGGCAACTATTGGCACCTGCTGAAATAAGGCTAGAAAATAACGACAGAATCGGGAATTTCAATACACTGGGCATTTCTCCACCATCAACCAAAGTAGCTGTCCAAATCCCCTCTGTATCAACAGATACTGACAAGTTTATAAAACAGAACGAAAAATGGGTAAGAAACAGACAAAAACCAATTCCGGAATGGATTACTGGCGATTTTGATGATAGAGTACAAAGTTTTCCAACTCCAAACTATAACCATATATCCAATATGACACCCGTAGAATTATTTGAATTGTTCCTAACAGACGATATTATTAATTTAATTGTTGATGAAACTAGAAATTACACTTTATTTAAAAATTGTAATGATCAAAATATTACTTGTAATGAGATTAGATGTTTTATTGGTATACTATTATTGAGCGGATATAATCAAGTACCGTCGAAGCGACATTATTGGGAGCAAGATCAGGACGTACACAATGTTTTGGTTTCTAATTCAATGCGTAGAGATCGGTTTTTTCAAATTATGAAATTTATACACTGCGCAGATAATAATAATATGAATGCAAACGATAAAGCCTGGAAATTGAGAAATATTATGGAAAAAGTTAAGAATCGTTGTATTGAAAATTTTGTACCCGTTCAAAATATAAATTATGATGAATCGATGATCAAGTATTTCGGTCGACACAGTTGTAAACAATTTATTCGAGGAAAGCCAATTCGCTTTGGTTACAAAATGTGGTGTCTCAATTCGGCTGACGGCTATCTCATAAATTTTGATATTTATCAGGGGAAGTTGCCAAATGGTAAACCAAATTATGAACATATTTTTGGAAAATGTACTGCACCCCTTATATATTTCTTAGAAAACCTACCTCCAGAAAAAAGAAAATTACCTTTTCGTATATTTTGTGATAATTTATTTACCAGTTCTAATTTATTAAGTTTTTTGAGAGATCGTGGTTATTCTGGAACTGGAACTATTAGAGAAAATCGACTTGGTAATGATTTCCCTCTAACAACAAAAAAGTTATTCTTAAAAAAACAAAGAGGTGAATGTGCAAGTATTATTGAAAAAAATGACGGTATTATTTATACACGATGGATGGACAATTCGGTCGTAACGGCAGCTTCTTCTAGCATTGGCGTGAAACCTATAAGCTACGTACAAAGATATTCTCAAAAATACAAAAAAAAAATATCAGTTCCTAGACCACATATGATTGGAGAGTACAACAAATATATGGGAGGAACGGACTTGATGGACCAAAACATTGCTGCTTACAGAATCGGTATACGTGGGAAAAAATGGTGGTGGCCAATCTTCACTTGGTTAATAGATGTATGCATGAATAATGCTTGGATCTTACAAAGAAAAGTAAAGCCAAATTTACCACAGCTTCAATTTAGACGTGAAATAGTCCGAAATTTGCTTTTAAAATATGGAACGAAACCTAAAGTTGGTGGAAGGCCATCCACACCGATTTCAAGTGTCTCTTGCAATAGAATAAGTGATGACATTAGGTACGATGGGAAAAATCATCTTATCATTCCAACCCCAGAAAAAAAAAGAAAAAGATGTGCAGGTGAAGGGTGTTCGTCAAGTATTCGTACGATGTGTGAAAAATGTAACGTGGGTCTCTGCATTGAATGTTTCAAAATATTTCATTCAGTAACATATTAGTATAAGAACTATAGTATATACGTGTAAAAGAATTATTATTTAAAAATAAAAATATTTCAATAAAATATTGTAAATTATATCACCTCAAAATCCTAGCGTTACCATACGGTCACATCAAATTGTAAGTAATTGAGTCGATGAAAAAAAAAAATTTGCGTAAGTTTTTTATCAAATAGGTTATTTATAGTAACTAAATGAAAAAAAACGACATTTATAAAAAAAAAAATACTTCGGACTTAATGGGTTAACAGTTTTCGGGATATTAAATTTTATTTTTTTTTTATCGGAGTCCTCGTACGTTATTAAAAAAAAAAAAAAAAATGTTCTGTCAACATAATATGTCATGTGCGTGCTTATAATCGCATTAATGTGTAACAGCGTTTTCAAAGTATTTCAAGTGTACACTATAACGATGCAGTATACCATAGCACTGAATAAGGGCTACGAAAAACTACGTAAATTATAATATAATATCGATAGTTTCTCCAATATTTATGCAACTTTTTTTTTTCGCCATTAAAATCGACTGATTAATACGTACACCGTCCATACCAAACGTTTAAAAACGGGCGTTTAAAACGCTTTTCGTTCTATACGGTGTTCTGAATAATTAACGTCGAACGTACGTGTTGTCGTTACAACAAGGTGACTGCTATGGACATGATACAGTCGATTCGCGAAGCGTTCAACGAGCTTCTAAACGAAAACCACTGGATGGACGACCAAACCAGAATCGTGGCGAAAGCGAAGGCGGACGCGATGAAAGAACGAATCGGGTATCCGGAGCTGTTGACGGATCCGGACGAATTGGAAAAGGAGTACATCATGGTAAACGCCGCGTTTATTTAACGGTTCAAATCGACACGATTCGTTTTACAATGCTCCCTGTATAATCGTACTACGCGGTTTTTAGCTGAATGTCACCGAAGACCAGTTCATTTTGAACGTGTTCAACATACTGAAATTCGACGCATATCAAAACATCGAGGGGCTCAGGAAACCCGTGGACAAGGACAAGTGGTCGACGGAACCTGCGGTGGTCAACGCGTTTTACAACCCCAACAAAAATCACATCGGTATGATGCTATAACGCTATAATACAGATTCCAGATGGTTGTTATTATTTTTTTGTACTGTCTTGTTCGTGCTGCTGTCACCTGCAGTCATTCCGGCCGGCATACTTCAACCTCTGTTCTACAGTCAGCATTTTCCCAAATCGTTAAACTACGGCGGGATCGGCGTGGTCATCGGTCACGAGATCACTCACGGATTTGACGATAAAGGTATATATAATATAGACTAAAGCTGTAGGTTTCGGTTTCACTCCACAGACGCCTGCAGCGCTCGAATCGAGGGAGGACGCAGGAAGTACCCCTGCCTGCTTCTTCTTCTTCTCGGGTTCGTCCGCCATCAACACCGTCCCGTCACACATCCAACTCTCCACACTTCCCTATCAACCGCGCCCTTGCTTTCCGATCCTGTTCTTCATTCACTGGCCTCCACATCTTTTCTTATCCCATCTTCTCACCATGACCGGAGTCTCTCCAGCGGTCTTTTACCATCCGGGTTCTCGTCTATGATCATCCTTACGAGACGGTTTTGGCTTCGCATAGCATGTCCTGTGCACTGAAATCTTTGGTTTCTGTCGTACAATGTTTTCTTTCCGGGAAAGCTTTCCTCGTTTCGTCTCGCTTTCCACTCTCCCGTTTTTCTGTCCTTCACGAAAATCGTCCTTAAGACTTTTCGTTAAAAAACCAGCAACTCCCATTTCTCAGTCTTTCCTAAAGGCCACCAAGTCTCAGCCCCAGTACCACTGGGCGTACTACGGTATTGTATACGGTGTCGTTTCTTCATTTCTGCAGACAGAGATCGTGATATTTTTGGAGTGCACAAAAGCGTTTGTTTCCTGATGAGTTTTACCTTAATTTTTTATACGAATTATTCAACGTACCCCTTCAAATTTACTTTACTCCGTTATCTAGTATGTATTATATAGGCCAGTGGTTCTCAACCTTTTTCGGTTCACGGCACACTGTTATACATCACAAGTTTTCGCGGCACGCTTTCCGTCGATCAGGAAACGCGTGTCCACTCGTCTTCAATTCGACCACGTATTGAACTTTTGTGTACGAAACGACAAGCTCAAGTTTCTCACTAATAATTAAAAATCTGTTCGCTTTATGATATGATATATTCCTTTGTTTACTTTAAACAATTTAGTTCTTAAAATATTATTTTGTATTTAAAAAACAATAAATGTCACGGAATGTGTTTTATTTCATGACATTTATTATATTTATTTATATTTGTTTTCAATGTTTAATTACGTTTATCGCGGCACACCGGTTGAGAACCGCTGATATAGGCGAATCAAAAATCATACAACTCATTCAACGTTAATTTGTCTCGTCGATTCTAACGCTGACAGACAGCGTATACAATCGCTAAAACTATAAAACAGCCAACTTTACATACATTTTATTACTACGATTATATTCATGTTACATTGAATCGGTTTCACGAACGCATGCAGTCATTTTTTGCCGAATTTCCGATGATCGACTTGGTGTGTACATTATTTCCTTCCGCAGGTCGTCAATTCGACAAGAACGGCAACATGATCGAGTGGTGGGATGCCAAAACGATTTACACGTTCCGGGAAAAAGCGCAGTGTATGGTCGATCAGTACTCAAAGTACAAAATGCAAGAAGTCGATTTGCACGTGAACGGGCGCATGACCCAAGGAGAAAACATAGCCGACAACGGCGGATTGAAACAATCGTTCAGGGTAGGTACAAATTAAAGGCAGGCAAGAGACAGGCAAAATGAAGTAAAAAATCATAACTCATCTTCGTTGATGCTGAGGTGTGGCTTGGTGCGAGAAGGGCCGATGTCAAATTAAAAAAAAAAAAAAAATGTAGTCTGCTAATTTTTCAAACTATTCATAAAAATGTTTTCAGTTCATCAAGTAGAGACTCTAAAAATGTTAGATGTCAATACAATTTTTTTTTCCATTGTGTGACTTTTCGTTTTTTAAAAAAATGACATAAGTACAAACAAATTTTTAAAATTTGACATCGGCCGTTCGCGCACCAAGACACAGAATGTATGTTGCAACGGCGTGTGCTAATTTCGAGTAGTTCGAAGCACAAAATGTCATTTTTATTTTCCGATCATAACTCGAAAATCTTTTCGGTTAAGCACCATCTCGCGGTTCAACTTAAATTAATTTTTTTAAATCGATTAAGTGTAGTGAAAATCGAAGCACTTCAATCATAGTCAAAAAAATGTTACCGGATAAACGTCAATAACAGATTCGCCATGCTCAGAATTAAAAATAACAAACGAAAAACGAGAATATCAATGCAACAATTTATCGAAATCAAAAACCATCTCCATAAAGTTCTACTGGCCACCATCAGCGTTCAAAAATATTATGCCTGTATGTGCGTAATGATTAATAATATTTTTATTTTTAATACTTCGCATATTATACACGTACGGTATTCGTTCGAGATACGAATTGTAAAATACGAGTTGGATTATTTTCTTTAAAGAGCAAATATTAATTTATGTGTGACATAAATATTTACTTATCGAACCGTTGTTTATATTTTTATATCGTCATGCGAATAATGACGCAAGTGCGGTTTGTATAAAACCGATTTAAAAAGAACAACTGTGTACTTTTATCAATCTTTGTATTATTATAATGTTAATGTATAAATATAATAAAAAATTACATTTATAACGCTACTAATTTTTCCGATCGCACGTTCAAACTTGATCTAAATCGATCTACAGCTGATCGAAACAGTGTATAAGATTTTCTTTCCGTATCAAAAAAAAACACGCAAAATATTTTTAATAACAACTCTACGGGAGCCGGGTGACGAATAACTTTTCCTCTTTGAAACGGTTTATGGACACTTTAGATGCATTTCTATTTTCTGTAGTTACACGTTCCCGTCTTTTAGGACAGTATTTGATATTTTTATAGGTTTTTATCGGTGTTTTCGTGCATATAAAATTCGGCAATGGATGAAAAATGAACATCACAATAGACATTTAAGATATAATAACAACATAAATGTTTAATACATTTTATAGTCAATGTTTTAGCTGGTACGTCAGTAGAATTTTCAAATTATTTGCACCGCGTATTAGTTTTTATGTTTAATTGTTAATTATATATTTTTATCAGGACACTGTACTGCTTTTATCGCATTTTTAGCGGTTTTTTTTTTTGTCTGCATAAATGTACATTTTAAAAGGGTGCCTAGTTATTTTGCACGTGCAGGATGAGAGGATTAGCATTACTGTTTCCTTTGTTCCTTATGATATTTAACGCATTTTTATTTAAATAGAACATTTCATCGATCTAGTCTTAAGACGACGTATAAATTATAGAATATAAACTTTTTTTTAAATAAACAATAATGAAAATTTTCAGAAACAATTTGAATGAGGGATATTTTAAACGCGGGACGTTTCAAATGGGGATATTTTGAGTGCGACGGATATTTTGAAGCACGGGATATTTTGAGGGCGATACTTTCCATACTTGCTTGTTTTGAATATTTTGACTCTGTACCAAGCGTTCGCTTCTCACAGAGAGAACGAGGTTCACTTGATTTTGTGCGTTTGTACTATTTTGTATTATACTTTTCAATACTTAAGTCATTGATAACGGAAGTTCAAAATAAAATGTTTTGAAGCGGTGTCTTTTGATGACGTCTTTGATATGGTCGAAGCGTGAGTTTATTCTATGTTTTTCTTGAGTATTTTGAGGCGTCTTAAATGATTGATTCTTGAAGGGTTTTCATGTTTGATGTGTGGAAAATAGTACCATTCGGAAACGAAATGTCCGACATTTTCCTAAGTGATGAGTAGCAGATTGCAATCTTTCTATAGTTTTGTCCAATTCGTACATCGGACATAACACTAGGAGTCCAGGCTTGGCTTGAGTACGTAACATGTTGTTTGATGTTGATAGCTTATGGCAGTGGCGTAGCCAGGGAGGGGGCCTTGGGGGCCATGGCCCCCCCCATTGGCCATGCTTAAAAAAAAATTATTAACTTTAATTGTTAAAGTTAATAATGAAAACTAATGAAAACTAATGTGTTTTTTTTTTTTGGCCCCCCCCATTGAAAAATCCTGGCTACGCCACTGGCTTATGGACTTTTGCTGTGTATCGATGAGTCGGCGCACAGGTTGAATTTTGCTTTTTCGATTGTTTTGATCTACACATGACGTTTGAACGTTTTCATCTGTTGTCAAAATTTTCATCTGTTGTTACACCGAGCCGATGTTTGATTGAAGTAGACCAGTTGACGAATCGCCTATATCCATTATATACGTATATATATGTATATGTGGGCATAAATCCCTTTAAAATTGATATCCTCTTGCAGTTATAATGTTGTTTCGCTTTACCTCGTTTTCAGGGCTACAAAAAATGGGTGACCAAGCACGGCGAGGAACCGCTGCTTCCCGGCATCGACATGACGCACGATCAGCTGTTCTTTCTGAACTACGCTCAGATCTGGTGCGGCTCGATGCGGCCCGAGGACGCGCTGACCAAGTACAGGTCGTCCGTGCACTCGCCCGGGCCCACGCGCGTTTGGGGACCGCTGTCCAACTCGGACGATTTCGCGAGGGCGTACCGGTGTCCCGCAGGGTCGCGCATGAACCCCGTCAACAAATGCGTCGTCTGGTAGAACCGCGTATTTACGTTTTTTCTCGTCGGTTTATTCGCTGTTTGGTAGAGGGCCAAAGCCTGCAAATCAAAAAATAAAAAATAAAAAAATCGTAAAATTTCCAAAGGTAAAACCCATATTAAGTATACACTCTAGGTATGTAAGTTGTTTGCACGAGCCCTCCAAAATTTTCGACTCCGCCCGAATGGACGCAGTGGCGTGGCCAGGATTTCCGAATAGTAAAAAATTAAAAATGCTTTTTTGAAATTTTATTTTTTTATTTTATGTTATTATTATACTCAAAACTGCTGATATAACATATACAGGCGGTGGCGAGCCCGGAGACATTTAAAAAGGGACGAGACGTAAGTACGGGAAAAACAATTCATTTAAATGCCTGATTTCTACCACATTTATGGGGGCTTATGATAGCTTAACCGCCAAAGACCGCGAACGGCGCACAAATTTTGTTCTTAATGTTCACCTCCTTCCCGAATATGTAGCTTGTCGTCATACGATTGTTTGTTTCTAACCACTCTAAACGTTTGGCTCAAAAACTTTACATGTACTTTATTTTTAAAGAGTACCCAGGAGCCAAAACACTGCAGGGAGGAAATATAAAAAAAAAAAAAACATCTAATTTGGGATATTATAATATTTGTGAACAATCTATAAGTTCATTTTACGATCGGTATAAGCTGTTATAAATCTACAAATTTGCAAAAAAAAAAACAAACAAAAATTACAATGAGGAGGGATATAGAGTTCCCCCTGCGCACGCCACTGGGTACGTTGTACGGCGCGAAGAACGTTTACTTTTTTACATAGGCTTTTACTATACGTACGTAGTAGTATTTTACCGTCAAACGCAAAAAATCGAAATTTTCGTTCAATAAAAACTTAATATATAAATCTGCGAGTAACCTTTTGAAAACGTTCGAAATTCCGTAATTATATAGGTAACTATTATCCAAGTATTCAAAAATGTATTATAGATATACTTTATTGTTCTGTTTACACGTGTAGGGACATACGCGTGTGTACACGTAACGTTTTTTATTTGACGTTTAAGCTGCAGTTTAGTTTATACTGTGGCAAATTAATTTTCACGTGGCTTATAAAAACTAATTTTGAGTAAATTTTGTCAATTTTCTGGTACCGCTATTGATTTTTTTTTTTTCATTTTATGCGTTTTTAAGTACGAATAATTTCAAAAAATGTTTCAAACAAAGTGGAACGAAAATGTCCATCCAAAGGGTCGTCTGGATCAGTACACAGACACTTGTACCTACCGATACTTATTGTGCAGTAATACAGTGTATGTATACAGTGTTACACATTAGTCACAGTTGTACTAATTGCCAAAAATTTACTACAAATTCGCAAAAAAAACACCAATACGAGTTCGATTTTAATCGATTATGCGTCCAACAGTTTTGTACTCGACCCGCGTTAGGCGTCTAATTTTTTCACTTAACCTCGCCCCACGGTTAAAATGAATAAAATCAGCGTTTCTGTAACAATACACGATTTATATTATTGTAGCAGTGTAATATTATATTTAGAGAAACGCCAATTTTCGTAACAATATTCACTTGGATTACACAAATTTTAAACTATTCGAGTTTAACACACGTCGTGACTCATGAGGCGTTCGTTTTTTTTTATGTAAAACTGAGCGCAAACAAATGCAACTATGCAAGTTTGTACAGCTATCCACGAGATGTTTGACAGCCAAATAATAAAAAAAGCTGACATTTTTACACACGCGTTAAGCTCGTCTAAAAGTAAAACTATCGTGTATATAAAGGTCAAAAATTGCGTTAAGTATCATAAGTGCATTGTATGTATTATATAGCGTCGAAGAACGTACATATTTTGTTCAGCAAAGAATAATATCGTTATTATTTTTAACGGCAAAAAATATTCGTAAATTTAAAATTAGATAAATGTGTTAAGTACAAAATTCTAAAAAAAAAAACCCTCCCATTGAACCCTTTACACGGTGAAAGGCTAACAATAATTGTGTATGTATGAAACGTGTACATACCTCGTATATTGACGAAAAGTGCTCTCTGAAATGGCGTTTGAATCGTATAATTCACCCATATAATATGATTAGAAAAATGTATAACCTTTTTGGGGTAAAGACAATCACAGGAAGTGACGATTTCCTGCATGGATATTATGTATAAATTATTACGTAGATGTCGATATTGCGTTATATTTACTTATTTTAAGTACGGCTTGATAATTAAAACGTTAGATTTTAAAATATACTTTAGAACGTACAGGACCAATGAATTTGGGTCTTTTTTCTTGGTGACACGTAGGTAAATTTGTATTTTTGCCGGTTGTTCGCCGTATAGACGTATAAACCTACGGACTGTGCGTATCTCACTTTTAACACACGCAAATGCTCGTCGCCAATATGTTATAACGTAAGGGCATATTTGTGGATGAAATAAGTTTTATTCTTTTTTTTTTCCGATGAAAAATAATGATTTTATCAAGCTTATTGTTACATACTTTTCACGGAACACAATGAAATTAAATCGTTTTTCGTCCACGATTGCCCTATAGTTTATTTTGTCGAGTCAATTTATCATCTAAATTAGCGCAGTTCATACGTTTAAAATAATATGTCTATGGTTTAATATCGGGAATACAAAACAATAATTGTTCTAAAATACGTTTTCAATAGTGCGGCTTAAGTTGTATAATCTGGTATTGTTGTACCAATTAGTTAATCTTCGTTAGAACTTTGAACATTATATATTTTATGATAATATTTATTAACAGTAGAAAAATAATACTGAATAACATAAAAAACTATATAGTATTGTATACACATTGTTTACTTCCAGTTTTTCCAGAGTATATCTATTTTATCGTTGTAATATATCATACTTAAATGTTATTTTTACACCTGTACACTTTTAAATATTTATCATATAATATACAACACTCTGATAATGAAATCAATTTACTATGTTTGTGATCTCAGTATTAAGTTTTATCGCGCGTTGATTAGGAAAAAAATAAAAAAAAATTCTTATATATTATGTTATACCATGTATATTTTTTTTTATTCGCTAGTTTTACGATTTCATTCCGTATCTACGAGTTCGACAACAGTCGACAGAAGTCGGCACTTTTAATATTTATTAGTAGGTACCTACGTGCATATGATGTATATAATACCTATATTATTCTAAAAAAATGACAAACGCTCATCAATTAAAATATAATATAATGTCTGTTCGCATTGTGTTGCTTAAACGCGACCGCACTAATTATAGTGACGAACATTCAACATTTTGTACCATTTGCTTTTGGCAAACGTAAAAATGTACCTAATCAAGAACAACATGCCTGTCGTGAGTGTATGTAATAATAGGTACGAACAAAAAACCAAATACGGTATAAAAACTGCTTATGAGTAATAAAAAAAAGTCATTCTTACCCGTCCGAAATACATACTATTATGGTAGATACTCGATTATAAACCGTCAAATGAGGATACTTTGCACGAATTTTTTCTTAACTTTAAACAAACACTGTGACTTTAATACTTGTGATACGTATACGCGTTTGACACCGTTTTTCGTTTTGCTCAGAGCTTCGAAAACAGTCGAAATTTCAAAAAAACGCTTCGGACAAAGTACACCATCTCGGATCCGTCTGTTACGACGGTGTCACGCGTTAAAATTGGCGCAGGTTTTTTACGTTTTGATCGTAGAAAAAAAAAACAATATCTTTGTAAAACCAACACAACGCTCAGAACCTAAAATACAGATGAATATGACAAACAATCCCGCGCGATGTAGATGCAGACGGACCGGACGAAAACGGGCGCGCGCAACCGGTAGTTAAACGCATTATTTTCCGTCGTACACGCGGAAAGCGAGAATGAAATTTTTTTTTTGAAAAGTCTGCGAGACGTTTGAACGTAATTTTTTTTGTTTTCAATAACGCGCAATACGCATAACCGGTGGTACAACACCCGTCGACATGTGGTTCCTCTGTACACACGTGGCTCCCAAAATGCGTTCACGTTCCGCTCATGCCGTACACGCGTGACACGGGGCCGCAACGACGCGCAATCGAAACAAAACGGGGCCGGACGAGGAGTCAAAAAAAACACACACACACGAGTTTATTTGAATAATTTCTATTTTACCGCGCAAATATTTAAAAACGGTCGACGGCGATACGCGAGATTACTACTGATGATGACTAATGATGACATTATTATCGTACACGTGTCGACAACGAGGCGAACCCGTACGTTTTCCGCGACGGTTTTTCGTCGGTATTCCGCGGACAAGAAAACGCCTTTCCGTTCTGTCCGCGCGTACGAACAGCAAAACGCACGTCTTTCCGTTAACGCTTCCGCGGCCGCGCTGTAATCGTAATTTCCGTTTTTGTGAGTACCCATATTATATACGTAGTACATAACCCGTATACCCACTTTTTTTAGTTTCTTTTGTAATCCTCTCCTTACTACTGACGGTTTATTTTTAAGAGTTTAAAATTTTCAAAACTATTACGGACGATTATTTGAATTCAACACGTTGAAATAAAAAAAAATTGTTCATCGAAAGTGAACGAAAGGAAAATGAGTTGACGAGTAGACCGTCATGAATTAAAATTAACTCGACTTTTTAACTTTTAACAATGCCCGACTTCGGAGTACGAGGTCAAACTCTGTGCCACCCAAACACTCCGCGTCGGTGCGTTTTATCGGAACCTTTAGTTGTGTGTGTTACTTTTGCTCAGTTCAAACTTGAAAAGTTAGATACGGTACAAAACAAGAATAAAAACAAAAAACTCATTGAACAAGCGCTGTAATCTGTTTGATTCCTAGTTGGATTCGCGATAGCTAAATGTTGTGATTGCATGGAATCATTGTTCGTTGTCGCTCCGTACTTGTTTAGTTGATATTTTTTTCGATAAGTTTGTGTTTACAAGTCTATTATGTACGAAATCTTAAGAAATGTATGCGATCGTAACAATGTGTCCGAAAGCGAGTAATTTTTAACATAAAATTGGTACTTTTTAAAAATTTCTAATTCATAGCTTTTTTAAGTTACGACGCGGCGTAATACCTGTTCGTCGTTGCGATTTGTATAGTGTCGTTAACCCGTGAACGCTGTTATTATGTTGCAACGGGTGTCGAACGATTTGGTAGGTACTCTATGATGCAAAATGTTCAACAGCTCATTGTCATGGCCACCAAGTGCAATATTTACTCTGCGTGTTCGGTTTGTAGATTTGGCTTTTTAAAATTCATACATAAATCTACCAGCTGTCCGAGCTGTTTAGTACTTATGGTTTACTAAGTGCCATTTTTTAGAAAATTTTCACTTTTAAGCCCCCTTAGAGGCTCAATTTTAGAAATCGCTGTGAAAGACTTTTCATTGTTTGTATAGTAATATTTGTACGCCAAACTTTAAAAAAAATCCTATCGAAAATAACCTTTTTTGTTTTTTTTTTTTACCCCCAAACGAGTTTATCTCTTTAAAATGCGGCGATATCAGCACTCTCTGTTTCAAACTATTAGCCCGATAGACAACTGAAAATCGATTGAATGTAAACCATAATGAAACAAAAAGTTTTCGAATTTTCAACAACATTTGTGTTTGAGGGTCACTCTTAATGCGGTCGGAAACGTCGATTTTCATTCTCCGTCACGTAAATAATAGGACTTTAAACGGTTTTTACTTACAGCAATCTGTTAACGCGACATGAAATCTGTAAACTGATTTGAAATCTTCAAGACGTGTACTTATCTTCTTAATATTTAAAAAATTTAATTTAAAAAAACCCATACGAGTTTTGTATTCTTTAAAAAAGTATGACAAGAAAATAAAAAAATGTAGCTCGACGGATGCAAAGCAGACGTTTTGTAGAACTGAAATCAGTTTAGTGCGGATTCCCCATCGCATTAATATCGGCAATTGATCGGTATGTTGGAAGTAAAAACCGTCTGAAGTCCTGTATGATTTACGCGTGACAGACAGAGAAAAAATATTGACGTTTCCAATCGAGTTAAGGGTGGAATTTAAAAAAAAAGGCCGGCATCACTATAGGTAACGTGGGTAGTTTGACGGAGTAGCGACTATACTTTGGGTGGGTCACTAGTTGTGGTTCAAACGCGTTATTTAATATCCGAAAGCCTTCGAAAATACGATTTTGAGCGAGCTCAATTGTCTAGTATTACGACCTGGTAAAAACAAAATTTAACAACAAAAATGGTCCGAAAATGCCAGCAGTCCACGTATCCACGCATAAAGATTTAAGTAACGTGTGAAAATCTCAAACCATTCGGACCGTTAGTTGAGGAGTTAATACGATTTCAGTATCAATTGCATAGGTAGTGCGCGTAATTTTATTGTTATAACCAGATTCGACACTTTTTTTGTACGCGTTCAAAATTTGTTGAGCAGATCACTTCGAAATAATTTTTTTCGGGTAGAAAATTTTGTTTTACATAATAATACTACGCATCTTGATTTCAATTCTTAAATGACATGTTTGTGTGGGTTACGGATTTTTTTCTAAAAATAAATCAAAGGTACTTTTTACAACTTCAAACGACTAAAAAAAAAAAAACTACGATTCTTTTAGTAGCGTATACGCTTGTTGTTAATCTTGTGTTTTCAAAACTCTTTGTCGAAAACTAGATTTTTCATCGAACGAAAACCGCAAAGAAAACGGAAATTTAAATGCAGTTACACCACTTAGTTGAAAAATTGTCGAAATCACGCGAAACACGCACCAAACCCTGTATTTTCCTGTTTCGATATCGTGTAAAAGTTTCAGCCACAGTCTGTTATTTTGGATGGCCGAAAAACTGAATCGGTTTCGTCAGTTAACCCGCGGTTGTTGTTGTTTTCAACTCTCGAATCTCGGACGCCTCAAGGTGCGCAATTGGAGTCCAAACGCCTTTCGTCAGACGTCGAAAGTCGGAGCGTTCCTTGTAACCTCGCGCGGTTCACAAAAAAAAAAAAAACCCAAAAGCATCACGTTTACATTCGATACGTTCTCCCCTGGCGCAGCTCAGAATCTAAAAAAAACTATCCAACAGCCCTTTTCCAGGTCCGTCGTCACGTGACCGCCACCCGGGGTCGCGCGCCAGTCCCCACCCCCTCCACGCGACGGACGGGCGGCCCGGCGTCACCGCGTCGCGCTCCGGTCGTCGATACTCGTAACCTAACCGAGACACGCGCGCCGGGTGTCTCACACGCGCGTCGCGCCCCGTGCCCGCCCGTCGGTCGTGAACTGAGTGCCCGTGAGCCGAGTGCCCGTGAGCCGACTGCCGACAGTACCGCCGGTATTACCGATGTAGCCGTGTCGCCGTCGCCGTCCTCCGTCGCCGATCGTCAGCAGGTCAGTGGCGCGTATGTGTCTCGCATTGTATCTGTATTGTGCATCATGTCTCGTACGACGTTTAAGCCGCGTTTCGATGTTTGCTGGGGCAAAAAACGAAAAAAAAAAACCCAATTCTTCAAACTGTTCGTGTGTTTGGAAAAAAACACAATTTCCTACGACTCGCTCGAGCGATGTTTTTTGCAAATTTTTTCTCGGGTACGCGTTTCGTGCGTTGCGAAAAAAAGCAGCCCCTAGAAAAAATCCGACCCCCGACTGTTACATACGTCCTGCGGCGGCTAAAATACTGCCCCGTGTGACCGTCGCCCGACACTTCAAATTCATCTCCAGCCAAGTGGCTGACGAATGCATAAAATTGGCCCTACCGCCAACGGCCAAACAATGAGTCCACGTGTCAGCCAATTTTTATTTAAATAGTTCTTATCATCAGTACCGCGGCCCACGTTGACGCCTACAAACCAGGCAATTTTCAACGAAATTTAATCGAAATAAGGCGCAGCCCACAAATTTTTTAAAAGCCAGATGAAACGCGTACCCCGGAATTCGATAGAGTTACTATCGAATTCCGCCGGTTCTATACTTTATTTCTACCCGCATACTGCAGCTGGCTATTTCATTAGGGAATCCATTAGTTTCTTCACAGACGTGATAATAACTGACTTACTTTTGTTCTGAAAAACGATTACGATTCGGAATAGTGACCCGTGTATCTACTGACGTTGAGTTTTCATTTGGAATCTCGGTTATTAAAATAAAGAAATTTAATTTTCAAAAACGAGGTTAAATTTAAACGTCGAGGAAAAAAAAATTGACTGTGAAAAATTGGCCAACGAGAGAAACGGAGAGTAGATCGAGAAATATGACGCGTAGGTCGTGCGTTCAAAGTTAATGACTACAAAACCTCAACTAGTGTGGGAGAACTCGAAACGAAAAATTTCAATTTTCAAACCGTATAGACTGGCTGAAAAATAAACGAAATTTTTTAAAAATATTTTTTAGGGCCGTCGTAAGCAGCTAGTATATTATAGGTATCAAACGACTTCAAAAAAAAAATTATGGTAATTTATGTTTTGTTCGAAAACATTGAGAAGATATTTTATCGTCCTGTGGTTTACGAAAACATTTGTAAAAATACACAACTCACTTAAGGGCCCTGCACCGCCTTCCGCGCCGCCACTGTACGCGCCACTGCCGCAGGACGGCACTGCGCGAGTTCGTACGTGCGCAGCTGCTGCAGGTGGCGCGAAAACCCGCACCCCTCGTCGTCGGCCACCTCTCGTCGTCGGCCACCCCTCGTCGTCGGTCCGTCCTTGGTACGAACCACGACGGCGTCACGTCCAGTAGTCTCTGGCCGACCGTGCGCCCCGGACGCGAGAATCGTAGAGTTATTCATACGACTTGCTGTACGTTTATTTTTTAATTGGATCTTACGACTTGCCAGTATTGGACATCGGAAACGTTTTGAAACAATTGAAAATAACAACACTGTCCGTGTCGTATTGTTCCCGATGCTGAGATCTCGACCGAAACGCGGACGATAATCTGCTGCTCGTACGTATTGTTTTATTTATGGAACGTTTGTCGACATTTGGTCAGGAATTCTAGTACACACCACCTGCTGTTCGTCTACTGGATTTCGTCGATGGTCGCTGCGTTTGCGTCGCGAGTAGAATCTGAAATTCGCGATATCGATTTCGCATAACGTACACGAATTATACGCCCCTAGAGTTCACCGTCTAGGATTAGCGTAGTAAGTACTTGTTTTTTTTTTTTTGCTATTATTTTACGATCTTTTGAACGTGCTGGCTTTTCAAGTACACATTCGGACATCCCCGAGTTTAAAATTGTCGATTTCATCTTGCTTTTTCTCGCGTTTTATTTTTTAGCTCCTTTTGCTTTTTTGGGCGATTTAAAAAACCGTTTTATACCGGGACTATTGAATTCGATAAGCAGTGCGTAGGCACTCTGCGCAGGCTTGTTTACTTTAAACGTATTTCATACGTAATATATATTTTTTATCGGTTGTTGGTTGATTTCAGTTTGTAATCGATCGACTTGTGTACTTGATCGTACTAGTTTTAGAATGACTAACTGTACAAACGACTCGTCGAATCTTGGTTCAATGTTTTTGAAAAAAGTTTTTTTTTTTGGTTTATTTTAAGAATTTTTTTGTTTCCAAGTAATTTTCAATGTTTACATAGTGCTTTTTATTTTTTTTTTTTAAATGCCTTTTAGTGATTCAGTGCCAGTGATCACGAAGGCCATGGTCTATCGATAACTGCAATATTTTAACCGTTGTTTTAAAATCCCTAACTCTCCTCTCGCTGAAAAATCGCTTTATGGGCGCGCGTGTTGCATTTTACTGCGTGCCCCAAGTTAGTCACGGTGCCCTGCTGTATATAACATAAAAGACAGAACAAAAAAAGTGCTCGTTGATAACCAATTTTATTTAGTAGAACGCGGTGTCTTTAGAAAATGCTCGCGGTGCACAGTTTGGGAACCGCTGGTATAGACTATAGAGGCTGTAGAGCTGTTTTCATTAAGCGAAAATGTTCTAGTGTTGGTTTTTTTGTAAACAAAATAAATGCAGCGTTAACGTCGTCGTCAAAATTCATTTAATTCAATACTTTTTGTTTTTTGTCGTGAAATTCGGTAGTAATCGATAAAATATCGTCATTGCGGTAACAGTCATTGATATATTTTGCATCATATTGTTCTTCAGAAACAAACCAAAACGCAAAACTGTTATTTTCTTATTATTAATGTGCTTTTATAGTGCTTCAAAAATGAAAAATAAATACGCTATATGAACTGCAAAATAAAGTACAACGAATATAACGTACACGTGTCCAACAATAAACGAACCGCGGACGCACATAACACATTTTTGATCGTTTAAACAATTTTAAAAAGTTTTTTTTTTAAATTAAAAAAAAAGTGTACGTAGAGAAGTCCTCTGTTTCGGTAACTGGTCGTGAACTTATATAATACAGAGAATTAATAGTTAAAGAATTTTAAAGTTCTATACTTAGCTCAAAAATGTTCAAATACACTGGAAATACACTTTTATCTAACCTGTATCTTACCCATTTGAATATTATGCAGAAGTTTCAGCTTGTTTTGATCATTATTTTGCACGAAATCAAACTAAATCGA
Organism: Hormaphis cornu; assembly: GCA_017140985.1. Lineage (NCBI taxonomy): Eukaryota > Metazoa > Arthropoda > Insecta > Hemiptera > Hormaphididae > Hormaphis > Hormaphis cornu. The sequence continues at coordinate 44,625,441 of CM029357.1, read as the reverse complement.
TATGTCTGACGACGAATTTGGGGATTTCGCCATTTTCGTCGTTTCCGGCACATAACTTAGAAAATAATCAAAATATCAAAGAGTTCTTCCGATAAAATAAAATCTAAAGCCGAAATCCCAACTTTTTCGTGGTATACAACGTAACAATTGGAGCACTTCTACTATACGAAAACGTCATTACCAATCCGAAAATGTCAAATTTTTTGCCGTAAAATTCTCGATTTTTTTTTTGGTTTTTGGGGTAAAACTTCAAGCGTAAGCAAAATTTCAAAAAAAGCTATAACCAAACTAACCGCTAAAGTCCATAAAGCTTTTAGGAAAGTCACCGACTTTGAAAATCGGAGCATTACTTCTGTACGAAAAGTTGTTGATAGAAAAAAAACCCACAAATCATTCGTCGTTTGTTACTCAGAATCTAAAAAATTAACATTTTAAAGTTAAAAGTTACCCACAAAAAAAAAAAAAATAGTTAATCGACTTAACTTTTAACGAGTTAATGCCTTGCTAAAACGAAACGCGCGGGGAAAACGAATTCTTTATGGAATCTTACGCAAATCTCGCGGTGCTCTAATTATATTATGCGGAGGAACGGCAGAAACAAAAACGTTTCTTTTTCGCTGCATGTTTCGTAGGTAGCTATTTAAATTTATGTATAGTGTAATAAATACGTGTATCAAATTATGTATATTAACTTTACTGAAGTACGCCTATACACACTCGTAAGTTCAATTACACCGCTGTTGTTTAATTTCAGGTTCGTGCGCCAGAAACGACGGGTATATAATAATATATTATACAGCCTTCGGGCCAGTAGAGGTACAGGATTTTGTGCAGAGCAAACTGTTCTGAATCAATTTAATTCGAAACTCCTTTTATCCATACACGCTATAGAGAAGGATGTAACGATCCGCCGATGATTGATATTCGTATACGTGGGTATATAATTATTATGACGGTTTTTGCCGGTTTTACCACTGAACGATATGAATAAACAGTTTGAAAATTTCAACTTTTTTTTTTGTATACAATGTAGTGTAAACTGTGCTCAGTATCAGCGCATGTGCTCTATGTAAAATATAAAAAGAATGACTTGCAACCCTGTGCAGACACGCGGGGACTATTCTTTCGTTTTATTTTTATTTTCGGACGGTTGACGTATTATCTTTCTTCGTTTTCGAACTGAAAAACGGGGAAAAAAAAAATCGTGCACAATCAATCACTGAAAACCGAGTGGAAGACATTACGTGTCTCGCTACCTTCGCTTCTGTATTATAATAAAAATGTGTACAAAACTACTATTTTATAAAGTCTATTCGTGTTGAAAAAAAAAAAAAAAGAATAAAAATGAAAAGGAAATAAAGGGAATAGGTTCGGTTTGGTAAATTGGCTTATTTTACGCTTCTACGACAGTCACTCATAAAAAATTGGCGCAAACTAAAATTTATAGCCATTTAGCCAATTAAAATTTGAACATTTACTTATGTGGAGTTTTGGCTCGTTATATTGCGGACAGTGTCAAAGTCACGAATTTTCAAATTCATCGAGACAATTCATATTTTAAACTTTAACTGCAGGAGACGCAATATTATAATATTGAAAAAAAAAAATAATAAACTTGCTACATCCAAAACCGACCAATGAATCGAAAATATAGTCTAGAATTAAGGATACGCCCACACTGCCTGTACGGTTGGGTTTGGTTCGGTCGATTACAAATTGATAAAGCGATGATTTTTTTTAAAATTAAATATAGTAATTAGTACGTTCACTGCACAATTCGAAACGGTGACTCATCCAAAGCAGTGTTCTACTTCGGACCACAGCTGCTTGCTAGTTTTTTCTTCAACACTAATAGTATTATATATATATATTAAGGAATAACGATAAAGTAAAAAACGAAATACCAAAATCAAAAAAAAAAATATTAAAACAGCTTCGTTTCCTCGCACACTGCGGTGATACATATTATCTATAATCAACTATTATTATACGCACAAAAAATCCGTAATCAGTCGAGTTCGCTTGGGTAGATTGACGGAGTAACGATTACGGTTTGGGGTAGTCACTGCAGGTTCGTATAAGTTGTGGTTTTAACGCATAATTTAATATCTGAAAGCAATGATAAATCATTGCCTCCGAAAGAACCATTCTGAGTAATCGAATAGCCTCGGGAATAAACGTCCAACCGATTTTAAAAATTCTTTCACCACTACATTATTCCTGAGTAACATTTTATTCAAAACTTCCACCCCTAAGGTTTGTCACAGACAAAAATATTGGACTGTATTTTGTTTATTAATGGTTGCTATACGTGTCGAGTTTTAGTTGTCCACCGTGTTTTTTTTCCCCCAGTTTTTCGGGTAAAACTTTATTGAAATTTTTGAAAAAACACGTGCACAACGCACCTAGGATATAATTTTCATTTTTCAGAATACGTTGTTCAACCGTCAAGATTCGAGCACAATCCTAGGCTCTATGTATTTCACAGACGCAAAAAAAATAAAAATAAACACGCATCTTTGGAAAATCAACAGCCTCCTCGGTATCGATCAGAATCTAAAAGAACTTTTCGCCAGTAGCTTATGTTTTGTAAAAAAGTAGGCCACGTAGGAACGTATCAATAATGAATAAAAAAATACTAAATCGTTCACAATCGGTATTGCGTTGGTATAGAGTACCTACCACGGTTGATACGTAGGTACACCTAGGAAACAAACACCTGTTAACGATTAAAAATAAAATTTTCTACGGACACCGTAAGCATTTCGAACTCTCTAAAACATCGTTCTGTGTGCGTTGCAGGTGTTTTTTTTTTTTTTTTTAAAGGTAAAACAATCTGTTTGAAAAATAACTAACACGCAGTGTATACGTACACTGAAAGAGGACGTCGACCCGGCTGTACAATAATGAAATGCAGTTATGGTACCATACGCACGGTCCGGCGGAACGATCGAAAAAGTCTTTTAGAACATAATTTTACAGCGGTAATTAAAATACGATTAACAGAGAACAACATATTTGATAATATTGTGACGGGTTACGAATACAGAACACTGTTTCGTGACAAAAGCGTAGGGATTATAAAAAATAAGAGGAAGATCACCGTTTTGGGAGTTGTATAGTATAAACGTTATGTTGTATTGCATTTGAAAGCGATGATAAACACATTTTTGCAAAAATAATAAGTATAATTAAACGTAAAAGTGTGAGTGAGCTCAGTGAATAAAAACATTGAAAAGATCTATGTATAATGTATTATTATATATGTATATATAGCTAAGAAATAGTCGAAATCATTTGAAGTTTGTACTGTGCCGACTATATATAATGACGTGTATTGTAACTTGAAAGGAAAATGTCGAAATAATAACGATGACGCGTATTTAAACGGAAATTGTGTTGACCGATTTTTACTACAAATGCGTATCAAATGTTTTATAAAAACTACAAAATTTTACAAATTTTTTATTTCTACACGACTCAAAAAATGTCATAATCGATTGAAATTTAAATAACAAATTCCGTTTTTTTTTTTTGACGATTGGATTATTGACGAGGTGTGAAATTTTAGAGTGATTTGAAGATCGTTTGTAGAAATTTTTGATATCTTTAATTTTGAACCATAACTCAACAAATAAACAACATAAACGATATTGAAATAAAGACGTTCTTTCTCAGTCGTTCGCCTATTTTTGGAGGATCGTACGTTGTATACGCGCATAGATCGAAACAATTTTACCGACTGAATAAGCGTTGCGTTCCTCGTTATGTTCAGAATCTAAAAACGGTTTTGAACTTTAGATAATTTCGAACGAAATTGAAAATTACTTAAAATATTTTGAAATTGTCACCGCTATAGTCGTGATAATAATGATTATTTGATACGTCGAAGATATATATTGTGTTTATAATGATTTTACAATGGTTATATTTATTCTTGAAATCTAAACCATTTCCAAATTTTTTTTTGTTTGTAATCTAGCGCGAAAAGCGTCTTCAACAAATTTTTTGCGCGATAAATTGTTACCTACTTGTACACAATACTGCTCAAATTATACTATGTATGTAGGTAACGGAAAAATTGTGGTGTGAAAACTGGTTCAATTTAATTTTTTTCTAAACATATATGGTTATATCATGCACATGAATATGGTCATTTTGCTACTTGCGTTTCTCTTAAAAAGCCGGTAAAATCATTCAGACTTTTTTCAACCATTCGCACGAAATTTTTATTTCACAAAAGTGTTTTTTTTAGGTCAAAGTGATTTTAAAACAATTTTGTGTCACTGCACAACTGCTAGCGGTGGTAGCGTTTGTCGATTATTTCGACAAGTTATACTCCATATTTTGTTATTTTTTTATTTTTCCTATAGGTACTTTTCGTTATGATATAGAATCGCCTACACTCAGTTTTTAGAAACCATTTAAAATCGATAATACCCACAAAACGTCCATCTTAAATTTTAGCAACGTTATATACGACCGAGACGTGAATAGAAAAAATATCTAGATTTTGCTGTTATTTATAATTCCGTGTTATTGCATTTGAAATATGTATGTCTCAAAGAACTGTTTTGGTGGAAAGGTTATAGAAACCAATCTTACAATCTGCGTTTAATTATGGCTTGAAGCTATATGCATCGCCTATAAATAATAGTTATGAATTGTTCGTTTTCAGTGTAAACATTTGTTTGGCAATTCGATCAGCATTTTAAAAAAAGTCCTCAGTCGGGCGAAGATATGTTTTATTTGACGAGTCGTTCGATACAATATATTATTTGACATAAATAAAATGTAGTTGTTTTTTTTTTTGTAAACGATTCGCTAGAGGAAAATTCTCATTCCTATAGTAATAATAATAATAATAAACAATCGGATTAGACAACAATCATTTCGCGTTCGTTGACGCAAATAACGTGTGGGGGGAGGAGGGCTGTATAAGTTTCCGAAGGACGTAACATCGAGTTTGAACGAATTTCGATAGGAAAAAAAATCAAAACGATTATCGTATAGAGTGCTTCAAAAATGTGAAAAAAATTTAAATGTCTGTTCTGATAGCATAATTATATAGTTGTCCGCATAAATTGGTATGAAAGACCGACGCGCACTACACCGTCACGCGCCTCCTTCATATCTCCAAGCACCTACTGACGCGAGATCATTTTTTTTCCCTTTACAAACTGTATACGTGACGAATACTCGGTAAGTCCTCACAAATAACTCTTCTATGCTTGTCACACAAATCCTATACAATATAAAATTGATATTCTAGTGTTGAGTGTGGTATTGTTTACGATTTAAACACACCGTCCTTCCAATTATTAATTATCCGTCTTTATTGCTGCTTGGCTGATTAATCATCGCATAATGGAATAACACATAACTATTAACTTCAGCTGAGCGAACTTAATACCCATAATCGTGTTATTCACGATATTATCTACGACTTAATCCCATTATACTACTCGACCCGTGTTAGTACGTACTCGTGTAGTGCTGACTGATACACACGAGCAATACGTCTCACGCATGGGAATCGGCTGAATCGATCCTTTCGCGCGAGATGTTCGTTCAAAAGTACTGACCGCGTGTAAATCGGTGAATAGAGAGAAAAATAGAGAAAACGCTTAATCTAGTATTAAAAATGACTCAACCAAACTTTTTTTGTTGTTTTTTGTGGTCAAATCGCCATACAGGAGAGGTACTTGCGGGCCGTCCTTCTCTCCTATCTGTGGCATCTTATATTCGTTTCAATTAACAAAGTCGACATAATAGACAAATTACAAATAGTTATATTAGCAATTACAAATTCTGAGTTCCCTCAGACTCCTCAGTCCTTTCGGCCCGCATAAAATTAATTCAACTACGAGAATTTTCTCTGTCGTAACCTCTCTTCTTCTTCTTCCCAGCACTCGGCGTACGTGCACATTTTTCGCGACTCTGCAGCATGTAAACGACGAGATTTTTCGGCTCCAATTCACCTCCTGGCTTATACTATTCTAATGTTCCTAACCTAATCTACTTTGTTCTTCTCTTTTGCCTTCGTCCCAACTATTTGTGGGTCGGCCACACTTGTCTTAGACCTCTCCACTCGTCTCGATATTCCACCTGCAGCAGCTCTCATTACATTCATTGTCGTTTCTAATCATATTTTGTTAAAATTTGACCCGACGAGGCACGCTACTTATAAGTGTCGCAAAACTAACGGAAAGTCATTTGAGGGTTAAAAATTTATAAAAAAAAAATATATAATTTTATAACGTATTAAACGTAAAATTGAATTTTTTTTTTCAAGAAATTCCTGGCTACACGTTTGCGTTTAGTTCAGTCATTACATACTGAACACGAGCACAATAGAACAAGGTCGAGACGCAATAATCTTTGTTTGCCCGAGTCATACACGTAAATTATACACATTTTTTTCTTATTTTACCGAATAATATAGAAAAAATGTACAGATTACGGGCTGTAATACGGTTATCACCACGACGCAGAAGGCAGAATTATGTGCTCTGAAATCACGTTTTCTTTGTTAACAGACAATGTAGTCTTTTTAAGAATACACGAATATTTTGGATTCAGAATATTTTGTCGAATATACCTTAAAAAGTATTTTTTTTTTTTACGAAGTAGATGAGCGAGGTTGTTATATTCGACCAACAATAAAAGGATTTAGAAAAAAAAAATCTACCACCAATGTATCACAATTACCATAGAGAATCTAATTAGACCAGTGGTTTCTTTTTCTTTTTTAACCTAAAAAAACCTACTGAAAATCAGAAAAAACGTATATTTTAGTAAACACAAATAAATAAATGAAAAAAAACGTCCAGTATACGTAAAAGTTTGAATATTTACACAAAAAATTACTCGAAAAAGTAATTCGAATAAAAAAAAAATTATTTAAAAACATTTTTTCTAGTACTGGTACATAATATGCTTTGCAAGACTACTCGTCCGGATTCGTGTTCCCATTTCTATTCGCGACTACGTTTACCGACGATATCGCTATATTTTGCGCTTCGACTGGAACGGCGCAAAAAAAAAACATTTAACATTTTTTTTTTTTTTATCCTTGCCGCACGTGTCGGAAACACAATGAAAAGTAGTGTCATGGGACACGTGTCATGGGGGAAGACAATATGGTCAACGGAGATAATAGTATGTTTTACTAAGTTTCATCGTGGTAACAGTATACGTATTTCCGAGTGTCGACCGCAAAAACGGATACCATGACGAAAAAATCCGTTTTCACATTTTATTGAAAAAAAAACGATATGGCAGTCACACGTGTGAGCTCGTGGTCATGCGAAAAGTATCGTTTTTCACGTAGGCGCACGAAATTCGTACGTATATACGCGCTGCGGTCGTACAGCGCTCCCGGTGGACACTTTTGGCGGTATACGCGATAAATAAGGAATGAAGAGTTTTCGAAAAATTATAACAATGCCTACTGTCCAATGATTTAGGAGAATTTTTGTACCACTGTTTTATAACAAATATGATGTGACAATCGAAAACTAAGACTGATTATCGAAGTACCTATCCAAAAAACAGTAAAACGATACTAAATGTTTACTAAATTATCGTTCATTAATCATTGTTTCGACGCGACCTAAAACGCATCGGGTTCCGTGAATTCGCCGATGGCTGAACAACAATCGTGAAAGAGCAATAATAATATTTGGTTTACTAACCCAAACTGCAGTTTGTTGGCACTATCGACATTTCGGCTCGCAGGTTCCCTAAAAAAATCCCACTATAACAATAATTAGCGTGGCCAGGTTTATATTTCCAGTGTTTTCGGAGTTGTCAATTTTCCATTTAGATAAGCTAAACCGTACTCCCTACGTACTGCAGCCATCGTACTCTATTATAAATCGCGTCTACTTCGCGAATGTCGTGTACATATGTGTTAAAAACCAATTTGTCACTGTTTCGTAACAACGTTTAACGACCGTTTGTTTTTTAGCTATCACAAATTTAAAATATGAAAGACCGTCAAATCCGCGTTGTGCGACAATCGTAATGCGTACTTTCTCGATCTACGAATACATAATATAGCTGTAAGTCGATACTGTCCCACGATTAGCGACAGATATTTGTAATCGCATTATACCAGGTCCATTGTCGTCTTATAATTGTTATGTGCACCACCTTTACCCATGATTTTGTAGACGACGATAATTTTCTCGAGTGCTTTATTTTGATCCAAATTAAAATACGATATCTACTATACACCTACTCTTTTGTCTCTAAACAAACTAAACGACCAGCGTTTTTTAATTTTATTTCCCGTCCATATAATTATAGTCACTCCAATACACGATTTATTTATTTTTTCGTCATTACATCGCGTGTAGAACAATAATAATATCAATGTAATGTGTAACGTAAACCATTCGCTGATTACAATGTGACTCGACGGTGTATTGCAGAAAGGGCGTAACCCACAATTTGCAAATAAGCTCAATGAGAGAAAAAAAAAAAAACTGTCCATGAATAAAAATGTTTATTGAAAATAGAATAATGAATATTAATTTTTTTTTAAATATTTACAAAGAATGAAATGAAATTTTTGAAAACGCGCTTTAAAACGCTTTCATGTGATCATCACTTAAAAAATGTCATCTGTGTGTTGTATTGTATTATAATTTTCCAAACGTCCATTTTAAACTGTGATTGAAACTTTCATTTTACTATCAAATATTGTGTTGTTTAATGTTGTAATCGCCATTTTAAAAATTGCGCAGGCCTTTTGTATAGAATCTCCCCACTCCAAATCGCGTCATCGTTGATAAAGTATAAAGTATTAACACAGATATATAAAACCAGAATATATATATCAACAGCTATTTTATTCGATAAACTGTGTAAATCAAATCGAGTCGACGCCCTTTTTGCGTTTCAGATTGTTTTCGTTTGTTTTGGTCATTTAGGGCCATTTATCAGCGAAAATTCCGCCTATTTTTCTGAACGAATAGTCGATTTTTAATTTGTTTGTAGGTCTTTCTAGGTACAAAACACCATCTGGAATCATCGTTTTACACTATTTTACCGAATCATTCAAAATTCCAAAAAAAAAATCCATCTTTTTTAAAATTACTTATACACGTGTGCCATATTTTGTCTGGAATAAATCGTAATATTGTACAGCCCCGGCGTCGCTATTGTACGAATCATGACATACGTGAGAATTTCGAACAATAATTGAGATTAGGACGTGTTTGGTGTGTGGCATTTGATACGGTGTTGAGTGGCACTTAAGTACGGCGATAAGTTTTCGTACGTGTGCTCTCTACGGCTCTGTCGGGTTGGAATATAAGACGAAAAGAGCGTAACGTTTTATAATATGTGCCGGTATAAAATTTTATCTAAAACGTTTCCGTTCTAAAGGTTTTCCGAGCTCGTCGAAATCGATCTTATCTCGGTCGCATGAATAATTTACGAATTTTTAAAAATTCAGTATGAACAGTATAATTTATATACTGTTTAGAGTAGGCGCTTGCTGCAGATCGGTTTTTCTCCAAGACACGACTGTACATGAATAATGATAACAAACGAGCATTTTTATTGATCGGAATAGTTTTTAAGTTTGAGCACACGCCTTTTTAAGTTATTATTTTATACTATAGCTGTCCTGACCCGGCGTCCTTTACGGCTTCAGTTTTACAGAGAATGCAGTGAAAAGTATTTCATTATTTGTATTACAAAACATGATGCAGTATAGTGTTTCAAAAAAAAAATCCCTTCCTTTCTTCTTCCCTTTCTCCCATTTTACCCCAGTTAGGAGTTAAAATTTGGAAAAATCGGTATCTATATTCGTCATTTGTATTTTATACTAAGTGTCAACGAAAATCCGAAAAAAAGAGTTTTTTAATTTTTGACTCCTCCTGATCCTTTTTTGACCCCTTTTTTACGTCCTCAAGGGTCGATATTCGGAAACCGATATGTAGCCAGGCTCTACAGTATCACGAAACGAAACTATAGTGACCGAACTTCATACCGAATCGGTATGAACTAGACGATTTTTTTTCTACTATATCTTTTTCACCCCTTTTGACATGCTTACAGAGGTTTGAGTTTTAAAAAATATTATTTTCTTAACTTCATCATAAATCGGAACGTTCGAACTTTTTGGTAAATAAACAACTAAAATTTTATTTCGCGCGTGTAACCCATATAGCAACCATAATAAAACCAAAAAAAACCCATCGAATTTTCGACGAAATTTGTCAAACATCCTTGTATTCAACATGAATTAGGGGTGACATTTTTGATCAAAAATAATACGTAAATAAAATACGTTACGATAACGATGTAACGTAATTATTTTTATGTAATTATATTGTAAATCATAGCATTATTGTTGTATTTGTTCTACCGCATTTGTCTGCAGCTTTATCGACGGTTCAATATTGACCGTATTACGACGGCCGTGTTTCGAACGGGGTCATTCGATCGGGTTATTTGAACAATATTGCACATTTCTAAACTGCATTTAAAACGTAACCGCGTGTGCACGACGTAAACAAACAGAAATCGTTTTTCGTACAAGTTTTACCTACGCGATTATCAATAACATAACATACGAGACTATATTATATTATGACGTAAATCAGTTCTGCGTTTCCAAATAATAAATTTACCTATGAATACATCGATCAAATAAAACGCGTGCATTATGAATATTAACTGTAGTAATAATAATTAGAGGGTGCGTCCAATCGCAAAAGTGCGAAAAAGTTTCGAAAGTGGACTTACACGGTATCTGCCTTATTTTAATCTTTTTTTTTTTCAAATTTTCAGCTTATTTTTAAGTTATAACACATTATTCAAAAAAATGTTTGACCGATTTTGGAAAATGGCTTGAAATTTCGACATCGATTGTAATCACGTTTTCCGGTAGCAGGTGGTTTCGAGCTTTATGCTTTGAAAAAGAGTTTAGATTCTGGCATATATTTTTATTTGAACATTTTTTTTTGATATTTTAATTATTTTTTTAGTAATTTGACCGCGCTCCTACTTTTTTGTGCGATAAAATTCTCTAATGGTAATTAATGTTTCAGTAAAATGCTCTTTTTCCTCACGGGCCTATCCGCCCCTGAGCGAGTTCCTTCAATTAATCTTTATAGCAAAATAATACAGATGCCAAACAAAATAAAGTGATAAATATTGTATACATTATCGAAAAAGAGTATTTTGTTCCGAGATTAAATTTTCAATACATCCCGTGCTCGCCTATAACTCGTATTTAATGTTATATTGTTCGTTTCAGGAGAAAATATGTCCTCAATATCAAGTTTTTGCGATATTTTGATGGTGAAAGTGGTCGGAGACCCCGATTGGAGGCAAAGGTTCGTCGTGCTCAGCAACAGTACGCTATGGATTTATGGGTAAGAAATTCTTTCAATCGATTTCGATCCGGGTAGGAAACACGCAATGGTTATAATGAATTATCAACATTAGCCGTATCTTGTGGAAATTGAAGTAAATAGCCAAAAAAAAAAAAAAAAACCAATGATTGATAACGATGTTTTAAGTAATTACCGATATTTCCTAGAAAATAACGTTTAATTTATAATCGCGTGCGTTAAGAAATAGAAACGAGTGCGATGAATTTACCGACGATTTCGTTTCACCTCTCCTCCTATCCCCCCAGGGACGACCAAGACCCGAGGAGGACGAAAATCCACCCGGTAAGGGATCTGGCGGTGTGCCGTAGATTTTGCGACGGTAGCCACTTGGTGTTGCACGTGAAGAACATTGCCAAGTTGGACTGGTTCAAAATCAAATTCAACACGGAGAAACAGCTAAGCTCTTGGAAGAAACGTATGCGACAGGTCAAGGAGGCTTGGAACGAAGAGACTTATTTCCAGTACCTGAATCAAAAATCTCAGCTCAGATGTAAGCGCGTACTCTTTATTATACGATGGCCCTTCATAGTGTCTTCACTCGTATCTAACCCAATTGATTTCGGAAAATCACATGTTTGAAAACGGTTCGGGAACGTTGAAAAAATTTCGTAAAAAAAACTATACGGTCGATGAGACCGAAAGTCCGGGTAAATATACTGCGAATTTCCGGTAAAAAAAAAATCATTGCCTTCGAAAAAAAGATTCCGAGCGAGCTCTCAGCTCAGTTGTCTAATTATTATCAGTTATGGCAAGAACTAAATTTAACAATAAATACGTTCGACGAAAACGTCGTATCCCGCGTACGACAAACATATTAGTTTAAATAACGCGTGAACATTTTATTACGTTACCGATTATTAGTGCGGTATCGGTTTCAATTTGATCGGACAAATACTCCAGCGGGATTTTTCGTATAAATTTGCGTGTTTTCGGACTCGCGAATTGTGTAAAATTCAAAAATCCGTTTGGAATAATGTAGAATTTAAAGCCAAAATCTCAACCTTTTGTGGTGTTCAATGTTAAGATCGGAGCACTCTTTCGACACGTAAAAACGTCTTCGGTCATCACAAACCTGAAAATTTCAAATTTTCGCAGTAAAATTTCTAATTTGGTTTTGTTTTTTCGGGGTGTTACTCAAAAAATGTCACAGACACAAAAAAAAAAAACACACATCTTTGTAAAACCGATAGCTCCCCTCGCCATCTCTCAGAATCTAAAATTTAGTCTTTTCAATTCGCAAATGTTTCGTTGGTTTCAGGCCCGTACGAGCCATTTACCAGGTTAAACCGTCAGGTAAGGGATCCGCGTCGGACACCGAGAGAGACTATATACGATCATATTAATTTTAACAGCGATTTGATCACTTTTACACAGGTACCCAGCAACAACAACAAACTGTCGAAGCCTCGAATGCCGTTCTCCCGGAGCCGTTCGTTACAAGAATTTACGAGCTGGGAAAAGTTGCCTATGGTTCTCACGCAAGTGGAAAAAGGTTAGACTATATATATTTTTGTACACACTCAAGTCCACCGTTCGTAACGCGATATTTATTTCACTTCAAACCGTCCAAATTAAATAGAACGCGAAAACGTTAAGTTATTTTACACGGTTATCTATCTCTTTTTAAAGGCTCGTGTTAGAGATACAGAGTAATACGTTACTAATTTAGGAACACAAATTATATTATACAACCGTAGAGAATTAGGTTCGCGTTTTATTTCCCGGCTAGTCGGTTTAAAAGTTGTACTAATAAATAGTGACTTGTGTTTTCGTGATTGCAGAAATGCTGTGCGGAATAAACGACATTGACGCGATTCTGATCAGAGTGCGCGTATCTATTTTGGAAAACGAAATGGCGTACAACCGAGAAATGGAAAAAATGTTGATCGCCTTCAAAAAGCGGGCTCTTTGGCCGGATTACTTCCTCATGGACGACAAATCGTTGATCGAACAAACGTTGTCAAAGCGTAAGAGCCGGAAATTTTTTTTTTTTGTGTATTTTTAACCTATTTCATTGCGTTGATACAATATGATTATAATGCACACGCGTTGGTTTACAGAAATTAAACTGAATACGTCGCCATAATGTATGGTTTGACGTAGTAAATTTTTCTTTTAAGACTCAAAATTTTCGTCATTTTATAACATTTGTTTGATAAAGTTATAACATACGGGTACCAATTACTGTTATCTATACTACTTTTGTGATTTTTCATTTTGAAAAAAATTTCAATATACGTTCTTCGTGCAAATCGATTTCTTACTGGTGTACCTAATTAAACTAAGTCAAAACCATACCTATCACATATTCCTGTTGCCTTCTAATGCATGCATAATATTCTGTAAAATCATTTCGAACTTTTAGTGAAAGAAAGTTCGGACACGCTTTTGCACGACGTTGAAGACATGTGGCCGGACGCACCCATGGTGATCGAAAAATTAGACGATCTCGCCGATTTGCTGATAAAACACCTGAAATCGGTCGCCAGGACCCGTATGATCACCTACTGTCATCTTCTACGAGATTTCAGACCATTTTTACGCAACAATTTGTAAGTAATTTGGAGTAGAATTAATGATCTCTAAGCAAACGATCGAAATTAAAGAGCGGCATTGTTTTTTATGGCTCCATAAGCCTAAATTTTAAAAAAAAACCTTGGATCACTCTAGCTGGTCGCGTGGGTTGTTTGACGGAGTAGCGAGAACGCTTCGGCTGGGTTACAACTAATTTAGAAGTTTTGGTTCAAACGCAGTATTTAATATCTGAAAGCAACGATGAATCATTGCCTTCTAAAATACCATTCAGAGCGAGCTCAATTGTCTAGTATACGTCCCGGTAAAAACCAAATTCAACAATAAAAATGGTCCGAAAATTCCGAAAAACATATCCACGTATAAAAAATATTAATTTGAATAACGTGTAAAAATTTCAAACCATTTGGACCATTATTTGAAGAGTTATTTCGATTTTAGTATCAATCGCACAATAGTGCGCGTAATTTTATTGTTGTAACCAAATTACTCCGTTTTTCAAAACAATTGTTTTGAACTTTTTTTACTAGGCAGAAAATTATGTTTTACATTATATGTGTTAAATTTTTATTTCTTAAATTATTTTGAGTTACGAATTTTTTTTCTAAAAATAAGTCAAAGGTATGTACAAGTTTTGACCATTTTCCAACTTTAAACGAATAAAAAAAATTTGTGACTGAAAACTTGACTCGCACGTTCTTTTTTTTTTTTTTTGTTTTTCCAGGGAGAGCGTAGACGACATTTACACGGACGTGTACAGCGAACACTTTTACATGGAACGTGCGCTGTTGCCGATATTCCGGGTGTACAAGCTGAAGGGCATATCGAAAAAGCTCGCGGTCATGTTGTCCGCGGACGAGGACGCGAACAGCGCGCGATGGAACAGGCTGTTCGACCTGTGCCACGAGGTAATAAACTTCACCCGCAGTCGTTGTGACGCGCGCGTCAAATAAAATTGTTCGTATGATTTTTTCCCAAAGCTGGACAATAACTAGTTAAAAGTTCAAAGCCAAGTTAAAAAGTTAAGTTTGTTATTTTTCATTAACTTTCGACTCGATAAGTTAATCTTTTTAAATAAATTTAACTTGTTGACTTTAAACCGATTCGTGATAATATTTAAAAAGAGCAATCTCAGTAGTGACTCAGCGAAACAGAGAGAAAAGATAAACAAAAGAAATCAGTCGTAAACTTTGATTTATCAATTTAAATAACGTGTGAAAATTTCAAACCATTTGAACCATTATTCGAAGAGAATAAGAAAAGAATACGTTTTTAATATCAACAGTATGCGTGATAATTTCATCGTTGTAATCAAAATAACACCATATTTCGATACTTTTTTTACACGCTTTATCATACGCTACCAGGCGGATTTATTCGTAGTATTTTTTTATTTGGATAGCAAATTTTGTTTTACATAACATGTTTAACTTTTTAAATCGTAAACAACAGATTTGTTCGAGATTACCAGTTTTCAAAAATTTTCTGTGACTACGGGTTTTCGAAATTTTTTAGTAGCATATGCATTTACGTTTTGGAAACCTCGTATTAAATTTTCAAAACTTTTTGTGGAAAATTAAATTTTCATTCAATTAAAAAAAAAAAAAAAAAAAATGAACATTTTCGAAATTTCTCGAAATTTGCATCGGATCAGTATCTCACCGGTTTTAATGGTACGCGAAAGTTTCAGCGTATTCCGATCGTTATCGTGGAAGTTGTGGCCAAAAAATCTAAATCGATTATGTCGAAAACACGTTTGCCGTAATTTTTAACGTTTAATTTTCGCTTGGTTTTTTTATCGTAACTTTTTAATTTTACTGACGCTCAAGTCTATGACCCGTCAAAGTACCATCCGTGTCCATACACCTATCATTAGAGGTACCGACGTTCAAAATCGAAGCGTTATTGAAGAATTTATCGTGATTACACAGTGGTAAAAAAAAAATTAATAAAAACACGCATCGTGTGAGGTACGTTGATACGTTGTTCATTTCACTCAGAATCTAAAATTAACGATGAAAAAAATATTTGTTTTCTCGACCCGAGTGTTTCGGACCACGCGAGATTTTAACCGCGAGAACTGATCGATTTTCAAAAACTGTTATACGTAGTTATGTGTTTACCCGACGAGTTCAAGAATTTTTTTCTTTTTTTACCGAAAATTGCCCCGATATATTTGTTCCGGTTGCGTTTCCGCAATCAAACGCTCCCATTTCGATAAAACGTAAAATACTTGCATAATATTTGACACTGGCACTTCACCTAACAATCGTACACTGATAATGGGTTCACAGAAGTGTTCATCGTTATTTTGTCATTGTATTTCACGTGTCAAGTGTTTTCAGGCGAGAGCTGTCAAGATTAAAGCGATTATGATATATATAATATGTAATATTATGCTTGTAATGACCAGAGCAGTTCTATCGAGTCGTCTCCGATAATTTCCAAACAATTATTTTCATCGCAAACTCAACACCATAATATTTCCATATCGAAATCGATAACCGTGCACACTCGCGCGTATCGTTGCATTTTTCAATGGCACTTGGTTAGACAGCTATGGTGTTGTACGAGAAGACCGACTTGAAGATACATAGGTTTACAAGTCTTAAACGACTCGAAAAATAGGTTTTTTTGGATATTTTCAATTTTTCGACCACAGATGCCAATTGAAATTCTCTTAAATTTCCTTCAATATAATTCGCGAAGAGCGTCCGAAATTCAATTCAACGAAACATAAAATGTACATAGTTTTTTTTTTCGTCCATACGCGTTTCACGGGACACAACTGTTTATATCACTTACTCCTTACTGTTCGTAATATTGTTTTTCATACATGGGTAGGTGTCCCGTTTTGCCATTTTTTGACGTATTCATGTACAGAATGTGTGTCAAAACAATAGTAATAAAGACATCATGTTGGTTTTGTTATAAAATTTCCACTACGAATCGTAAAAATATTATCGCAGAAAATGATGTACAGACACGCATAATCAGTTTCAATTAAAAAAAAAAAACAAGAACAGAAATTTTTAAAAACACTCTTGTATTAAACAAGTTTTTTGTAGTCGTCTCGTTCGAAAAAAACGATTCTGAGCGAGCTATATCTAATCCAATTGGGTTGAAAATTAAAAATATCGCGAATTATACTCCTCTTATACATAAAATAATAACAATGTATGTTATAGCTAGCAAAAAATGTTTTCAATCTTTTACGACGCATTAAGTTGAGTTTTCAGTACACAAAAGTTTGAAAACGAAAAGGAATAATTTTTTATAATGGTAGTTTCTGACGGGTTCGACGACTACGCCATTCTCGTCGTTTTCGGCACATAACTCAGAAAACAATTGAGATTGAGAAATTGAAAATTGAAAAAATTGAAATAGAATTTAAAGCCGAAACCCCAACATGTGTGTGGTATACAACGTAACAATTGGAGCACTCCTTCTACCCGAAAACTACAAACCTGCAAAAAGTTTCAAATTTTTCGCCGTAAATTTGTCGATTTTTAATTTTTTTAATTTCGGGGTGAAACTCAAAAAGTAAGCAAAATTTAGTCCATAAACCATTTAGAAAAGCTATCGATAGAAAAATAAGAACATCATTGTATACCTCCTACATTGTTTGCTGCGCTCAGAATCTAAAATTCACGCGAAAATTGCCGCGAGGACTCGGCCAATATTTTTTACTTGCCGCCAAGTCATACCGTCGACCGCGACGTTATGATATCGACGTGAATAACAATAGTTTACAGATCGCGATCGTTTTAATAAAAAATTTATCAACATACAATATGGAATAAAATCATTGCTTTATTTTTCTACAGAACGTTTAACAGAATTTTTAATAGCATTTTTAATTCGTGGGGGAAAAAAAAAACCGTCCGCACTAAAATTATCGCGTTTAGCAAAATAAAACTTTGCGTTTCGTTCTTTTTAACTGTCCGTACCGCATTTGACTTCGTTTTACGTGCTCGCGATTCGTTCAATTTTTAACCCGTCAGTCGGTCAGTAGGCGTGTATTCCCTACGGTTGTTTTTTGATACCTGTAAGCGCGAACATCGTAAGTGCGGTTTAAAATGCGGAAATTGAGAAAACGCCAAAGATTATAATTACTTATTGCGCCGCCGCGGGACACGGATTTGCAGTCGCGCGTTTCAAAAGCGAGAAATGTTTTTTAAACCGTTCCAAATTCGTTTGAACGAAAACTCGGGTGCGGTTAGGTCCGTCGTCTATCTATACGCGACGCGCGGGGCCGGACAAGATGAATCACATAAAACAGGTATCGCGTACTTCTTATTCGAAATTTATTTAATTTATTTACGGAAAACGTTGTAGGCGGAATAACCATTTTTTTTTTTTCGGATAGAACGATTTTTTTTTTTTTTTTATTAATTACGTTCACGAATTTCAGACGCTGACCGAGACGTACGGCGAGCTGTCCCGGCTGTTCGGCGACTATTACGCGCTGAGCGTGACGCAGCTGTTCGCGTTCGGCGACAAGCACGCGGCGTTCGAGCGCAGCGGCAACATGAGCCTGTTCGAGAAGTTCGAGCTGGCGCGCGAGGTGAGCGAGATCTGCGACTCGGTGGTGCCGCTCATCAAGGTGGTGATCGTGGAGGGCTGCAACCGCGGCGGAGCCGCCGCGGTGCAGGCCGCCGTGCACGCGGCCGCCGCGGGACACCGGCGCGCCCGCCTTGCCGTCAAGCACGCGGACCCGGACGACGGCCAGGAGACGCGGAACCCGTTCGGCGCGATCATGGACGGCGACTGGGACGCGTGCAGGGCGTGCGGCGCCGCCGAGCAACGGCCGAGAAGGTCGTCGTCGTCGTCGTCCGTCGCCGCCAAGACTGCCGGGGGCGGAAAGTGCATCGAGCTCAAAGTGTACTCGCGTTCCGTCAGCTATTTTCACGAACGGCAGCCGCCCGCGGACGGGCCGTCCCGCGCGTCCGTCGCCAGCTGAGCAGAACGGCCGCCGCGACGGACCACCCCGCCTTCTGCAGTTCCGGCCGACCCGTATGGACACGCGAAAAAAATCGTCTACAATTTTCACGCTGTCGTGCCGAAAAAGTTTTTGAAAACGTAATTTCCGTCGAAATCCCCGTACGTTCGTGTTTTCGGACGGTTCGACAAAAAAAAAACGGATGGCCGCGAGAACCGCGGGACGTGTGTGAAACGACGTCCGGTTTCGAACGTCCGTCGCCGGATTCGATCGATCGGGTCAGAACGAGTTTTCAACGGTAAAACCCAAACGGATCAGTTAGCGCGATATGCGCTCGTCCCACGGTGTACTCGCTTGCCACACATCCGGGCCGGCGCGTATCGTTCAAATCGCCCGCGAACCAGCCGGAGCGTGTCCACTGCGGAACAGTAACCCGTCTCTCTGGATGCTCTGCGAACTTTGTCGAATTCGTTCAACGCGATATTTTCATCGAGACGTCCGCCGACCAGTCATTCTTCGAAAATGTCGCGTGAGTTTTATGCCGTCGTTTGAGGTCCGACATCCCGTCGACATTCACGCCGCACGTGACAGACCCTTTGGAGCGCACGAAACCACAGAGACACTTTGATAACGGCGTACTAAAACCTCAGAGACACTTTGATAACGGCGTACTAAAACCTCAGACTCTTCGATAACGGCTACGCCAAGTCGGCCAACTCCGCGGTGCTTGTCGGGCAAACCCGTCTACCGCGAGAACCGCCGGAACTATATTTATACAGCCCGCTAAAAACGGACGAATCGTTTTGGAAAACGCCATTTTGTGCTGAATTGATACGGATCAATGACACGTATGAATTCCGAACGAAATATCGTAAAATGTTTGAACTATCTACAATATTGTAATGTCTGCAGCGCACAAACTCCGAGAGTTGGTTTTTGACATTTTCATCTTAAACTCTGCGTCCCGAAAAGATTGCGGTGGAATCCGTTAACTTTTGTGAAATCGATCCACGTCCTAACACGATGTCGCACGTTTTCGACGGGAAAAATTTGCAAAGTTTAACGAAGAGATTTAACGCGAAAAAAATCATTGTACAAGAAACAAAAAAACACAAAAATGCTCATCACTACGCGGTTTCACCTACACGTCGTATTCTCACGCATTTCACGAGTCTCGGAAGAATAATGCTTGTAGTGGCCAACGACGATGAAAACAGTACCCAACACATAGTATTTATTTAAATAATATTTTTTTTTTTTTATGAGAGTTTTTATTCATGCGTACAACGTGTTATCATAA
Organism: Hormaphis cornu; assembly: GCA_017140985.1. Lineage (NCBI taxonomy): Eukaryota > Metazoa > Arthropoda > Insecta > Hemiptera > Hormaphididae > Hormaphis > Hormaphis cornu. The sequence goes on along the minus strand of CM029357.1, from coordinate 44,605,250 downwards.
CAATATAGTCAGTATAGTTTTATAGTACCCGATATAATAAAACATCATGAAAAAGAAAAAATCACGCTCGTTTTGTAAAAGCCATCGGATTTTGTCGACGAATAAAAAGTGTAAACAAATTTTAACAGTTATAGCTGTTGTCACGCCGTTCTCTGGTTTTGTACCCTTTTTTCTCCGACTCTTCCTACACCGAAAATCAAAAATACATCGCGTTACTGGTGTACACTACGATAGCATTTTTTTTTCCCGACCGAAAATTTCATGTTCTCAAATTCGGGTATACCGTTCAAGTACCATCTGTGTGTGTATCGTTAGAGGTGTACCGACCGAAATCGGAGCATCGTCGAAGAAGTTATCGTAAAAAAAAAAAAAAATAGAAAATAAAAACAGTCATGCGAAAACCTTCTGAGAATCAAAAAAAGCCGGGATCAAGTAGCGTGGCTATAGTAGCGACTACGCTTTCGGTGGGTCACTGGTGAGTTGTGGTTCAATCGGTGTCATTTGACACCCGAAAGCGACGATAAACCATCTAAAATCTGTTCTGAGCGAGCTCGGTTGGTAAATTTTTCAAAGTTCCGTACTCAACTCGGAAACTTTCGAGAAACTTTTGTCGAACCCGTGTCTTTCAAACTTGTTCTAATGTCGTGCAAAAGTTTCAGCCGGTCACCGTGACCAATAAACTAAATCAATGTCGCGATTAATGTTTCTCCTGTTAGTTTTTTCACTTTTATTCAATTTCTCCAATTTGAGACCCCTCAACGTACCTTTCGTAAAAATCGGAGCATTTTTTTTTTATTATTTACAGGAATAAAAAAAACCAAATACATTCCTCGGATGTAAAAATATAGACATTGTTAGATTGGAGAGACCGTTTACAAGTGTACAGAAGGCGTGTAAAACGGATCACGTGCAGGCCCCAGTCTACCGTGTATCAATCGTGATGATGATTCGGTAAGAGCAACGAAAACACGAAAAACGTATATTAAAAACAATATTTTTATAGTCCTTTATTTTTTGTATCATAATAATTTTTTTTTTTTTTTTTCTTACAAAATTCATAGATTTTTTTTAACAACTCTCTTTCACTAAAACATCGTATATAGTGTTATCGCACAATAAATATTTTTTCCATACATAATATATATTATAAGTATACAATTTATTTATTTACCATTATAGTTCGACGGTAACACTACCAATTAAATACGGTTTTTTTTTTTTTTACATAAAAACAAATCGTCGTTTTCGGGGAGACAAAAAAAAACACACATCGTTCGTTCGATTTTGGGTTTTCGACCTGTAAGGTACGCGTTTTATCCGATGAACAATTTTTTCCGTTCGCCGCCGAGAGCGTTACTCGCGCACAAAATATACTGGCAGACAGAGCCTCCTCAACGGTGTCGGCGCGAAAATTTTGGAAAAAAAAATAGAAATAATTCAAACAAGCGTTAACCACCATGTTTACACGCGGCATAAACGCGTTTCCTGCGTATGAAAATCGTGTACACACTCGGATCGTTCAGCGCTTTTCGTCCTATATACAATAACGAAGACAATAAATAATAAACCCAACTGATTTCGCAAAACGTCGTTATTTCTGCGAGGCGAAAAACGGCGATTCAAAAACGACGAAAACCACCCGTCCGTGTTGTGGGCAGTATATCGATCGACGTCGGGGAAAAATCGTGTGCGCAGGCCACTAGGATAGGATAAAGCAGCGATTTTTTTAAATCGAACGGTCCATAACAGAGGTTATGCCGAAATAATTATTATTAAAATAAAAATAAGTTATAATATCGTGACGGCGATTCCGTTCTACAAAAAGTACAAATCATATATTCGCCGCAGTATTGGAAATTATTCCGTTACAAAAGCACCGTGTGCGCGCTCGGCCGGTTCGTAGTAAAAAATACAAAATGATAAGCGCAAACGCGTTTGAGAACTGTAGAGAATTTTTTTTTTGGCCATCTAAACGAACTTTTGCGTTAAAAATTTTATTTTCGTCCACAGTTCCAACAATATAAACCTATTAAAACGTATTAAGTACAAAAGAGAGAGAGAAAAAAATCGAATGGCAGTGATTCGGTGCGTTTACATACTGTCAGGAACGCGTGTTTTACTGCACGGTGCGATGAATTTTATAAAAGAACAGCTGTTTGAGGGCAGGCAGTGATTTAAATAAATAAAATTGCGTGATGGTAAAATGTTTTTTCCACATCGATTTTGAACGCGCCAAACGGATTTTATGCGCACAGAAAGAGCCAAAGTCGTACACGAAATCAGGACAGACACGGCGAGTCGCTCGCGACGTTATCAAAGAACCCGTTTCCTCCACAAAATGTTGAAAACTTGATTGGCCGAGGTACTGATTTTATAACTGTTTTTTCCATCGAAATTCCGTACACTAGCGATAACAATTTTTTGTAAAATTAAGCGATAATCTGTTTGCGAGACTAATCGTCATTAAACATTGTACATACTACACACTATCGAGGTAAACTTGATCGTTTTACATTTTAAAAAAACAATACTTTTTTTTTTTTTTCACCACGTCTAATCAACTATATAATACGTGTACAACATTGTTATTACACGTCAAACGGTTCGTTATTAAAAGTATCGTCGGCAACAAACTTGCGATAACGGTGTACCGGGGTAAATACATACAAAATTAGAGTTCTTATACGTGTTTTCTAGTATTCTCAGAGTGTTATTATTAATAATATATTTTTGACAATACACATTTCTTATATAACTATCGAGAAAAAAAAAAAAGATCATATTTCAATGGTAGTTTAATTTTCTTTACAAAAAAAAAAAAACACAATTACACTCGATTTTCCTAAAAATTAACATTTGCACAAAAACGTAATCATAAAAATGTACATAACATTATAAATATACCTATATATTATACGTATAGAATAATTATCGTATTAAAACTGACAAAGTGGGCGGCGGTCTTCTACATATATATGTGTGTTCGTGTAGTGAAATCGTTTTTTACCAAAAGACCTGGATGATAAGTAGTAGTAGTAGATAATGTAAAAAACATCATTTCGTCTATACGTTACACCTAATACATAATAACATTAACTATATATCCGTTAAAAATAACATTACGTTTGGGGGGCAGGAATATCCAAATCGAGTCGTTTGGTATATAAAAAAAAAAGTCATTGTTGTTACGGAAATTCTCAACACGGTACGCATCCACGGATTACTGGAAAACGATCGCGGGGTTGCACGGATCGCCAATGGAAAAATGAATAAAACAGAAGGAAAAGAACATAAAACAATAATGGGCAAACTAAAAACAATCGTCGGGTAATGTATTTAGAACCGAAACTTGCGGCGGCGCCAACATAACATAATGGTTTAAAACAAAAATTCACTAGTCTTAAGATAGCTAAATTGTATTCTTTACTTTTTTGGGATGCGTTATCAAAAACAGTCACCACCCCGAGCGTTACACAGTAATATTACACAACTAATCCGTCTGTGCTTGAAAACGAACGAAAATTACGACCCCAGTCCTCTTTGGAAATTTCATCATGTCAAATTTACGCGTCCAACATTCTTATTGCACAGGTCGCGGTGTATTAACAGTAACATAAAAAAAAAAAAAACACAACAAAACAACAAAAACACTATGTGTTTCGTAATAATATCAGTGTAATCGCACTTGAGAATCGAGACCGGGCAAGAGACTGACGGGGTTTTTTTTTCAAAACGTCGAAGGTTGATTTTTTTTTGAAATTTTTCTAAAATTGATTTTATAAAAAAAAAAAAATTAACTAAAAATTACTTTCGAATAGGCAATTCGCGTTTACGATTCACATATGGTTTGTACGCAACGTGAAAACAATTTCTTTGTTTAAAAATAAATAAAAATTTTTACGATTTGACATTTTTAACTTGACGTCTAAAACACGTTGGATGCCCAGCCTCGCTAAAAAACGGTGTTGACGAGTTTCACCCCGCACACGGGACAGACATTCGAATCGGAAAACTGTTTCTCTATACTTAACCGAACCCAAGAACGTCGTCTGTTTCGTTGAATACAATGTACAAATAGGAAAACGATAGCAGCCATGGATGATTAAAAAAAAACAAAACATAATCAGTAGTAAAGCAATTAGAAGACAATTGGTCTAAAAAAATAAAAATTATACAAAATATAGCTAAAAACGTTGATGTTTACACAGTCTTCATCTCGGTACACACACAAAAACACACACGTATTACAATAATTATTACAGCTATTTTATTATTTTTCTACTCGTGTATATAATTTTGTCGCTTTTTTTTTGTACTAAAAATAGCGGTATTTCGTCTAAAAAATAAAACCGTTTTTTTTTCTTTTTCTAAATTTTCGCAGTTATCGATAACAAATATACACTCGCTATATAAAATACTTTCCAGTAACAGAATTTCCATGTTTAGGTATCGAAAGCATAACAATAAAAAAAAAAAAAACGTAATAATAATATATTTTATGTACATAAAAAATAGTGCCACTTTTACCTAAAGCCCTGAACCTATCTATATATCTATATAATACGTTTGTACACTCGTCAACGACAAACGATCTACTAAAATATTATTAACTATAAAAAAAAAATGATGTTAGTATACGTGTAATATTATTTTGTCATATATATATTATTATTACTATTATAATACTATTATAACCTAATATCACAGTTTTCGCAAACAGAAATGATGTTTCTTACATTTCGATAGTTCGTAAAAGAAAAAAAGAAAAAAAAATATATATATGTATAAATCTGTTAAGAAGTGTAAAATTCACTGTTTCGCGAACAAAACACGTTTAAATACAAGTATAATATATATATTAAAATATTTAAATCCAACACGCAGGTACAAAACGGTACAGTCTCTCACAATAACCACACACACACACACTGGGACAACGAAGAAACAATAACATAGCACCCTCGTAACACGGTCATGTCGTTAACACCGTAACGAACCCCGCGTGGATACGATAAAAAAAAAGCTTTCGATTTTTTGTTTTTTTGGTTTTTTTGTTCAACGGTTTCTCAATTTTTACTATTCGTTACGCATTTCGCTCCTCACAGAGTACACAGGAAGAAGAGCGCTAAACATTTTCTACACACGTTTCTCGTGGTTTTTTTAAAACAGCTCCTGTTACACACTACACGCGTTATTACGCGCACAAACCGTGGACGAGAACCGAGATCTGAACTGTCCGAAACACGCGAGTTGTCATCATCATACACACGAAGATACTGTGCGCAACGTCGGGACAAAATGAGTTTTAACTACTCTTTTTTTTGTCCACGAAAAACAACGATTTTCGTCGACTTTTTCCGCGGTACAACACGATCGAATGCCGGCCGTACTCCAACGCGACCACCGTCACACGTCTTACACGCTGTGCCAAACGCGATAATTTGCCTACAACGGTTTCAAACAAGCGCGTAGTTACCACCTTTTTACACGCGTAATACTACCAATCGTCGAAATTTATATTATCATACAGATATTACAAAAACACACACACACACTGCACACGAGTCAATAATAAATAATTATTATTAGAACCGCCTGGCACGCTCTACATCTACGTATATCTATATCTATATATTTATGGGGTAGTCGATTGTTTTTTTCCGACACGTTTTTCACATAACATTATCACACCGATGTATACGCATCAACACACAATAATGGTCGTCCGAGAAAACACAGCGCGTGTCCGCAGGAGAGATGTCCGAAAGTACTTTTATATATATATAATATTATTATATAAAATAAAATAATATAGGTAACGTGTAACATAGACGGTATATTCCGAGCGATCTCCGAACGGATTATTAAATAAATTTTGTTTGAGACAGTCTTCTTCGAGCAAAAAAAAAAAAAAAAAAAACAAAGAAAGTACCGCGGTTAGCGCGAGCGACACGCGGCGGGCGCGCGGCCGGCTACCGGATACCGGGTAACTGGTTGCGGCGGTCACGGCATGACGTCCCAGATTTCGGCCAAGAACGGCGGCACCACTCTGTTTTTCAGTTTCAGCGTCATGCACAGCTCCGAGTTCTCGTTGCCCAGCGTGCGCAGCTCCGTCAGCACGGACAGCAGCCGCGCGTACCGGATGGTGGCCGTGTCCCGGTCCCGGTTGTCCACGTAGGCCTTCAGCGACTCCAGGTAGATCTCTTGGATCTTCTCCACCTTCCATCCGTCCAACAGGTTCGGTCGGCCTGTTTTTGGGCAACAACAACAACGACGATTATCATCACACACCGTAAATGCAATGTTTAGACGAACGAAAAATACAACAACGCGAAAACTGATGGGTAAAAAAAAACTGTCCGGGCCCTGTCCGAAAGCGTGTAAAATGTTGACGAAATAAAATCATTCGTTACACGCGTCGTAGGTCGAAAACGCTCAAAGGACATCTAGCACTCTAACGCCCCCTCTAAACCCGCCCCTGCTACCAACCTACCATCTAACATCTTTTTCGAGGGTCCTCTTTCGGGTGATCGCTTCACGCAAAAGAATTTTAACATTTTCATTTATTGCTGCGTGTCACCCGAGGGGTTTTTAGAATACACGATTATTACGGAGTTTTTGGAAATTTCGACTTTTTCGTTCTAATAAACTTCTAAAATCTAAATTTTCGTTAGAAAAAACAGACGGAATTCCTCCTGACGTGGAGGCGGTTTGCACGGGAAAACGCGCGGCGATACGGTTAGGTTCTCAACTGTATACGCGAAAAACTGAAATCGAGAAGAGCCATTAAAACAGGGCACGGTAAAAATCGTCATAAACAAAAAAAAAAAATGCGCGTTTACTCGAAAATATAACGATGGCGGTGAGAAGCGCGTACTCCGCGTTGTCCACCTTCAGCTTGTACATGAACCGACTGAACGACAGCTGGTTCTCGATGGCGTCGCCCAGCCCGGCTTTGTTGTACGATTCCGCGGAGAACGGCTGGTTGTTCGCGAACACTATCGAGTCGGTGGTGATGTCGTACTTTCTGGCCACCCTGAACATCATGGCTTCGCTCGAGCAAGCCTGTAACCGCGTTATAAATCCATCATTATTGTTACTACAATGTATTTGTCCAGAAGGACACACGGAAACGCTACAGAACGCTTGGACGGACGAGTCGGAAGAGAAGAGAAGGAAAAACAGACCGGGGTGAGAGAAGAAACTGAAACAGTAAGAGCGGTTATGAAGACGAACGTTGAAGGAAAGAGAGGAATATAAAAAAATAGAGGGAAACAATTGAAAAATCAATTGTTAACGTGTGCGGGTGTGTAGGGGATGATCGTGACAAGTGAGAGGATAGGACGAGGTTGGACGATCCCAAACGATCGGGGATGAAAGGCGGAGACGAAGAAGATTATTACATCCATAGGCGTATTTACGGGAATGGGGGAGGTGTCACCTACGAGCTTCCTAAGAGTATGTTGTAAATTTCACGTGAAAAGGAACTTAAAAGAGTCGCTCGTGGTTTGTTCAGCATATCAAAATAGATTAGGCACATAATCAGTCAGTATACCTACGACTGTTGTTTTTGCGTTTTTCAATACAATTTTTTGTGAAATCGTTGGACCAAAGTGGAAACAACCCGTGTTGCCAAACGAGAAATATTCAATTAATTTGTGGCTTATCTCTGTCATTTTCTCCCGACACATCACAGAACAATGCTTACTACAACGGTTATACAAACGCCACAGTTTTTAAAAGTATATTCAATGTACCTACGTAATATGACTTTAAAATTTTAACCAAGTTATTTCCTAACTCGGTGGTCCAAAATTATTTTCTCCACCCACCCCTATTCAAATTTCCTAGATACGCCACTGTGATCGTCTGCAGCAAATTTTTTCTCTTCAAATTAGTGTTACGAATACATAACGTTACGTTGTGAACAGTTCGATTCCGTATGAACCGCGATCCTCTCAGGTTCCTGCAGTCCCAGGAACTAATCAACTCGGAGATTTTAAATTCGTTTTGGGTTCTCGAATTCGAATGTTTTTTTTTTTTTGGAAAAAACATGCCTTATAGTGTCGGTTTTCGGGCCGGATTGGAATCGGAATTCTTAGGTACATAGTTTTTTGAATTTTTATACAGGTTCGGAGACTGGTTTTATTATAGAACCGTTCACAATGTTTGGAAACCAAAATCCGACAGATTCGGAAAAGTATATTATTTGACGAACCGTTAAACAATCTAACCGGAACAATCAAAATAAAAAAAAAAAAGGTTCTATAAGTGCCCACGTGGTTCCAAAATAATATACTTCAAAGGTATTTTATGCGGTACACCTGTTCCTGCAGTTTTCGTTTTGCAAACTTTTACGAGATCTCGTACCTTAAGTAAAGTGATTTGATCTTCTCTCACGAGCTTGTCGAAGCCCGGTAACCGTTTGGCGAACTCGACGATCAGTTGAACCGTGAGTATGGTCATCTCGGTGATGATCCGGTACGTCGTTTCGCTCTGTTTTTCTTCGTCAAACTCGTCCACGTTTTGCTACACAAACATTATAATAATAATAGTTTAGCATAAAACATTCTGGTGTAAGTATTATTAACCGCGATTTCGCCAAAACAGTACTTTTGCATTACGAACGGTACAATGAAGTCTACACAATGCACGCGGGGATATAAATCATAGTACCTACAAAGATGTGAAAACTTTTATTACTTAACTTTTAGTCGTGATTAGATTTATAAGAAATTATATTTTAAGTTAACGGTCTTCTTTGACGTTCAAGGATTTTCTGACATTGTATTTTTCCAATTTTCGTTCTGAAAACGGTTCTAAACGCGTGATTATATCGAGAAACGTCTCGTAGCATTAGACCTTTTGTGGTAGCGTTTAATCGTCAAATCAATAGTAGAGATGTGTTTTGAGTCGCGCCAGAACATTTTATTTCTAAGAACACAGTTTTGAATTCCCGTGATTGTGTATTTTTTTTTAGTACGTTTAGAAAGCCAACATTGATAAGTTGAAAGACGAAAACAAGACGAATAAATAGGGTTTATGGCCGTTTGATCCGTCATGATTCCAATTATTATTTGTTTCTTTAAAAATAAACGTTTTTAAAAACTGTAAGTCATCAACATAGTACATCACGTAACGTGTTCAGAATGAAAACTGGACGACCCTATTAATTTACGGGACTGCCGAGACCGTATTTTCGAGTCGTCGAATCCAGTGCGACAAACACCGTTAATTAAAAACGAATAGAACAACGTGCAGCAATTCTATCGAAAATTGGTTTCCGACAGAGCATAGTAGAAGAAAATTTCTTCTAAATGGTCTTCTAAATGGTCCATTTAATGGTCCACGTCTTCCGTACGGTGCATACACAATACTTTACTGTTTTATAATACGTTTGTCTTGAAGACTTTGTGGAAAGCTTACATTGTTTATCGTTAAACGCTTCATGTCCTTTTCACTGGGCGCTTCGTACTGATCCTGGAAATAGACGAGCCTGTGGATCAGTTCTTTTTGTTCGGAACTCAACGGTTTCACCTGGTTATGGTAAGGCGAGGGCGTGACCGGCGTGCCGATTACCAGCGGTTCGGTAGTGCATTCAATCTACGAAAACAGATATTCGTACAAGTTAAAAGTGTAACAAATTATAAAAGTTATAAAAGGGGTAAAAAAAATTGTGCGCAGCACCACGAACGGCGCACTTTGTGCAAATGAAAACGGCCCGTGGTACTGAAATGCGGTTATATGTTTTCGTGTATTTTATTAAAAAATAAACGGGTTTATTGCAAAAATATTAAAACTATTTGCTCCTCGTCAACGGTCTGATTCGGCACATTTAATCAGCTTTTTACCGTACGAAAAATTCGTAGGTCAGCTCACGAATTGTATACCTAGTCGAAATAGGGGTGAAAAATTGTTGTTATTATAATGTCAAGCGTTTGAGACGTTTTTTAGAGGATCGTGAAAAACATAACACTAGACGAGTTTTTTTACGGTTTTACTCGGTTTCTAAAAACGGAATTTCCGAAAAAAGTTTCGTTTTATACCAACTGTATACGTATTGCATCCGCTTTTCGAGTTTTGGCACCCCACTTTTGCGAAAACTGAAGCGGCATTTTTACACCAGCTGTACCCTCTTCTTTCCGGCCGATCACGGAGAACGAGTTTCGTTTTAAGTCGAAAAAGACAGACAAAGATCGGGGAAGGTATCTCAGCTATATATATATACAAACTAATTGCGAACGTGTAATAGGGGAAAAAAAATGAACGTTTTAGTCTCCGGTATAGCGTATAGTGTGTATGTACTACTGACACCACGCTGTAGAACGTTCGAAAACTATTTTTTTTTTGGACAGTACCATAAAAGATTTTCTCCTGGTTTTGAAAATACTTTTGAAACATCCGAAATTCGGTACACTTTTCTACACCGTTAGAATATGGATTCTTCGATGGGAGAGTAAACTGCGGTCCACCACCACCGTTTTGGTCATGCGAGGCGCGATAAACGCGTTGCCGCGGTTTTCGTTATACTACTACTACACAATCATACCTTCATCTCTAGAGGTTCGGTTTTGATGATCTCGGGGGACACATCGGTAGTGGAATTCGGTTTGTCTTTTTCCCGTTGAGCCTTTTTCTCCTTTCTTTTTACGGCGCACTGGACTTCTGGCACGACACCTACGTGTGCACGACGAGAAAAACCAATAAAACAAAACCATTAGGAGAAAAGCGGCACACAGTACACAAACAAACAGTGTTATTATTTATAATGTTATGCGCGTTATTATAAAGCGCGTCCGAGATCGAAAATACGATTTCCTCGTGCTATAGGTAGTGTGCCCTATGTGTACAACAGCGTTAATTATCGAGTAGTAACGATTAAAACAACAACAAAGTCGTCGTAATACGCGTTACAATAAATATATATAATAATACGTGTCTGTGAAAAAACGCGCTGCGGTATACTATAAAATACGTGTACGGTCAGACTGCCAATATTATCGCGTTCGTTTTTTTTATAATAGAAGAACATTAACGACGACCTATACCACGCTTTCGACGCACATTTTCGGCGTACACATAAAATATTGTAATACGCTGTTTACTATATATCGTATTACCTCGAGGTCAAGGAATAAAAACGAGCGCAATTAACGAACAGATTGTTCGTTCGATAAACGTTTATAATAACGTACACCGAACCCACGCCGTTAACCGCGCGACAAACAACAACAAAATGTTGCGTACGGTAACGACGTGTGTATACGACACCACGTACAGAACGATCGTGTAATTTATTTTGGAAAACTCCACACCTCCAATTATTTTATTTTAGCGGCTCGTTGTGACGTCGTGACGTCGCGCGAAAAGTTTTTAAACCGCCGCTGTTTTTTCGTGGAAAACGTTGTTTTTCCGAACGCGAAAATTCGTTAATACGAGGAGCGTTTATTTCACACGGGCGGAAAACCGCGAGACTCGAAAACGTGACGAAAAACAAACACGTTACGAAAAAACTCGAACCGTTCGCGAGCGAATCGTTCGACAGCTTTTGTCGTTTGTTGAAAATCTCGCGGTTCTCTCGAGACCGCCCCGCTGAGTTTGTCCGAAACGTCACGATTGTGCACGGGTTCCGAATCAACGACGACTTTAAATATTGTACAACGGGTCGTGGTAGATTGAATTCATCACACAGTTTCCGAACGTGTGTTACAGTACAGTGTAAACCGATCGAAATAACATCGGGTCCATTACTCGTAAACACGCGGTAGGCGCATAAAAACAATCAAAACGCACTTAACGGTGTTACAACGCGCTCGTAAAATGTTAAAAATACGTCGTAAACTATACAGTCTATCGTAACAACTTTTACTACGTATTCACGAATTCTTCTCGTCGATCACAAAATTACAAAAAAAAAAAACGTTTTCAAGAATAATCGCGTGTAAATCCTACGACGGTACCCCGGTTTTCGGAAAGAGCGAACACGGATAAAATAATAATACGTTATATAATCCAAGGTGAACGCGAAATATATACGATAAATCTCGATGTTGTCAAATATCAAAATGTACTCTACGCGTCGTCGTACGATGTATAAATAATGCGACGACGTCACGGTAGATTGTACTCCTAACGAAAGAATCGGAAAAATTCGGTAAAAAAAAAATGTCAAATTTGAGTCTCGTCGATGGATTTTAAAAAGCATATCGTAAAAGCTGCACGTTTAATTTCCCAGTTTTACCGAAACGTCGGGTACGTGAAGAGCGTAAAAAAACTCGTTTGAACGGTTCGAATCGGGGTTTACTGTAGAATGTTTAGCGACTAAAAGAATGTTTCGTAGCGCAGTTGTTTACGCGATGCGTAGTAAAAAGAAGTCGTTAATTTTCTACGTCACAGCGGCTGGTCAAATAAAACGACGACATTGAAATCTTATGTCTATATTCGAATATCGTCATGCTAATATGGGAATGCACCACAGCGGGTTAAACGGAGATCGTTTTTAGAAGTACTAATACGATAGTTAACTATAGGTGATTTAACAACCGTCGTAAGAACACGCGCGCGATCACGGCGAATTCGAAAAAGTTTTACACGACACGCGCGTCAGTCTTTTTGTCTGCAGACGTTTTGACGGTGATATCACACATAGGCACCAATAGAATGGCTAAATTCGAAATAAAAGTAAAACGCGCGTCTGTGTATTATAAAAAAAAAATCCTATAATGTTTTATACGGGAAAATTCTCGTCAATCGGCGTTAAAATTGAGAAAAACCGACTCGGCCACAGGGAAGGGTTTTTGCGGAAACAAACACGTATTTATATATTTTTCTACAAAAAGAAAAGAACTACGGAAGTGGCGAAACGAATCGTCGTAGTTACAATACGGACAAACCGACAAGAAAAATATAGGTACAACGCCCAACGTTGGCGCACACGTATTTTGTTAGAACGCGATGTCATTATATTTCGTAATCTGGTAGGAGCAATCGTCCTTCTCGCTCGAGTCGTTAACAATCGAGTCTAGAGGCCTAGGTTGGGTTTCGAACTGATTCTGAACAAACAGTATAAGTATAACGTGTGTAATGTTTAAAAACGAATCGGGACATACACATTAAGAAACACAAACTATTAAGTTGCGAGAGAATTCGTTTCGTGTTATACCCAACCATTATTTACTGTCCCAAAAGACGGTACGATGCGTACACGCTCAATACGCTCAGATCGACTGGAATTCAAAATTATTACAGTACGCGTCCGAAAGATTGGCGAGAACGAAGATTTTGGATTGTAAAATTTAATTCGACACGTTAAGTATATGATAACGAGCGCTCTACACGATTGTACGGGGCATAAAATGTATTCATTACGAAACGTACAATAGAATCGCAACAACAGTTCAATAATTGTGTCTGAACGTTTTAAATAAACGTTTAACGCTTTGCTTCAACTAAAAAATCACTTTTTACAATCCTTTCAGGAGTCGCGTTATATTTTAAATATCCGGAAACAAGAAAATACGAATAAGTAAATAGGAGAGACGGGTCTGTAAACAACTTCAAGGCTACAGTGAAAACGCACCGATTTTTAAACGTCTGTTCTGATATGGACTCTGACGAGTCTTAAATTCACGTGTGAATAATTGAAAAAGTTAGAACAGAAAAAATTAAGCGAATATTTACGAATAACGTTAAAAAAAATTACACCAACGCGTTAGTTGGGCCAAAATAATAATGATCGCTGAAACTTTCACACGATATATTTTCAAACAGCTCCGCAGATTCGGTATCGAATCATTTCGAACATTTTTGAAAAACGGGAATCGGGCGGCGCAGATTTTGGGGGCGGGCAACGAGTGTTTCTGCGCCGCGACGACTTTTCGCCGGCACAACGCGGCGGTGGTCTCAGTCCGTCCGCGGTTTGACCTCTCTCAATACACGTTTTTTCGTACTTTTCCTATTTGTTATTTTATTTTTTATGTATTCTACCTATTTTTTAGGTGTGCGTGTCTCGGGGTACGCAGGGACTCACACGACGGACGGATATATTAAAACAATAATAATAACATTTAAACGACACACGATGATATTAAATTATTAATCGAGCGGCACGAGGGACGAGCGTGGGAGGGACCCGCAGCGCGTGCGTGTGGGGACAAGGCGATTTATTTGACCGACTTCAAAAAAAAGAAAAAAGGAATTCGACCGTGGGCATTTTTTACGCGTACGTCGATTCTTTTTCTCCCCTCCGATATAGGTCCCGTATACATTTTACATCGTTTCGGCGCTTTTTGAAAAAAAAAACAAAAAAATCGACGAAAACAAAAAGAAGCCGGAATCATCAAATGCTAGGCCGCGAGACCCACCGTTTTTTGAAAGTTCGTCGTACAGAAGTACGCAAAATCTGTAAACGAAAATAACGATCCCGAGCGAGATGTAGTACAAATAGCGAAACAGAAATAAATAAAGAAATCTGTCACAGAGTTTAGTTCGCGCCGAACAACGTGTGAAAGTTTCAAACCATTTGTTATCACGTTTCTGTAGTATCGATCGCACGACAGTGCGTATAATTTCATCGTTACAATCAAAATAACACCGTTTTTCGATACGTTTTTTTATACCCTTTCAGTAATCTGCCGGGTGGATTTTTTTGAAATTTTTTGTTCAGATTGATAATTTTGTTTTACATAACATATTTAATTTTTAAACAACAAATAATATGCATAACCATCTTGTTTAGATTGTATTAAAGTTTCGAGACTCGAACTGCGTAAAATTAAAAAATTTCAAAGTTCTATTATTCCCTTAAAAATGGTCAAAACCGATTGGAATTTCGTCAGTTGACTATTTAAACCTTTCTCAACGAAATGTATATATAAACTTCAAGTCGAAGTCTTTCGAAAATTTGATTGTTTTCGTTTGTTCCTCAGGACTTCTAAAACAATCAAAATTTCAAAAAACGTTTCAAACAAATTACCATCTCGGATCTATCTTTTGAGGTATCATACGTTAAAATCGGAGCATCTTTACTACTAGAAAAGTGATCACAAAAATAAAAAAAATTAATTGACGTGTAAAAAAACACGTTTCCCGCAATCGTTTGTCCCTCCCATAAATACACGGCCGCCCAAAATAACGAAAAAGTTCCATAACTTCCTCAAAAACGATCGAATTCGACTGAAATTTCAGCGGAACACTCATAAAACTATTCTCGTGTACCGGAGTAATTTCGAAAATTGGTTTCCGTTTTCTTTTATTCCTCAGAAAAATAATCAAAAATTCGAAAAAACGCTTCAAATAAAGTACCATCAATTATATCTATCTTTTAAGGTATCACATGCTAAGATTGGAACTTTTGATCACAGAAAAAAAAAACATCATTGTAAAAACAATACATTCTTTGCTAACGCTCGGAAAGTAAAAAAAAAAAATTAACAAACGAACATAATTCTTGAACAACGAAAATAGCACTGTAAAAGGTATAAACGAAAAAAAGTACAATAATTACGCGCGCGAATACAATAAAGCAGGTATGGGTCATTTATTATTCACACGAGTTCAGTTCGCCCGCAGGCCACGAGTTTTAAGTTTCGCCACTTTGCGAGGGCGAATCGATTGCCCGTCGTCTCTCTTGCGACACTAAAATGTTGTGACTTAAAGTTGTAAAGTCGTAGGTTAATGGCCATAAATACGTGGCAAAACGCGCAAGTATCCGTAATCGTTATTTAAAAATGTTCAATAGGCGTCGTAATAGAAAAAGAAATTTTAAATAAAAATATCATAAAAATCGTGTTTAGTTTCGTTAGGGCGGTCAAATGAAAAAAAAAACGCGATATCGAATTAAAAGATAAAAAATTTACAACGTACAATTGGATACAGGTTTTTTTTTTTTTAAAAACTAATGTACACAATACGCACAAAATGTGTATAAAAAATTTAGATTTATTCAAACGAACGAATCGAGAATCGCGTCGAGCTACGGTTACAAACGTTTTTTTCGGATACCACGCGAGTTACGCGTGACGTATAAAAGAACATATTTTTGGGAATTTTTTTTAACGAAAAAAAAAGTGCTATAATGCGCGTTTGTACGTTTAAACACGCGAAACGATGAAGCGTTTTTGAAATTTATGGCGGCTTCTTGAACCGAATAATACCGTCTTTCACAGAGCTACTATCGCTGCAGAAAACAACAACAACACTACGAATAATTAACGTCCGAGCTCTATATATTTTTTTTTTTAATACGATAACTATGTACGTAGTAAAATGAATGGTATGACGTGACGACGGCGCGGTCGGTTCCAAAAGAAAAAAGGTCAACCACCTCGAAAATCAAAAAAAAAATAGAAAAAATAATCAAAAACTCGTTCCAAACCGTCGTGAAGGCGTAACGTTATAAACACAACCGCGGTCAAGGTCAGAGTTGAAAAGAAAGAAAAATAAATGAATAAAAACGTACAGAAAACACACATTATACATAATTTTCACATACTTTTCGGTCAAGTTCGATTTTCTGTCATTATAATTATAGCGCATTGTGAATTCATCATCGTCGTGGCGCGCACGCACACACGTAATCGCACGCGCGCGAAAATTGTAACAAACGGTATACATTATAGTGGAAAAAAAAAAAAAAAACCTATTTAAATGCGTGTTTTGCGTACGGTAATACAAACAGTTGGTTCGGCTTAATATTTTTTATGCCGCAAAAGATATTACGTTTTTTTTTTTGGTTTCAAAATCGTATTCGACGAATTATCGTAGAATACGACCAATTTTAAAAACGGGTAAATTATGTTTCAAAATCGAAAAATCACGAAATACGATTTAAAAAACGATCTCACCACTAAGCCGCGGTGAATGCGTTACTCTGATTTTTTTATGCGAACGCTATACGGATCCCTGAATAAATAAAGCATGACCGATTTTCACGGGTAAAAATCCGAGTCTACGACCCCTCAGAGTGCAGTCCACGTGTACCTATCGTTATAGGTCAAAAATCGGAGTGTTATATCGAGAAGAAGTTATTGTGATTACACGGTGGTAAACACGCATCGTGTGATAACCGACACGTTCTTCGTTTCACTCGGAATCTAAAAGAACTTACGCGCGTCACGTTCGACGAGAGGTGATCTCGCGCCGATCTTCGTCGATTAACCGTCGTAAAACAATGCGACGTATTCGGTCTAAGAGCTATGTTTTTTATTTAAACGCGATAATGCGATTCTAATCGACTCGTATTAAAACGACAGTAGTTATAATACAACCCTACGTGAAGCTAAATTGTGATGTCAGCGCGCGGTCGCGTGGTTAAATTTCCCGAGAAGATATTATTATGTTGATAAATCGTTGCGTTCGAAAATACCGATTCCCCTCTGCGGTCGCACACGACCCGGTACAAATGTCGAGAATTTAAAATTCACTTAGCTTTCGAAAAAACTCGAAACTCCTTGCAAACGTGTCGAATGTTATCTATTTCGATATTATAACGTTTCAGCTCATCATTTCGGCCAAACTAAATCGATGCGTAAAAAACACGTTTGCCGTAATCGATGTTTCTCCGAAGAGCCTCCCCTTAGTTCCCCGAGGCTGTAGCTATTTCGAACTTTCAAACTCGACACCCGAAAATTCAAAAAAACAGATTAAGATATTTACCGCAAAAATTTGAAATGTTCAGGTTCGACGTTTTCGCGTAGAACAGTGCTCCGATCTTAACTTATACAAAAAGTTGAGAGTTTCGCTTTGAATTATATCTTATTGCAAACAAATTTTTGAATTTTACACATTTCGCGAGTCCGAAAACACACGGATGTACACACTAAAAAGCCGGCTTGAGTATATTTCGTCCGATCGATACCACATAATAGTGATCGGTAGGCGTATTAAAATTTTCACACGTTATTTAAATGACCATTTTTTTTTTTTCATACGTCTTTCGGAGTTTTCGGACCGTTTTTATTGTTAAATTTAATTTTTACCAGGACGGCTGACTTACTGGATAACTCTGGAAGCTCGCTAAGAATCGTTTTTTCGAAGACATTCAGATATCAAACATACTACGTTCAAACCGCAATTTCCAAACCCACACGACCCACCCGAAGCGCGCGTAGTAGTCGCTACTCCGTGTGTGAATTCTGCAGTAGAACGCAGGTGCCGACCTCAACTATCTCAGTCCGTGACTACATCTCATCACGAGTTGTTGGCCAACCGTCCTGTATAAAATCGCGGTCGGCCTTAAAACGCGTATCACAGAGCTGTATAACACAGAGGCGCCGTTGAGACGGTAAATTGAAGAGGAGCAAAGCGACTATTTTTTTCCGTTTCAAACTTTTTTTTTCGGAAAATTCACAATTTGTGTTATGAACACGACGAGTAGGACAGACCCGGGTAAAACAATCAAGACACGGGGGGCACACGACGAGGGGAAAAATCCGTCCAGTTTTGTGAAATCCGTTGTAGTAATATGTTTTCCGGCTTCTACTGTTTCGAATCTTTGTGAAGGGTTTTATCGATCGTTACGTACCAGGGGGTGCCGAGGACCGTTGGCCGAAGAGTGACGGGTGGGTAGGCTCGGACGGCGGAAGGTTTGGCGCGTGCCCAGGTTTTGCGTACGCTCCCCCACACCGAATGGGTGTGCCGATAGATGGTGGAGACGTGTCGTGTAGTGTGTGGAAATTGGTGCGAATTGATAGTTTGAGAGTCGGTCTAAGCAGACGTTAAGGATCGGGCGTTAAACGCGGTTCGTCTAGCGAGATCCCCGAACATTTTACCCGATCTGACGCGCTCGTCGTGATAACATCAACACGTATGTGTCGAAGTATAAGGCAACGGAAGACCTTTTCCTGAACCTTTTCCGGGGTCAACTCACAACGCGAGTTGGCCAAACGCGGGTGTGTTAGCCTTTCGTCTAGCTAGAGATCTCCGAACATTTTACCCGATCTGACGCGCTCGTCGACTCCTTTTCCGGGGTCAACTCACAACGCGAGTTGGCCGTCTCAGTTGACGGCGCCTCTACACTGCTCCGCACGATTCGGTGCTGTCACAGAGTCGCTCGAGTCTGCTCTCTCTGTGGTTACGCTACATTTACGCGGTTCGCTCGGAGGAACTATAAAAACTAATAAACTAGTCGATACGTCGCGGTGGAAATCCGCGCCACGTTCTTTATTATTTATCCGTGCTTACATTCGGGCCTCATGCCGACGGTCAGGCATTTTTTCAGCCGGCACTCCTGACACTTGCGCCGCATGTACATGTCGATCTCGCAGTTGTTGCCGTACTTGCACTGGTACACGGCGTTCTTGGTGATGCTCCGCCGGAAGAAGCCTTTGCATCCCTCGCACGTGAGCGCGTTGTAATGGTAACCGGACGACCGGTCGCCGCACACCAGGCACAGCTCCTCGGGCGGCCGGTTGTTCAGCGCGACCGTGCCGCCCGGCCCCGGCCCGGGCCCCGGCGTGTTCGCGCCCGGTGCGCCGCCGGTTGCGGGGCCGGCCGCCGCGTGATGGTGGAGCTTCTTCTTCTTCAGCCCGTCGGAGTGGCTGCTGACGCCGGACAGGCTGTTCGGCGGGGACAGCTCCTCTTTGACTGCGCGGCGCGACATGAAACAGAAACGCGTTCAGTCAAACGTTATTATAACCACTAATATCTATCATATACTACACGTATCGTACACAGATGACGCGAAAAAAAAATTCGCCTACACCGGTTCGGATCGTCGTCATCGAGGACGGAGGCCGACTTCCTGGGCTCGACGGGGGAGTTGCCGCGCAAGAGGAGTCCGGGAAAAACACGCGACATTTAGAGGTATTTACCGTCGGAACATCGATCGGGACACGGAGGTTTTGCTGAACAACGTGGCCTCCGTGGTTTCGACTTTCGAGAGGGTCGCGGTTATTTTCTGTTGTTTCAGCGCCTATTGTCTAAGCGCGTTAGAATCGTCACGTCGTTCGATATCGGTGAAACCGAGTTCACATCGATTTAATAGAACGTCTATAATACCGTTGTTAGGTAACGGGAATGAGAGAGAAAAGACGAACGTTATAACTATCGAATCATGTTGACGTCGCTTTCGATGACCACACGCGCACGCACGATTGGTAAAACATCGAAAACGACGACGACCGGCTCCGTAGGGTGTGAAAAGGAAGTATTCTGTACAGAGTTTTGTAAACAGAAAACCTGTTTACGCCGCGATATTATTATAATGTATTTTCGAGGAGCGATGCCCAAATGTATACGTCGCAGTGACCTGCGCGAGTACGCGAACCCAGTGACCTTGTGATCGCACGCGTTTTCCCTCCAAAAATCCCACGCCGCGTGTTTTTGTAGTATTCTCGTGCGCCGCACGCGATTACTATACACACACATGTATAATACGGACGCACGCGTTTTCGGAGCGGCCGCAAGGTCGTTGTCCTCGATACGCTCAAATAATAACACGGTCGCCATTAATAATGAATAATATTACGCAGTTTTTTTCGCTGCGGGGGCGTGATATTGTTCAACGAGGGAATAGCCCTCCCGCCGCCGACTGATTTTAGACGGCGTAAAACCGAAATAGTCGTTTTTGCGAATGCCGCTTTAGCGTACTGTATGCGCAACAAAGTCGGATCGAAGACAGTATCCAAACTACTAACATTATACGGAGTAACGGCGTGCGCGCGCGTGAAACCTGGGACGCGAACCAGATCTACAGCAGAACCTGGCGGCATTCGAGAGACGTTCCGCGACGGACGTTTGCGCGACAACAGTGCGTCGGAGGATTCGGACGGTGACGAGTAAGCTGGACAGGGCACGTGTGGCGAGGTCGAGAACAGGCTGTACCGGTGAAGAAGTCACCGGCTGGAGAAAAGACCGTCCGAGACAAAGACGGGCGTAGAGAGGGTCCACACTTGGACATGCTGGAAATCCTGAACCGCTGTGCAGCAACGGACAGAGAAGTGGTGCGACGAACGACCTTGTGAATGGTCTATATATATATATATGTATAACTGAGCCAGAAAAAAAAATTTAACTACAAGTACTCGATTAGTATACCGTACGATATTGTTTGACAAAATAACGGGCGGTATAAAAGAAAAACGCGTTTACATACTTAATTTTGAAAACTGACAGCGTGAAATCTAACACTCTCGGACTGCAGTTCTCACCCCGTCCCTGTTTTTCGACCCGAAATACGCATCTGCGCAAACGAAATCTTTCGGATTTTTATCTCTCAAGTACCCACAACAATACACCACGGTGTCGTACTGCGATAACTCGTTCGAGATTTTTTTTGACCAACATTTTTGTTTTTCACTCATCGACTTATTCGGTCAAACGTTTTAATTCAACTTTTTTACAGTCAACAATCATAGCAAAGTTTACCTACGTTTATTTTTTTTTTCCGTTGTCAAGCGGTGCTGCAGACCAATGATCTGTTTACTTTTATTCATTTCGACGGTTCGTTTCCCAAACTATTTAGGTATAGTGACACTACATACTTTTATGGCACGTGAGCACATTTTAGCGAAACAATAAACGATTAACCTTTTTTTTTTGACTCGGTCCGTTTCATTTTCTTACAAAACTCCAAACTAATATTAACCGAACGCAATGTAATCGAACCAACGCGGTCGATTTCTTTCGCTCAACGTTGGAAATTTCTACAAACCAGTATTATTATACCTATACGGTTTATGTATATACTTGTTGTGTGTACAGAAACGTCCGACGACGAGTAGTGGGTACTGGGCGGACGTGCGTCGTTATTTTATTCATTCCGATCGCGTGTAAACACAAAGCGGACGAGTGCTTTCGTTTCGAAGAAAAAATATCTGCTCGATGTGACTTTGTCCAAGGTCGTCGTGCGACAATCGCAGCAGTCGCAGATTTCATATTTCACTTCGTACATCCGTTCCTCCAACATACGTTTAATAAACCCGAAGAATTCCAGAATCTTCCAGAACGTTTTGCCGTCTCGCAGCGACGGTATAAGATCGCAGCTGCGTTATACGAACGTATAAGAAACGCCGATGATGGTGAAAACGCGCCGGCGTTTTCGGAAAACACTTTGTTCAAACTGTTCGCAACGCGTTTACGGAAAGTGATTACAACAGTCGATACATTTTTTTCCCCTCGTCGTGTGACTTTTTTTCCACAAAAAGTCGTAAATACGAGTTTTGTTTTAAAATTTTACCGTTCTTACGCCAAAAGCTACGAGCGGAATTCACTACCTCACACGTACTGGCGGAGCCTACCGTACAGCGCGGCGTTCCGGCTCGGCCGTATCGTCTGCGGTATAATATCTGTTTTCGACTGATCTCAATCCTTCGATACGTCCCCGCTTTGTGCGCGCACGTCGAGCCAACGCGTTTTTTATTTTCATACTTTTTACGAGAATGAAAAAAAAAAAATCGTTTGTAATATTGGTTTTTTTTTAAAATTTATTTTTGTGAAAATTTAGATTAAAAATCGCGATTTACGCAGTGTGAGACGGACACGGAGAGAGAACGTCGGACGTTTCCGACGTTTTAACAAAATATCGTAAAACGTCGTTAAAACCGATCGCACACATTTTTTTTTTCTCTCCTCAACAACGCGTCCGTCCGCGCGGGAGCACTGCACGCGTTTCGTCGTCCTCCCTGCAGCAGCCACGACCTAGGCCAACAGAAATCCACGAGAGACCTACCGCGCACGCACGTGATCGCGTTACAAAATAATAATAATAATAATAATAATTAAACGAACGTACGTTGAATAATCCGGTACTGTAAGAGAAAACATTTTTAAAAAAAAATAGTCGTCTGTGTGTGTGTGTACTATACGCACGCGTAAAAAAAAAAATAACGAGATTCTTGCAGAAACGTTCGTATATATATATATATATACTGCTGTATTTTAAACGTAGTGTGCGTTTCGCCGGATATGCGGCTGGTTGGTAATATAACGCCGGACAGATGTCGGGTACTGCCTTATAATACTACGTCTGTGCGAACATGAATATTCATCAAACGCTCTGGAAAAATCGTCACGAGCGAGTGCGAAACGTTTTTTTTTGAACGTGTACACGATTTTCGCGTTTATAACCGGAACCTGCAGCAGCGCATTCGCCGTGGACCGTGTTTCTGCGGGCGATACTACACCGGAGCTCCGATAAGCGAAACCCGAAATTCCGATACTTCGGCTTCAGAAATTCGCCATCGAACGGAAAAATGTATTTATTTATGCGTTCACGCGGAAAAATGACGATTTTTTTTTTTTTACGTTACCCTTTAATCGGGTTATGTTCAAAACGACACCGGGAAAATTTGGCGTGTTTCTGCGGGAGAATCGCGTTCTATAGGCACCGGGTAGTTTTTCTGGAAAAATCGGTCAAACTCTTGCGCGGGATAAATGTTTGCTTATCGACGCGATCAAACAGCTGTATCAACGCAATTACCATGGTGTTTTTGACGCGTCGGTTTGGTTTTTTGGCCGTGACGTCGTCCGAAACTGCGTTCGGAACACGCCGATACTTTTACGCCGTACCATTGAAACGGGCGAAATTCAGGTTCGATAAACGTTTGTGAATTCGAAAATTTTCGGCTTGTACTGAGCACGCTCGTTTTGTTCGCATTACGCGCCTGAATCACGACTTCCGAATCAGCGACGCCACCTCTACCGATTCCCACGTATTTTTAACCCCCAAAGCAAAAACGACGGGGTGTTTATAAGTTTGACGTGTCTGTCCGTAGCTCCCCCGAACGGATGAACCGATTTTGGTTTGAAAGGCAAACTAGTCGGGAGTGGCCGTGTTTGATGAAACGCTGACGATTTTTAACGGCGGGTCCGCCGCGTAAAAATGAAACTAATCTGTTGTACAACGCGACGAGTTTGATCGAAATCGGTTTAGCTGTTCAAAACGGGGTAGGTAAAAGTGATACTCAGCCTGTGCAGTTCTGTCGATGATTTGTCGGGGGTTTTTTGAAATTTTCTCTGCCCGCCGTTCGATTCGCCTGCACCCCTACGAGAGAATATCCACGGGAACGAATAATAACGATGATATAAAAGCGTATTCTTTTGTACGTATATATATATAAAATAATCTACTCTTTCGCCGCAACGACATCGGCCGTCTAAAAAAAAAAAACCACGCACCGGTAATATAATAATGTATTTATTGTGTGTGTGTGCCGCCGGTGCGGCTGCTGCGGGTGGCGGTGATGCGTCGCGGCGCGGCGAAGAATTTCTAGGAACCGAAACCGGTTAACACACGACCGCCGATTGTACACGTAATATGTTCTTGTTGTCGTTGTTGTTGTGTGCGAGAGAATGGAAAAAAAGAAAAAGATTTTTTTTTTTAAAAAACGAAAAGCTTTACCCCGCGCCACGACGACGACGACAATAGCGGCGGGTGTGAAGGCGTATGCGTTCGTACCCGTCGCACGTTGAATACACACACACACGTTATGCGTTTTAATGACGAGCAGTATAATGTTGTATAGCGGAATTATTGTTGTTGTTATTTTCCACGGTCGTCGTCGTCCAATCGGTTCTCATATTATACATGTATTTCATATACACGCACACACATATATATTTACGTACACAATAATATCGATAGGAGAGGCCGACGTGTGTAATAAGAAGAGAAAAAGTGCAGAGAGTGGAGAAGGGTCCGCGCCATTGTTGCGCGAGCGTATCGAATGCGGCGGCGGCGCGCAGTGTACCGCGGCGGCGCGAAGAAGACCGACGGGAAGTCGTCGCTGCTATAACAATAATAATGATAGGTACGAAAGGAAAAATTATATATATTGTAGACTGGAAAACAGATGAACAAGAGCTGTTAATAAAAAATTGTTAACAAGAAGAAAAAAAAACCGCTAAAAAGTAGAATATGGCGGATAGCGAAAACGAGAGCGGAGAAATCTCGGTAGACTGCGGGGTTAGGGTGGATGATCGGGTGAACTAACCCCATTACTACTGATGCTCGGGCCACGGAAAGAAGAATTGCACGGGATCCACTCGTCAGAGACGGGAGAATACGCGAAGGAAAAGAAGGCGTACAAAATACACGGGACGTACGACGAAAATGAAGAAGAACCGATAGAAAAGGCGTGCGAAAGATCAACCGAGCAGATGGAGTAGACGAGGTGCTAATAACAAGTAAATGAAAAAATGCGCGCGATACCGTTAAAACGACAAAAGTTACATCTGCTTTGAGACAGTTCTGTAAAATTAGTCCTGGAAGGGATCGTGCCTGGGAGGACCTAGAAAAATTTTTATATCACGGAGTTCTCACTGTGTTTAAAACGTCAAAAGGATAATGGAAGACGGCGAGGGATGGAGGAGGAATAGTATTTAAAAATTTCGAGGAACGTCACCGCGAATATTTTCCGTAATTTTTTTTGGTTTTTCGTTAAAATTTTTCGAAAATCGCTGAAACGATTTCGATCGTACCACCTCTCGAGTACCCGTATGCAAAAGGACCGTCGGTTCATATTATTATGATGATAACCGGCGAAAAATACCCACAGTCGAACATCCTTTTTGAAGTCGGCTACAAAGAAATTCTATCACCCCGTGTGGTGGATTCTTCTTCTCCCTCGGTTCCCGCCGATTGTCAAAACCGTACTCCTGTCACCTCCGAACAGACGTACTACTGCCACGTATAACACCACCCTATCTGCACATCCTGCCGACGACTATTCGGATCCGCCGTCTTTCCTTCGTCTTCTTCATCCCCCTGCTGGTAGTTTCCTGTCTACGACTTTAGCGGCTCGTGCTTCCTCCCCAAAAACCGGTCATTACTTTTTCAATCGCTCTCCTCGGCGTCGTGTTGATCGGTCGCCGAAAGAGTCACTCCATCGCCGCGCACTTTTCCCTCCGTTCGTCCGTCCGTCCACGGGCATAAATCATTACTATGTACGTTAAATTACACGGACAGCGGCAGTTTTGAGCCGGTTATAATAATAATGATGCACCGCAAGATCAAGAGTGTGTGTGCGCGGTGCAGCGGTGGCGTACGCGACCGTCGAGCGGAACGACGAGCAGGCGATGTTGTTGTTACGGCGAGGCGCGAAAAAACTCGCAGCCCGTGAAGGCCACCGCGGAACGTAAAAACCGCGAAGATCTGCGGTCTGGATAATGACCAGAACGAGCGACGGAAATGGAAAACAACAAGATCGCGTTTTTTTAGTTACGCCATCGAGTGAGAATTGTTATTACACGGTTTTTTTTTTTTCATCGCGATATTCTTCCAGACGCGCGTGATGTATGTATGTGCAGTGACCGAAAAAGAACGTTCAAGACGTACCGCGGCGATCGGTTGGATGGCGGTTTTCTTTTAAGAGCCCGTCTGAAAAACTCCAAGAGTCTGTCGTGGACTTTTTCAACATTCAAAAGCGCTATATACTGGGAAAATCACCGGACGGAAAAACGCGAGAAAACCGCCACCACGACTCATTCGATTCGATCGACTACTACGCAGTACACGTTATCATCCGGACACGACTGGTTCGTAACCGAGTGTTTTATTTTCGATCACGCATGCACCCCTTTATACACACGCGGTGGTAAAATTAAATCGACAAACGTGCCTCTGAAACTGCATCTCGTTTCGTTGCATCCGTAAAACGGAAAACGCGACATTTTTCAAGAGCGAAATCAAAATCTTAAGTAAATCGCACAAACATCCAAAACACTACGTTTGTGGTCTTGTGCTTCTAATTTCTGGCAGTCTGAAGCAGCGTCGGTTTGTCGAAGCGGTTCGTTTTCACGCGACAGTATTCTTAAAAAGATTTTCTCTTCTCGTACATATCCGCACGAATAGGCGCAACAACACGTACGTGTCAAAGAGGAAGACGATATTACGACTAATTAATATAGACAACAACGTAAAAACACGTATTTTCTTTTTAAGAAAAGACACGAAACGGATCGAACATTTTTCGTTTTTTTCACGGTTCACCACCACATTATCGCGTTCACGACGACGATTTCCAGGTTCAACTGCAGATTTCGAACAAACGGAGGCCGGTCGTGAAAACGTTTGTAGTGAAACTGCGCTCGGACGTATTTCGGTTTGAATTCGGTTAGGTACTATTTAAGTACATTATTTCGACCGACGATTTCAGGGTTTCCGAAACAAAAGCGTGTTGCACTTTGAATGGATAGAATTTCAATGCGACAACGTTATAAAAGCGGTTCGGCAGATCGCCGCACTCGGAACGAACTATAAAAAAAATGTCTAAACCATGGTTTTTCGTCATACAAACCTCGAACGATACCGTAGCAGAGTATATCGCAGCGGTCGACTAGAACGAATTAGATACAATAATGAGCCCCGAACGAACGAACACGTCGCAAACGCTTTTTGTCGGCTACGTTTGCGGCGGGGAAAAAAACAAAAAAACGCGTTCACGTCGCGTGAAATAATCGTCGTTTAACGAGTACGCATGTATACATTGTACATATTTGCTCATTCGGATGTTTGTAATTATTATTATTATAATAATGACAACGGTTTAAGAACGCGTGACAATAACAGCCGTTCGATTTACAGGACCCACTATTTTTACGTCGACGCTCGCGTTCGGGTGTATAATTTAGAGTTTAAAACACAGCGAGGAAACGGTATAATGAATTCCGCGGGGCGTATTTACACCATTTTTTTTTTTTCAAAATTACGACGCGTGTAAATCACGTACGGCTCAAAAAAAAAGGACACATTCTATACACGTTCGATCGATATTACACTATAGAATTAGATCCCGACATTTCTTTATCCCCGTAAGACATTCAGCCGCGGGCGCCGTTTGTACGAGGGTTGTGAAAATGATGAGATGAATACTATTTTTTTTAGCTAATACAGTTGTTTTATAGGCAATGCTGTCTAGGCAAATTTCTCGATACATTTCAAGTGTCTAAACCTACGCACATTACCCGCACACTCATGTCCCCCGGTTCTTAAACATGACAGTATACTTCTAAGGAAGATCGATCAAATGCTCTATCGGTTTTGTGTCGTTTTTCCACACTATTTATACGGGCCGCTTCAGAACGAAAAAAAAATTCGATGGCAAAATGTTGCAGTTTTCGATTCGCGTGTTTTACAATTCCAAAAATCCAGTACCAAAGGCTTTACACACCCAACACGAGTAAACGAAATTTTACGTCACTTCGGACTGTTTGCATTTGTATAAACTCTGCGTA
The DNA here is from genome assembly GCA_017140985.1 of Hormaphis cornu. Classification (NCBI taxonomy): domain Eukaryota; kingdom Metazoa; phylum Arthropoda; class Insecta; order Hemiptera; family Hormaphididae; genus Hormaphis; species Hormaphis cornu. Next base: position 44,577,077 of record CM029357.1, on the reverse strand, counting down.
TTTTCAACGCGCGCCGCTGACTGTATAGACGTTTATAAAAATTCGTTTTGTTTCAAATGCATCGTATATACAAGGCGATGTTGACGAGTGGCGAATTTCTGAAAAACCAACAAACAATCATGTGAACAAAAAAAAAAAAATGACTGTTCGCAGACCTCGGTTCGCACGTGTGCACATTTATATAGCTCACACACGTCACACGTTATTACGCTTCGAGGTTCATTATCCTACTGCCACGGTCAAGCGAACAGACTTCGCAGTACACACACATGGTTTTATGGTGTACAATAATAATAATACCATAAACCAAAAGACTCGTCGCCGCTATTATATTATTATATCCGGCTCTGCACGGCAGTCGGCGGTCTTGTGGGAATCTGTACCGGAACGCGGGCGTACACACCACAGCACACGCTCGTGTGTTTATTAATTTTTTTTTTTAATTACAAAACCTCTATACAGTCTGTAGAAAAACAAAATGTTTGTTCGAAGAAGAAGAAAAAAATAAAAACCAAACGCGATATAAGGATTTCGAGGGAAAAAGATTTCGAACAACGGCCAGTTGATGATGTCCAATCAGTCGATGATATAGAACCTTTCGGAACATATTGTCGTGTAGTTCAGTCGAAGAGGCTAGGTGTGTATCATGAGACGAGGAGGATTCGGACGACGTCGACAGTACATATGCTATCGCGCAGTTTGCTGCGACGAGCAGAAAAGTACGAATGTTTTAGTTAACGAGTCGATAAAAAATAAATATGATAAGAAGACGACGACAATACGGTGGAGCGCGCTGCTGTACGTAACGTAGCCGAAAAAAACGTTTACATGCAAATTTGTTCGATTAGTCAGCACGATGTGTAAATAAACATACGCATTTTTTTTTTCCATATTACTATGTATATCGGTAAAACTTAATCAGTGGCGGCTATTTTTGATGTTCGGGTCAGTGGGTCACGGGTACCGTCGGGCGAGGAAACCCCGATGCTTATCGCGAACAAACGGTTTTCGTTGTTCCATTTTTACAGCAGATATAATAATATTGTGTCGACTGTTTTTTAGGCAACGTTTTAATTTTCCGCGTATTTCGTTTAAAATTTATTTTGAATCGGCGAGTTTTAGGCGGAGAAAAAAAAAAGTACAGCCGCCGTAATTGCAGGTTAGGTTTGGTGCAGTATAATATACAGACGTTTTACATTCGATTCGATCGTAATCGTATACAAACATGAAAAAAAAATCACAAAATTTTTCATACTTTTTGTGACGTTCGCGCACGCGCTTCACCCGTCGTCCGATAATTATGTGTACGAATTACAATTAGTCTGAATTTTTCGATCGCCACACTATGTAGCAGGATAAAAAACATCGAAGTACGACATCGTTTCGAATCAAGCGAATATATAGAGTTAAGCTCAGAATGTAAAATATAATTGAAACAATCATAAATTCATACGTGTTATGTTTTCCATACTGCAACAGTCGAGAGAATTCGTCGCAATTAATCGGTTCATCTCGTTGCGCACGATACTGTTGACTGTATATAGAGTGTAGATTGTTATTTAAGTTTGTTTTTTATTTTCATTTTGGCCTTTATTTTAGATACACCTACTCGGTTCGTAAAAGCGAAATGTAAAATTCAAAACTTTGAGTGCTTAAAACTATAAACGAATAAACTCGGACGACACCACTGCACTTAAAAACACTAATAAAATATATCAAACGCATTATATAACGTTAAAAATGGGTTATACACACCTACACGCGACTAAAAACACTATATTACAATGACGCAAACTTTCGTTTTATTGCCCGCCATATTTAAGAGCAACAACAAAATGGTACTATATTAAACCGTAATATATATACAAGTATTCTGTAAAGACGAACGATGGTATCCGCGTTTTACAACTGCGTATTATAGTAAAATTTTAAAAACTCCCAAACGTGCACGAACTTTTACAACGTAATATGTGTACTACTCAGATCTTCTTCTTTTTCGCCTTTCGCCCAACTACTCGGAGTCGGCCACCATCGTCCTATTCCTCAATTTCACATCTCTTACACACTAACGACCCTCACGTCCTTTTCAATTGTTTCCGTCCATCTTTTCTTTGGTCTTCATATCTAAACGCCATTTTCCACCAACGTTCGTAAACGCTCTAATCGCTCCAGTTTCATCTGTCCTCGTCACGTGTCCAAACCGCGCGAGCCTAATAGCGTACTAGTTTCTCGTAAATTCTCTTGTTACTCCACTCGTCCATCATACTGGACACTCGTTGTATTCAGATAGTTTACAGATACGATGTACGGGTTTTTTTTCTAATGAAAATACAGGCAACGAGCGTCCAACATACGTTTTTTTTTTTTGCATATTATATACACGTGAGGTTAAAACATTCATCGTTGATTTCAATTCGATAAAAAAAAAAAATCACTCGATAAAACGCCGTGTGTATAGACAGACGCCGAAGCAGAGACACGCGGCTGACAATTTTTATCGATTCTCGTAAGTCTGCAGTGTGTGTGTGCGTGTGTGTGGTGTTTAACAATTGGAATGAATTCGTAAGTGCTTCATAAATGGGTATATATTTATTCATATGTTTTTTTTTTTGTGCGTATAATATAGTACGCAAGGTCGCAAAAAACAAATTGATATTCGACTTTTCATACTCGCTTCGGTCTTATTATTAATATCTGTATAAACATATATTATAAAAAAAAAAAAATTATAAATGCACGCGGGCCTCGAGGCTATTGAACGCCAGACCGTGAACGCGCTCAGCTGTACATATAGACGTAATGTGTACACGTGTAGGTATAAAACGGCGAGACGATATCATACACGTATAGGAAAACGAATTTCAATAATCGTTCGGAAAAAATGTTGTAAAAAAATACGAATAAACACACACGTGTAACAAAATTACGGTGACGCGAAAAAATTTTATTCTATTTACACGGTTCAGAACTTTACCGCGGGATCGCAAATTTCCGTCCCTTTATCACAACGATCGAATCTTGCGCGATTATACCACCCCGATTTTATCCGCGTACGATGACGACGACGCGTTTCTGTAAACCGAATTTGAAAAACGATTCGAAAACGATTGTTCAACATTTTCGATTTTCGTCTCGTAGGTTTTCCGAAAACTCATGAGACCGTCGAGTTTGAAGAATCGGGTTGAAAATAGAAATCCCGTCGGCGGATTTTCGCAATCGTCAGAAAAATAAGTTATGAGTCGTGAGCAAAAGTAAAAGTTTACAGTTTTATGACGAAACGTTTGGAGAACAAGAAAATTATTTCACTCGAAACGGTCAAACACAATATTACACGCGAACTATGTGCAATCAACTCGGTAAAAGACGCGTGTAATAACGAATCAGTCGAAAAAAAATAGTAACTGTACAGTCAGCAACCCAACAACTTAAAACCGTAAAGTATAATCACAAGTTTTAACCGGTGTAAATCGGAACGAAAAATGTTTTTTTTTAAGGAACGACGACCGCAAACGAATGGTGACGTGAACCGTTTATAAATCGGCGAATCTCTGAAATACGCGCGCATGACATCCGAGCAACGAATTTATTTCGCATTTTTTCTTTTTTTCGCATGTACACCGGAACCCCGGTTATACGAGTACACGGTTAATATAATTATTAACGACGATTACAATAGTGTAGGTACACGAATATAAAAACAAATATCGCGCAAAATTCGTCGTCAACGTTGGGGGCGCAAAAAGACTGTTAACGCGGAAGAACACGCGTCGTGAAAAGAAAAATCGTCGCTGCAACGGAAGGAAGTGTCGAGCGAACGTGTCGAGAAATTTTTACGCGTTTTATGGCCGCAGACACTGGCAAACTAAATAATAATTAATAATGCATATTGGATTACGCGAACGTCCATAATTATTATGCAATGTGCAAGATGCTCGTGAGTTGCATATTTTATTATAAATATCGCGCGAGCGACGCAGACTGCAGAAATAGCCGCGGTTTATTTTTATAATCGCGCGCGCGCAAAAGAAAACGAACATCCCATAATTTTTCTTTTTTAGTTACCCTAGACGAAAAATGTTTTAAAAAATTTTCGTTTATTTCTTTAGCAGTTAAAAAAAAAAAATAGAAATTTTGCAAGTTTTTTCGTGCTACAGTTTACGCGTTTTCCAGTCCGTAACTGCGAACGTTTCCCGACATACTGGCCGGTTTTTTCAAGATAAATTTCTTTTTTTTAAAGTTCTAAAATCGACCGCGTTGTCGAAAATTGAATTTCACGATTATTTTCAACAACCGAAATTCCAAGCTACTCGACGACCAGTGTATACTGCGGATTTTTATCCGCAAAAACACCATACGATTTTCGGTCTGTTTATAACGAGTTACACGTATAGTAACTGATGTTCGATATCGTCGACACTCGGCCAACATAAACAGTATCGTTCTTAATTTTCAAATCGACAGCCCCGATATCTCTTTTGACACGATCTCATCCGTCCATTTTTATACTCCACGTTCTCTTCGCTCATCCGTCCCGTTCTTTCTCCCTTTAAAACGACAGTGTTATTTCCGCCGCGGCGTTATTTACGTTTTTGTACATTTTGACATTATTTTTACTGCGTATTACACGCGGATATGTCTCGATAATATAATCAGCAAACAGCGCAAACGTATTGTATTATTAATATCTCATCGTTTTCGGGCCTGTTACGTTCAGAATAAAACGTCAGCCATCCGAAAATCGCTATGGTACACAGACGACAATGTAACGCGTTGGTGTCCCCGTGCGGTCAATGGAATGTCGTTGAAAACAACGAGCGCGCATGACGTACCGGAGCGGAGGAGGTACACGCAGAGTTATAGGGTGAATAAAAACGAATTAAATTTACAAAAAAAAAAAGTAAAATAAAAACGACACGTATATTGTTACGAGATGCGCCAAGAACGTATCGCCGGGGCACGAGACCGCCGGCTGCTGTATAAACATGAACAGATAAAAAAAAAAAATTTAAAAAAAACGCGCCGAGAATTCGACCGGATTCGTGTATGTTATCGTAATGCGTTCATTGTGTCTGTGGGCCAAGACGTGGGCGGCGAGAACGAGTGGAAACGATGTACTCGTCTCTCGGCTGCGTTTCGTTTTTTATTTTGTTGAATTTTTTATCATCGTACGGGCGTATAAACGTGTACTCGCGGTGTACACGCACGATGACGGTGTTCCGCAGTAAAAACAGTATATCTCACTTTGCGCTGTGGAATAAACGTTAAGGGGTAAGTTGAGGACGGTGCTGTGACAAATGCAGAAATACTGGGGGAAACGCAGCGTCAAAAGGAAAGTTACTACGGAAAAACATACGTGTACAGGGTTAGAAGACGAAATGAACGGCCATATCGAGAGACACGGATAAGGAACCGTTAAAACTGATTACAGACGGAAGCGTAGAACCGCAGAATCCGTTCAACAGACAGTAAAGGGTGCGGCCGACTCGTACGCAAAGGCGGATAAGAACGAAGACGAACGGAACGGATGCAATCTACGGTTTGAAACCACGTACAGAGAGATGTGCGCTATTCGTACGAATCGTTTCAAAACGTTTTCTTTACGCTCGTCGTGCGATATCGTCACGACATTTCACGAATTTTCTTTGCCGGAACAATCCAAACAGGTATCTCGCGGTCGACGCGAACACACGACGAATCACGTGGAATCGGAGCTTTTATTTTATTACAATTACGTCGTTTGGTGTTACGCGTCGAATAAAGATGAGGGTAACACTTTCTCTTATGTTGCCAATGGATATTATCAGGAACGTTGACAAATATTGCACACAATCATGGGACTCAGAATGGCGTCAAGTTACCGAAAATAAACTAAGAGAAATCAAACACTCAATCGAACCTTGGCCAAAATGCAACTATAAAAATCGAAAGGAAGACGTTATCATGAACCGACTTAGAATTGGCCACACGAGAGTTACTCATGGATTCCTAATGGAAAAGACCGAACCACCGATATGCCAATCTTGCAATACTCCCATTACAGTAAAACATATCATCATCCACTGCCAAATATTCATGGAGGCCAGAAAAAAATTCGAAATTCCAGACAGTCTATATGAAGCAATAGGACCCAACGCTAACATACAAAAAATTATATCATTTTTAAAAAAAATAGAAATGTACAATCTAATTTAAGATACATTTAGTTATTAATATTTTTCTCTCCTTTCTCCTTAAAAACCATTGTAAAAACCCCTTATGTACATAACTATATAATCCAATAACATTTAATTTGTAAGCTAATAACCTTGTTGTTGATGCTGTACCAATAAAAAAAAAAAAAAAAAAAAAAAGATGAGGGAAAATAGACCGGGACGGTTCGGACGTGCGAGGAGGCAAACTGAAGAAGAAACTGAACGCTTTGAAGTGAAAAAAAGAGGTAGGTTACACGTGTATATATAGACCGCCGAAGAACAGTTGAAAAAGATATCGTGATAAACGGAGGGATGGGACGAAGGTGTCGGACGCAAAAAAGCCACGAAAAAGTTTATTATTTCCCTGTACTTCGGGGGGAAAGTGCGCGCGACGTTTTAATCATTTTTCCAAAACAACTTTTTCAAACCTCCACTTCCCGCAGACGTTAACATTTCAACCCGTTTTCGCACTGTTTTCGAAACATATTATTTAACGCGAACGCGTTCAACATTCGTTAATACACACGTGCCTACACCGATTATGTTTTTTAAACGATTACCGTCTATAGGTCGGTCGTATCCGGTTATTTTCGCCATTGAACACGTCACTGTCGAATCGATTTCGTACCACAAAATGAGAACTTGGTCGTAAGAGATCGTTGCAGACGTTTTCGCGCGTTCGCGTTTCCGTTTTTATCGCGAAACGAACGCGTTTTCCGTACGGTCGAAACAAAACCGGTCTGTGTCGACATTATACTCGGCATTTTGACGCGAAATCGACGCTACTTCGTACGACCGCAAACGACTGACACACACAATGTACGATTTAGTCCTGGCGCGAGTGTTTCGCAATCTCGTTTTCACTCGAGAAAATCACACGCACACGACTATGTTACAGAATAACGCGTAATGCGTGCACACTACATCCTCTGTAATATCGACGGATGAGAAGAAAAAAAGAACCAGTCGATGCAAGCGGGTGTTTTCCGTGTGCACACACAACAATTCGGAGTAGCCGTACAAGTCCGAACGGATAGTTGTTTTTTTTTCATTCGAAATCACGTATTGTTGTAAGTACCCGGGTATTTTACGAACCGGTATGATGTTGCGGCTGCGGGTGGACGACGAGTAGTAATTATTATCGAAAAAAAAACGAGTACGCACACACGAGACGGTCTGCAGGCATTACATTACCTCTCGGCTTACCCCGGCAGCAGCGGCGCACGACCGGCCCGCGATATTATTACGACGTAAACGAAAAGTAACGTTTTTTAAATCGTATTTTCGACAACAGTTTGCCGTTGGACAGCGCTGCGTTTAAACGCACTTTGGCGGACGTATTACACAGCGAATACACGAATATCGTGGTTTCAAAATCAACCACGACAACACGACGAGAGAGAACCGCGGGTGAACGGTTTTGAGCGGAGCGGAGCGGCTCGACGAACAATGGGGAAGCAAAAAGAAAATTCGAAAACATCGAAAGAGAAGCGGTTACGAGGAGCAGCCCCCGTCGACCTGCACTGCACTGCACAACTCCGACCGTCACAAACCGGACAGACCGTCTTTTACACGACGTCCACACGCGAAACTCGGGTCGGGGTGTTCGATGGAAACGATTATTTTCGTCAACGTTCTTTGGCCGCTGTCGAAAACGAAGACGTTGTCCACGTGGCTAGTTTCCAGCCGCAGGATACGTCAGCGAACAAAACGTTCCGGAGTGAGCGACCTCGTCAGACACGGCGCGCTTTTTATCTCGTTTAAAGGCCAGCATTTTTTTTGGAGAGCGCCAACGGAACACTCGCGAACGTTTTTTATTCCTGCTCGACCTGCGGGGGGTAACCGTGGATATTTTCAACGAGCTACGACGGTCTAGCGTGAACAACATTCCGAAAGGACTGTTTCCGAACGATGTCTCGCAGAATACGAGAAGTGGTCACACAAAAATCTCTCGGGAAACGTCCGGTTTTCGCATTGACCCGAACGCTGGACGCCGCCGTCTCGTGGACGTAAAAGTACAGAACCGACACTTTTTAAAATGTTTTTTTTTTTCTATACACTTTCGGATGTCACGAACAGATTTTTTATCGATGTTGTCGGATTTTTTTGTTTATTTCAAAATCGCCCACTCCCTCTGCCCTAGTGCGTTCGGATCAGCACTATCAGAAATACCGTAACGTCCGCAGGAACGCACTCTGTTTCGACACACCAAACGAATAATGTCACGATAACGTACCGAGAAAAACGGCGTATAAACGAGTAAAAACTTTTTTTTTTTCAGCAGCAGCCCGCTCAGAAATGAATCGACGTTTAGAATATTTCACAAATTTTTTCATTTTCTCCGGCCGCGCGGTCCAAGACGGACCTTTTCGCGTTTTCTCCTCTATACGTTTTACTACCTGTGATCGTCGTCATCGGTACCGACGTACCGCAACTGTTGTTGTTGTTGTTGTTGTGCTGCGCCGCGGTCATCGAGAACCGGTTCATCGCGGCGGCGTCCAGCTGCTGCTGCTGCTGGTGCTGGTGGTGGTACCGCTGCATCTGCGGCGCGCAGTGCGCGGGCTGTTCGCCGAAGCTGTCGTCCAGTTCCTGCAGGAACTCGAAGCTCTCGCGCGTCATCGGGCTGTTGTTGGTGCTGAAGAACGCGTTGATGAACATGCTGGTGGCGGAGAACCCGGTGGACGCGGTGGCCACCGCCGAGGACGACGACGACGTGACTTCGGACGACGAGGTCATGCCGCCGTCGTTCTGCGCGGACGCCAGTCGCAACATCGTCGGGGCGCGCTAGCTGTCTGTCTGTCTCTGTCCGGGACGCGCGAGAAACCGCCGCTGCACCGGGGCGGCGGCGGCGGCGGCGGTGCAACGGGCGCAGGCTGCACCGATGCGCTGTAAAAACGGACGGGGCACGTGTGACGTTGTAATATCGTACACGTCGATTGTTACGATTTCGACGTTTTTCGAGCACGTTGTACGAAGGTAACACCTAAACGGGGGTTTTCTTTTTTGCGTCCCTCAAACGCCTCGCGAAAACTATGTTTTTTTTTTTTTCGACTTCACCACACCGGTTCTGATTCTAGTTCGCGTCCCGGTAAAAACGAGTTAAAACATTTTTTTCCAAATCCGTTTCGGTGTTATGCTCGGTGCGATCGAAAAAATCTAAATTACTCGTTCCCCACGTGCCGAAGAGTAGGTGACCGACCACTTGTGATTTATTATACACACGTCGTGTACGGTTTTCGCCAGAAAAAGTACTACCTACCCATACCGCAGCGGTTTCCGCCAAAACCGTTTTACCCCACGTCATATTATAACGATTCCTCTAGGTTTTTTTTATTTACATTCACAACGTGGCGACTATACAATAACGGTTCCAAGTCATTCGTATAAAATGTATAACACGATCGTATCGAGGGCTGTATAACAATATATGTTCTGTAACGCAGACCGTTTCGACCGATTCTTAAGCTGCAGAGAACTAACTAAATTTTGTGCGTTTTTTTCTCTGTACACACCCTGTCCCCGGGGCGAACCACCGACGTTCAATCACGACGGTTTGAAATGCAGGTGCAGTACGTAAAATATCCGTTTCCGAAACCTACGACGAATGGCGCGAATAGTAATAAAATCGGGAGTAAAAAATCGGCGACGATCGGACAAGAGGGAATATTCGCGTTATTTCCATATAATAGCGGGCTATATTAACAGAATTTAACCGGTTTTGAATTACGGTTCGGAATACGCCGCGGCAGGCGGGTAAAATACACTGTGCAGTCATCGAGATTATTATAATTTGGAATTGTTAAAAAACAAAAAATGAAACGCAATTTCAAACATCACGCGTCGTACACCTCTAGGAGATAGTTTCGGCGGAAACCTGCAGCACGCCCGAGAATACCCTGTCGTGCAGCCGCCGTCTCACTATTCTACTGCCGGGCAGATTGAAGATAGCTTACTGATTTAATTCTTCACAATAACGCTCAATATTCCGCCACGTCGGCGCATTCAACAAACTTTTTATAACAGCAGCGTTGCGCACCATGACGACGATACACGAAACGACGTAGCTGAATCTTTTGTGTTTGAAAAAAAACATCGGATAGAAACGCGTCCTCCTCCTCAGATGTTACTGCGATCGTTATCATTACCGTGCAGATGTCGAGATAATAACTAACATTATGTATAAACTATATTTTATTTGTGCCGCCTGCAGCGCGCGCGATCGACCGACGAAACGCCGCGCGCGTTTAATTCGTATTGAACACCACGAACGCAGATTTGTTCGAATTTTTCGTATACTGCGGAGACAATGCGAAAAACCGACGTAACGATAAGTGACAATAAGAGAGCTATGTGCGCGTGCGTATGTATATAGAAAATTTTATGTTTAACCGTACAATGGCCGAAACAAAAATGACAAAAACGTAACGGGAAACGTTTGACGAAGAGTACAACGAGACGTTTGAAAATCGGCGAGCTCCAGCGATCCTCCCCCGTCGACCATCACATCACGGGTCGAAGTTGCGGCAGATACCGGACGATAAAATGTTCGAAACTGAACGTTAAATAGACTATTTTCGCGGCCAAAAAAGAAAAAAATATACTGCGTACGAACCTATTGTTAGAAACCGAAATAATCGTGTCGACCGCGTTAAAAACTGTCTGTACGCAGATCGCACGTTAAATGCTTATGAGCGCGGAAATTTACGGGTTTCACAATTTCCACAAAAATGTCGTTTAATTCTTCCGAGTCGTTTACGCGGTGTATTTTTGGAAATTTCTCGGACCCGACGAACACGAATCTGTTACACGAGAAACAAACATCGTTGGACACACAATTTTCGCCGTTCGCCACACACGTTTCCATCCACTTTAATGCACTCGATACGATACGAATTCGTTTTTCGACGGCATTCGTGTGTGCACTGGCCTGTACGTTTTTTTTATTTATCCCAAATCCATTAGCGGTTTTCTCGTTGCCCCCAAAACGTACATTAAAACGTCATTACTACGGTCCTCCGTACGATAATATCGTCTGCAGTACGTGCGTGCATAACGAATTTTTACTAAAAAAAAGTCCATTAAAAACGACATTCTTTCGGACGCGCGCGACGTCGCACAGTATTTACACCCACTGCCTATATTACGCTATACATTTTTCCATACCGTTCAGCGCCCACGAGAGATACTTGTAAAGAAAAAAAATCCCTAAACATTCGGATCGATCCTCAAGATAATAGCATTTATCTTCTTCTTCTTCGCATAACTACTCGGAGTCGGTCGGCCACCATCGCGTCCTCCACTTGTACAACCCCCCCAAAAAAAAAAACGATCGTAAAACTTTAAAACGGCCCATTTCCATACAGACGGGAAAACGCGGAGGTTACGTTCTTCTCGTCCAACGGCTTCGAAAAACGCGTCACTTATATCGTACATATGCGGTGCAACAAACGGCGCATCGTTTCGAAAGATAATGATCGAACGAGCTGATTTTAGTTTCGATTTATTTAAATACGTACTGTTATTTTGCGGTACGGAAAAAAAAAAACAATACGTCGCAACTCGTCAAAGAGACATACGGCGTCGGCGGAAATGGCAAATCACCACTGCCTTGGAAAAAACGATTCTGAGCGAGCTCTGCAGTTGTCAGCTAGGTATACGTCCAGGTAAATTTTTCGAGAGTTAAACCTATACGTAAGCGGTTCAAAAATTTTCGAAACATTTACCGTCGTAAACACGTTTGCCGCGATTACAATAGTGTTTCACGACCGGTGATTTTTTCGAACTTACGAATCGCGTCGACACAGAGCACACCAAAAGTGCCGACTGTAAAAATCGGAGCGTTTTGAACGCGGAAATAAGAAAGAAAAACGTCGTCGTTGTAAAAATAGCGCTCAGAATCTAAAATATTTCGTTTTTTTACCGGTATATTTTACACGATCGTTAGACGCCGAGTTTTAGTCGCATACTTTTCTTTATCTTTCCGAACGACACCCGTTTTGTTTACACCGCAAACGCACACACATTTTTACATACAAGGCGTGAAAAATCGACCAAACGTATAAATATTATTAATGACCGGGTACGTCACCGTAGGTCTTGAAAAATGATTAATAATTTTTTTTGTATCGTCAGTATTGTTTGTCGAGGGTCCTCGTGGTTTTTTTGTAAGACATGTTTTCGACCATACTAATCGCAGTATTTCCCGTATACATCCGGAACGTTGTGAAAACGCGCGATTCGGTCGTTTGAGAACTTTTGAGAAAAAAGTTTCAGATCACTGTTGTTGTTTTACGGGAAATAAAATACGCTTTTGTCGTGCCGATCTCGCGCACGGGTGAATCATTTTTGATCGACGTATGAATCACGCTTATTTCGCGCTACTAATCCCGGACGGTTTTCGAGTGTTCTGTTTAGGAAAAAAACAACAGACGCACGGAAGTTAACAAACTTTAAAAACTAAAAAAACAGCGCTAAAATCGTAATTTGTTACGAAAAAATGGTTTAGAAAGCAACGGTTTCGCGCGGGGCGAAATCGATCGGCGCGCGCGCGTTCCCGAAAAAGTGAAAACGGGAGCAGCGACTTTTACGTCGCGCGCGCGCGCGGAAAAAAGCCGCCGAAACGTCGTGGCGAAAAGGTCGAAAAAAAATGCTGCTCGTGTTTACAACTACCCGCGAGGACCCCCCAACTTGAAAGTCGATTTTTCCCGCGTAATAACAAACCTCGTACCTCGAACAGAGCGCGACAGGCACTGCGAACACAACAAACACAAATCTCGCAAAAGCCGCGACGGACGACGTAGATTACACAAAAATTATTTTCGAGAAAACCGCGGCGACGGAGACTTGAACGAACGCGCGCGCGAGATGACGCCGGCGGAAACGGTGAACTTGAACTGGCCGCCCGCAGGTGAGAGAGAGTGCGACGTCCGGACGGCGGCGGCGGCGGCGGCATTGGCCTCCGATATCAACACGACGACGACGCAGCGCCGCCGCCGCCGTCACGGCCACCGTCGCGGTGGGGATAAGTTCAGGGCCGCCGCCGCCTGCGCGCGCCGCTCGACGGACGGGCCTACCCCACCGCCGCGACGGCGGACGCGGCGTTGTTGCCACCAGCTGGCTCTTCTTCTCCTGCGGGTACACACGCTCGTCTCTATAAACGGCCAAAAAAAAAAAATACCTGTTGCATCATCATCACTTCACTGGTCTGAAAACCTTTTGGGAACGTAATATCGCGCGGTGTGTACGCGAATCAATTTTACGAGATTTGTAGTAGTAACAGAACGTCGTAGTCGCGCGGTTTTCGAAACAAAAAAAAACACCGCGTTTGGTTGCCGCGGTAGTCGCGCGTACACGAGCGCGCGCGTGACGTACCGCGGGGCGGGGAAGTACGCGCCGCGACAAGACGGACGAGGGAAAATAAACGCGCGCCATCTTCTTACGCAATATTTACATTCTCCGGAGTGAAAGTAACAACTTTACTCTCTCTCCGCGCTCGATTTTCATCCGATAAACGACGTTTCATCGACTCGAGTAGTTTTTTTTTTTCCGTCAAACAAACAACGACGGTACAACGTTAATGTCGAAAAAGTCGAGTTCGTTTCTATTGTATTTCGATCGTTTTCGTCACGATTACCACCACGTTGTCGAATGTACCGCGGGGGTGTTTGCGCGAAAGGAAATAATCAATTTTTCGGATTGTTTTGACGACGACGACGTTTTTTTTTTTCCCCCGCGATCCTAGAGCGGAAAGGCCATTATTCAATAGACGATTCGAGATGGCACGTAATTTGAATTCGTTTTTTTGAAATCCTGATTATTTTTTAAATGACGACGTCTAAACTGGTGACCCACCCAAAGCGTAGTCGCTACCCCGTCAAACGCAAGCGACTGATCACGGCTTTTTTCGTTTTGTTTCCTCCCCGTCGTCATTGTGTCCGGATCTATGACATTATAAAAAAAAAACTGCATTTTTTACCCGGTTACACGCGATAAATCAGCACCCACTATTCTCGAAATTCACATTTATACAACTGTACTGTAATCGTTTTTTTTTTTCGCAAAAAAACACAAAAATTCCTAAAACGGAAAAAGAGCTTATTGAACACACCTAGAGACCGCGAGCTTTGCGCGGGCAATCGGTTTCAAAGTTTCACACCTGATTATTGTTTAACATTCGAACGCAACGACGAAAAACGATTCTGAGCGAATCCTGGGTGAAGATTTCTCAAATTTTAACGACCGAACACAAACGTCTCGACAACGGTTAGTAGGAATTTTTTTTAGTGACAGATTGGCATACGTGATTACATAACCTTTTTGTATTCTTTATCGAACAAAAAAGGATTACCATCTACAACACTTGGCTCATGGAGATTTCTTGAAACTCGTATGTTACCGAATTTTTTAATGTCGGCTTATTCCGTGTGGAAGTCGTGGCCAACAGAAATCGATTGTGCGCGGAAAACACTCGGTTTGCCGTAACCGTTCACAGACGCTCGCGACCCCGTTACACTGAGGCGTGTACTTACGTCAAAAATCGGAGCACCACTATATGCCGAAGATACCGCCACGGTTACATATTACGTTGTACACCGGTAAAATAAAAACGCTCGTGAAAACCCTCACGATAAACCCCCCGTTCTGAAACAGGGATTTTCATGAAATCGCATCCTGCGCGCAGCTGCCGTCGGACGATACACGATGTATTGTCACGGTTCGTCGCATCTGCGTATATGCACACTACAAAAGGGTTGTGTATTAATTTCGTCGCTGCAGTCGGTGATTAATGGACACGTATATTACCATTATCAGTTTTCTTCTCGTCTTTTTTTACCTTGTGCATACGTTATACTGTTGTGTACGATAAACCGCCACGACTGATCTCACCGGGCCGCACGCTGCAGGTCACCGCGGCGGGGATTCTTTTTTTTACACACACGCGTAGGGATAGCCAAAGATGGAAGGTAATGGGAAAAAAAAAAGCAGCCGGGATCATCAGCGTGGGTATGTATATTCAGACGGGGTAGCGACTGTACGCATTGAGCGTGGGTCACTACGGTTTAGAAGTCGTCGTGGTTTAAACGCGTTATTTTCTATACGTTTTAAAAAATCGTCGTAAAAACAACGCGTTCAGAAAGGTAATTCGGCGCACCTTGTGTGCAGCAGCATAGCCGAGCGCGGAGTTTAAAAGCCGAACGTTACACACAGCCCCTCCGGGCCGAGGACAGGTGTTACATACGTACGTTACACGACCCTCTATCGTTTTTCAACCCTTAGAAATTCTTTTGCTACGGCGTAATAACACGCGTATAGTGTGTAAAGGAAATTTTAAATACAGAGCGTTCCAAAAACGGTTCGTCCGATTTCAGTACGTGAAATACCTTCTCAGCCGACACGTACATCATGCTCGGAGTACGGGCGGCAAAAGAAACTGCGGGAACGGATAACGTGTAGTTGTGGTACTGCGGAACGAAGAATGAAGACAAAACGTATAATAAAAGCGCATCGATGACTCGTTCTCCGGTCTTTGACGAATCCTCCGCCGACTGAGTTGTTTTTTTCTTAAAAATTATTCCGACTTTCGTTCCGTGTGTCGTCCGTCGCCGCGAGAAGTTCGCCCCCCGACCATCCGAAAGTGCAGCGCTGCACGAGTATTTTCATTCGTCCCGGACAGCCCCGCGGTCGTATAATGCGCGCGCAAACACTTTCGGCTTGTACCACTACTGTCCAATTCGTGTGCCACAACACCAATGGGAAATAATCGCAAATTCTGTACAGCTTTCCGACAGTTATTATTAACGGCCGTTTTTCGTTCGGTTTCATCGCCTTGACCGCGGAAAACAACAGCCGGACAGGTGCATCTCTCGCCACACTGAGAACGGTCGGCGGGGGTTTTTTTTCAAAACACTGAGATCGGATCGATGAAACACCCTGTACGTTATTTTACGCGCGCGTCATTACGGGCGAGCGAGTGCAGCACTGAACAAAACTCGTTAATACACGCAGCGTCAGGAGAGTGAAACCAGTTTTTCCGTTCGCCGCTGTTGCGTCTTTTCTATCGTGTTTCGAGCAGTGAGAGAGAAGAAAAAAACACTATATGAACAATAAAAAAAAAGTATAATAAGGCGTATATAATAACAACGGGGTTCTTCTTCGCTTGTGCCATCTCCGCCGTCGAAGAATAACAAGAATATTATTACGCGCGACAGAACGTGCGTCAATAGTACGTACAATGTATCCGAATCGGCTAAAAGACGAGATCGTGCCGGTTTTTTACGACTGTTCGATAAGAAAAACACGTGCCAACTTTGAAAAACAAAAGTCACAACGGTATAAAATTAAATTAATTTAATTTTCAATAAAAACCCTACCGCCTATCGAATGCTAACCCGTATCAGTATGAATAACGAACCCTTTTCCTAAACTCGATTCGCTCTTCATATCCTCGTCGATCAGCGGCACGGAACAAGATCAACCTGCAATCTTACCCTTCGTTCGTACCTAATATCAAGTTGGTACGAAATACAATTTGAGTTTAAAGATACTTTTTCCCCTTACTAAATTCGTAAAACTGGCATTCTGCGCTAAAAGACAAACTATATATTAGTTAACTATATTATTATAAGCCGCTTCGAGCCAAACTGCACTTCTCGTTAATATAACATTACACGTCAAACTCTGCTGCCTAACCCACGTGTACGATATGCATTTATACACAGCCGTCATGGCAGCTTTTAGTCAGTTTTCAGTTGGCCATGCGTCGACGAAAAACCAATAGTATATACTGTCGCCGTTTCAAAAACCATTATCGTTTCGTCATTTAGGTACATAGTCTCTACATATTGTACGATTACATAAATATCGTTGATTTCGATGTAAACCATGATGTCATGTGTTACACACAACGTATTTTCGTCGACACATTTTATCATTTATTCATTTGTCGCCAGAGAGTTCGATTTACGCGGTATAAGAGCGTCAGAAAAAAGGATAACATACGGTATTTAAATGAAAAAGAAAATATTTTTTTACGAATTTCAAAGTTCTATAATATACTTAGCTCAAAAATGTTCGAAAACGCTCGGAACTCTTATCCGACTTATTACATCTTACCGATTTTAATAGCGCGTTTCACAGTTTGTTCCGATCGTCATTTTGGATGGCCGGAAAAACAATAAATCGATACGTCAAAAACTGCGCGTTTGTCGATTGTAACTATCCTGAACTTTCAAATTTAAGATGCAACGGACGTATTCCGATCGAAAACGCAGTCGGTATCATTTTGTAGCGATTTTTATTCTTTTTTTCATCTCGTTCACGCGTGTTCGAATCGCATAAAAAACGCTTCGCCTCCGCCAAACGTGTCGTCGGTGCAGTGACCGGAGAAGAAGAACTCGGAAACGTTATATTTTCAAATTTTTCGCTGTACAGCAATCGTACTTAGTGTTTACTTCCGCGACCGACACTGGTTTTTACGTACGTCGCCGGATAAATAGAGGATTTTGACCGCAGAACAGTACAGTAGTAGCAGCTGAAAGGTGTAGCGCTGTTCATCAGAACCCATGCGATACTTGAAAAGCGTCCCTTCTGGTCGTTCTGTTGTGCCCGAAAGAGATAAAAAAATCACACACGCGCGTTGTAATTTTTTTTTCTCTCTCTTTTTTATGCGTCTCATTATCATAACGATTGTGCTGGACAAAAAATAACGATTTACGATAGAGCGGCTGCGATGTACACGCGGAATAATAATAACGTTATTTTTTTTATTTTACTCGCGGACCGAACACGATTCACGCAATAAGATCAGAGCTGAGAACACACGTCGGGCCCTCGTTTCAATGGACGCGATTCATTTCTTCTTCTAACGTGCCGAATCATTAATGAAAAGTATCAAAATAAGTCTTTCCCGCGCCGATATATAAAACGGCGACGAAACTCTTTTCATACGTCGGGGGACGTGGAGGACCTGCATGTGGGAAGAAGAGCGACACGAAAAACATTAACACAGTTTTAGCGGTGTCGCGATGTGAAATTTAACGTCGGTCGTAATAAATATTTATTATTTCTGTGTTTGATTTTACGAAAACGACGGGTAACGACCGAGTGCGGTTTTCAATTTCGTTTCGCAGGCGTACATAAAGTTTTTGCTTCGTCGCAAGGTGCTCACAGAACCAAGCGGTATAACATAATCCATCAGAAAAACGACTATAGAAACCCGTATGGACTGAGCGTGTCTCAATTTTAAACACACGCCTACTTGCCGCCAAAATATAACGTTAATCATCATGGCATTCCTGATATTACGTATATATTTCCAATTTTCGTTCCGAGAACGGTTAGCTAAGCTTGATACCAAGAAACGTCACGTACCTATTTGAGAGCACTCAATCATTATTTGTGTGCGGCGTATACAAGTGGATTTTGAGTCACGCCAATACATTTTATTTTTAAAAACACGAGTTTTGTGTTTCGGTGACGGGGTAATATTGTTTTTCGGTACACTGCTATGACGAGTCGAAGACAAGAACCCGAACGCTTTTTTTACACGACGACTTTGTGCAAACAAACGAGTTTTCATAGTATTACGGCCGTTTAAAATCGATCGAATACCGTCAATCGATCTCTTACAAAATAAACATTCTCAAAAATCACCACCTTTTGTAAAAACGTTATAACTTGGTCAGAACGGTTTTCAGAATACGGTTGTTTTGCGTCATAAAATCCAGTGCGACGCCGAAGAATGCACCACCAATGAATAATGCATTTTTTTCTGGATTACCAACCACCACGTTTATTCGTAAACCACGTATTTACGTAAATGTATAGGACATCATGAGAACTGGTATCGTTTTACACTTACGAATTACCGTTTTCTCAAACCGTGTATAATACATGTTATACACTAGCGGCGCAGAGCAGATTGTTGACGAAATATGTTTTCTTACCTGAAACAAAAATAAAAACATTTCAATTAGTTCGTTTCCATCGTGTACATAGGATATAGTCAATAACTCTACCGAAATGCCGTAATGTCCGTTCGAGTTTTGTACATACTCGTAGTTATCGTTTTGACGCGTTAACTAACAAAACTGAGCGGTATAACATAATCTATCGAAAAAAAACTCGAAACGACTAGAAACGCACATGTAAACCTGCGGACTTTATCTGAATTTTAACACGCAAGTACCTACTCGTCGCCAATATATAACGTGTTATAGGGCATTCACGGATGAAAATAGTTTTCCCCTTGAAAAATAACGATTATTTTATTCACGTAATTCTCGCGGAACAACGAAATCCAATAATTTTTCGTTCACGACGTTCGTTTCGGCGACTCATTTTCGTGTTCAGAGGTTCTAGACGAACGCGAGGACAATGCTGCGGTGCAGGACGCCGCGGCCATAGAGGATTTCAACGATCCGAAATCATGCGGAACAAACTGTTTTATCATATTTTGTCGGTTCATAAGAAATGCCAATCGTCTAGAGCCAACGACGGAACGATAGACAGACGCTTTTTAACGCCAATTTTCGGCGTTACTGCAACAATTGGAAGGTGTTTGAGGGAACTTTTTCCAATCACTATAGGAGGCGCGCACCTACACTGCTCGTTTCTGGATTTCTCTCGTCTCCGCCGGACACGCACAATTGTCGATTACAGAAGCCGAGATGGCCGTCGATCGACGTATGTATCGTAATACACGCAGCATAAATTGCGTCGGTGCGGTTTTGCGTTGTAAACAACGAATGAATAATAAGTTCGATGACTAAACGCGAAAATATTATAGGCTTGGCCCCCCCGATACGTCTATACTATATCATTATTGTTTTTTTATTTATTTATTTTATCATCACAAAATCGTGTTTGGTCGCGTTTAGGCGAGCCGCAGCTTGTACACACTTTTCTGTGTAACCGTCACGCGTGTGCACGTATTTGGCCGCCGCAAGGTCGCCGCCGCCATCGCGGATCCTGACGTAAAAAAAGTTATTATTTTCTGATAGCGTCAGCGGAAGAATGTGTATTTGTTTTCACACACGACGCGTGATTTTTTGTTTTTTTGCCGATAACTTCCTTCTTCAATATAATGCTCCGATTTTGTACCTCTTTATCGACACGGACGCGGATATGGTACATTGAGGGGGTCCGTAAAATTAAAAACGTTACGATGAAAATAACAAAACCGAGCAAAAATCATCTGGAAAAAAAGTCGTTAAAAATTATTACGGCCAACGCGTGTTTTTGACACGTAAATCGATTTTTACCCGAACGAGCTGAAACATAGTATTGAAACTAATAATAAGGTCTGATGCGAATTTCGAGAAATTTCTGAACCAAGACTATGGAATTTTTTTTTGTTCGATTTAATTTTGCACAAAAAGTTTTCATCCGAGGTTCCACCAAACGTGTAAATGCTACTAAAAAAATTTCGTAAATCACAATTTTTACGTTTAGTTGTTTAAAGTTGGAAAATTTTCAAAAACCGGTCGGACCTTTGTTTTTGGAAAAAAGTTATCGTAACTCGCACAAATTCGTTATTTAAGATTTGAAAATTAAACGTGTTATATGTAAAACGAAATTTGCTAACTGAATAAAAAAATATTCCGAAAAAATCCGCCTAGTATATTCCGAAAGCGTATACGAAAAAAAGTATTTTTGAAAAAGGTGCTATATTGATTATAACAATGAACGGTTGTGTAGAGCGATTCCGTCTTTTAGCGAAATTCCAAAAACGGAATATTCAATTACTCCGCGGTATTATTCGTCGGATTTTTTCGATATCAGTTCTAAAATTGTTTTCTCACGACGATAAATTAAGATTCATGACGATTCTCAACAGTTTTAACTACTTTTAACTCTAGAGCCTGTAATAGTGGACCGATAATAAACAAATGTTCTATGTTGTTACGGCACAGTTTTTAACAGAGCTCGCTCAGAACCGTTATTTTCGTAAGAAATTTTTACTAGCTTACACATTTAACACTCAATACAACTGTATAAACCTTCCGAAACTGCAGCGACCCACAGCATCAAACTACCCACGCGACCTAGAGGGATTCCGGTTTTTTTTTTGTAACTTTTCGGTCCTATATCACTGTATAGCGCTACATAGACCTGCAGTCTCAGCACGTGGCGTAAAGTTAGTTTTATAGGTAACGCAATAGTTGGAACGTCTCTGTTACGATGTAACGGAAAAACAAAAAGGCGTTCTCTTTTCTCCCATCCGGCAACTAAAATTCGACACCGCAAACCGATTCCACTGTTTCACAATAATTTCGTTGGAAACGGTCTGCGATAAAATAAAACCGAACACAGTTTCTACTCTTTCCGCTCGTATAAATATTTCCGTCGGACCAACCGTTCTGTAACGACCTCGCGCGCAGGAAAAGTCACCGAGTCTAGGTCTGCACGATGCGGACGACGGGCAAACGTCTTCAAACCGTACGAGATACGTACACAAACACTAACCGGATTAAGCCCAAGGTAAAGAATTAGGAGAGCACGTCACGAGAGCTACGTTCTCGCGGAAAAAACTTAAATTCTCTCCTTTTGCACACCGATCGCACGATGAAAAAAAATAACCGTCCAGAAGAACGAAACACACACACAACGCAGCAGCTGTACACAACACGAGGTGTATTTGTATAGAGTTATTCCATCGTTCTGGTCATCCTGCGCGGGCAGATACAGGAAAACACTTTTTAAACAAAAAATCAACAAAAACAAAACCGCAAAACAATGCTGTAAAAAAACGCGTGGTGCGGGGCCTCGGAATATTTTGTTTTTCACTTTAGGCAACTGACACTGTACGTGTCGGTTCACACGTATCAATTGTTATTATTATTCGTTCGAGGCCGAACATACACACAATACCATTAATTATGTTACACTATAATATATTCACTCGACGTGGCAGGACGTACACAGCGTATCGCGCAAATATGCCGTTTGAAAAAGTCACAAACGAGATTTTAACATATCGTCCGAATGTGCGAAAACGGTGTTATTTCGTGCACTTTTCCATTTTTGTTTTCGTACATTTGTATATTAAATGTGTTGAATTTTAACGAACGCGTGGAGAACTGGAGAAAAGTGAATTTCTGGAGCGACCCGAACAACCGTAAAAAACGTAAACGTTTTGGCACTCACAAACTAACTTACTGCGTGTCTCTCTATATTTCATGGACTTAAAAACTGCCGCGTGTCCAGATTTAAAAATACAAACAATGGAAGAAAAAGATTCTCGAAAAAAAATTAGAGAAAAACAATCCGACGGTGTTAACAATCGATGCGGTTTCGTATAAGTGATGGCGGCGATGCAGATAAATTCGTGTCCCATCTGCGCGTTTTGAGGGGTACGCGGTGAGCGGGGGTTATATTTTGCTCTCCTCGGAACGGCGTAAAAACCGAAAAAAAAAAGTTATAACAATAACGATTCGTTTCGGTCGTCACGGATTGACAGGTTGATTGGCCGAAAACGTAAAAGAATATAATACGTAGGTAGTATACCTGACACCACCGCACAGTATAATAGTATGGGCAATAATATACAACAACCGCGCATACGTGCATTGTAAAAAACGATATCTAAACGATTTAAAAAGAAAAAATAGACCAAAAATTTAGGAGACAGATTTGTGTAGGAGAACGTGCGCGATTTCGGGGGGAGAGTGCTGCAGCAGTGTCCCTTCTTTCGAGGATATTTTCCCGAACCTAAATATCAGGCCGACTTCTAGAGTTTGACAAAAAATATTGGAAGATATCGTCGGCTTTTCCATGTGAGCACAACAAATAATGATAGTGAAAATCTTCATCAAACATTTCGCGTTACAATATTATGTAGGAGTCTCGCTTATTCGTAAACAAAATGGAATCAAAGTAAATACAGTTGTTTGTGAACAACTCGTGAAGCCAGAAAATACCGGAGAAAAGAACGATTTTTTTAAATACGGTCGATTTCGATGAAAAAACCGCGGAAATTTACGACGAACAAAACTGATCGGCTCGCGAACGTTCCGCCGCGCCCTTATTTTTAAAATGGCACCCCCGTACGATCGCAGTTTATATTTGTACGCGTTTATAACGTACGCGAACGGCGGAAAGCGCGGCGAACCCTCTTCCTCTGCGAGCATTCAATAACAATAATTCTTTTTTCGAAATGCGTTGGGCCCCATTCGGTGACAAATGGAATCCCTCAAAATCACTGCACGTGGGAACCGTTATGCTGTACATAGTTTGTATAGAATTTTCGACTGCCGAATGACTGTAGAATACATTATGTTCGAATAGTAATAGGTATAGCTATATATAGCTGCGATACAATATAACATAGGGTGGATGCGATGATACTGTACGCGAGAACATCGAATTACAGTATTAATCGGCTCATTAAACACACTACGGCGAGTTCGTATAGTAAGCATAGTTTACAATTTTTTTTTTTCACCAGATTTTAAGGAACACACACAAAAAAAAAAGCACGACTCTTTGTTATATAACGCGTTGTACCATTTTGTAAAACAAAAGGAAAGAATCGAAGGCGTGAATTCGTCAGCGCGTATAGAACCCCATTCCAAAAACGACTGTACTTTTATAAGCCACATAACACTATTATGATATTAATTGATGGTATAAAATTTTTAAAAACCGTTCTCGCTAGGTCAGTATACGTATATTGTACAACCTGTATTATAATGCAAGTATCTATAGTGGTTATCTGCAGCAGTCGTAAAGTATCGGCCAGGTCTGGTGCGCGGTTTACTACGAGTCCCATTTTTTTTTTCAAAAATTTGTCCTCCTCTACTTCCTCGCGGGCCGAGATATCACAATATAACGACGAATAGAGTTAAATGCCGTAAAATACGTTTTTAAACGTGTACAGTAAACACTATAGACAGTTTTTAAAAGGGCAAACAAACTGTGTGTGTCTGGATTTCGCGAGATGAACGTGTAAAACTCGACAGTTTTCCCGCAGCAAACAGTGATTATTTCGCGACGTATTCTCACTACGAAATGCAATCCGAACCAAAGTTTTCGCGCGCTCGCTCTCTCTGCATAGGCGCAACTAGGGGTGCGCAAAAGGGCCTTTAACACCCCTGAGTTCAAATTTAGCTACCCCTGTTATTTCAAGTACAACTATAATTAGGCGTAGCCCCCACGGGTTATTTTTAGGTACTTAATTTTAGCACCCCCCATATTTTAGCTCTAGTTGCGTCTCTCTGTAACGGCGATGCGGAAGAATTGATAAACGAGAAAACACGTTGGTCTTGGCCGCGCGTTCTTTTTCTCGTATAAAATCCACCGACGATCCGAAAAACGCGACGGTGAACAGCGCGTACTATTTTACAAGGGTGTGTCCCCCCGTAGGGTACACACAACATATACGCAGTGTACTCGTTAGAAAATCTTATAAAATTATGGGTACTAACCGCGTATAACACTCAAGTAATACACGAAAGAAAAAACTTTGGTTACTACTCGGAAAACGCCTCGAAAGGTTTGTTTTAAAAATTAAACTGTGTACTTCTCCTCCAGCACGTCGAGATGCGCTCGATTATCACGTCGATGAGCAAACTGTGATAGACAATATTATAATATATTCTTCGGACGCTATGAATAACCGATGTGCTACAAAGTTTTTAGTTTTTTTGGCGTCCGACAATCACCGTGATAAGACTTTTCTATCAATCGATTCATCTAGACATTTACATTTTTTCTACAAAAAAGATGTGTAAAAAAAAAATCGATTTTTTTTTTTTTGTTTATCTTAGGTGCACGGGAACCGTCGTTTTTGTTCTCTTAATTTGTTTATTCTTTTCAATTACGTACCTCTATAACGGTCAAGCGTAGGCATAATTTTTAATCATTTGTGTCCACCTACTAATTTTTTCAAATCGAACGCTTGTTTACTCTACAACACGTCGTTTAAAGATCATAAGAAATATTTTTCGTACTGCGTTAAATCTTTTGGTGCCTGCCGACACGGGCATTGGTGTACTCTCAGAAAAAAAAAACGAACGCCACTGAATAACTTATTTATACGTACGCGAGCAAAACACAATACGACGAAAAGGCGGCGAGATGCAGCTGCTGCCGTGTGACCTACAAAATACGGTCGACGAACGTTGAGAACGTCTCTACAACACACAGAAGTAAACAATAACGAACGTAACATATTTTATTGACCTTTTCCGTCGCTTTTTCTATAATAATATTATATAACGCAACGGCCGACGACGGGTCATATTATACGTAATATATATAGTGTACACGACAAAACAAACGCGTGGCACACAACTCTGCAAGTTGTTTTGGGGAACGCGAAACGTACGAGACCGAAAAATATCTGTGTAATTTTGCATTTTCTTTCTTCAGATTTCATAAAAGTCCACGCCGCGTTCGATTTATCATAACTCGCGCCGCGACAGCGTGTTCTACCGAATAGAACCGTGCAGAACTAACCGCTCCCTAACCGAACACCTTTGAGATTAATTTGAATCAAACTCGCAATGACTTCTCCTAGCTCGTTGAAAAACACGCGGGATGAGATGGTAAACAATACCACCGCACGCGGGAACGCTCCGAGCGGTGGTGAACACCTTTGAGATTAATTTCGCTATTTCATCGAACGTCGAGTACGGTCGCCTATTTTCTTCAATCGTCGTTAATCGTCGTTCCCCGTCTTGAATCAAACTCGCAATGACTTCTCCTAGCTCGTTGAAAAACACGCGGGATGAGATGATTTGTTTACTATTGCACGCGGGAACGCTCCGAGCGGTGGTGAACACCTTTGAGATTAATTTCGCTATTCGAGTACGGTCGCTTATTTTCTTTCTCGAATCGCTATGGTCGTTATTCCCTGTCTTGAATCAAACTCGCAATGACTTCTCCTAGCTCGTTGAAAAACACGCGGGATGAGATGATTTGTTTACCACCACACGCGGGAACGTTCCGTTTCGGTTCTAGGGACACGTCTTATCAAGCGACTTCATGGAATGCGCGTATCTCACCGTATACACATATTGACACGCAAACGCGTCTTGTCTCGTCAATGAAAAAAAAGGGCAGTCGTGGACGAAATCGTGTTATTGTTTACACGTTATTTTCTATGAAAAACGACACAGCGATTTTGTCAACATTCCGGCTTGTTTTACGCGGAACAAATTCCGATTGAACGATTTTTCGTCCGTTTATTTCGGGGACTTTAAGCGCGCGTCCGTAGGTTTATTACAACGCGATACGCGTCTACGTTGCTTTTGAACGCGAAATCCGAATGTACGATCTATAATATAATAATGATATAATTTACGGCGCATTTCCCTGTTCGGTGTAGCAACAGCAGCTGGGGATGCTGGAAATTCGATACCTCGTATTATATACGTACTACGTGCGTTACGAAATGTCCGTTATACGATACATACCTAAAGGGATGCCAATAAATCTCGACACCGAACAAATGTCGTTTAGACAGATCCCTCCGCCGTATGTCACAACCATTCCCATGCAAAACGATCTCGCGGTGTTTGGTGATCATACTCTGTAGTGTAGTTTTGTGAAAATAAGAACGAAAATTCCTTTTCGACACTGTTTACGTAATGCTCGAACGTATAAGGTACTCGTTAAAAAAATAATACGCAGTTTGAAGTATTTATTGATATTATCTGCAGTATTTTTGACGCACCAGTGTGGTCTAGTCCGCGACTTCTACGGGGATATATTTTAACGGATGAATCCAATACTCCGATAGGAGTTTTTAAACGGTTTTTACACCTTTTTTTTTCTTTTTTTTTTTTAAAATCGAATAAATCGAACACGCTCGTATGAATCGTTACAGTACATGAATACGTATCATACAAAACAAAATTTTTAAAAGTTTAATTTGTAAAAAGAGTAGGTCCGGGGTGGTGTTTGATAAGCCCCGGCGGCGGCGCGCGTCTGGTCGCCGCCAGACGAACGAACAACAACAATGACGTTAATCGATAAAGCGCCGTCGTAGGCAAACGGGGACCGGCGCGCGTACCGACAGCGCGATCTGTCGGCGGACCGCGACGGCGACTGCCGGACGGCCACGCGAACCGCCAGATGTCGACCGGTCGTCGCCAGACTCGTCGAAAAAAAAACGATTCTGAGCGAGCCGTGTACAACGCGTCCGGGGAAATGTAAGGTGCAGTAAGTACAAGTAGGTATAACTTTAGCGTTATTACGAGTTATAATGTGTGTGTACGATATAAGTACACGGATTGACTCTATAGGTATCCGTTTTAGGAGCCATCAAAACCATCCAAAAGATTTTGAAAATTCATTCGCTAACGGAAAGCTACAATCTATATTCCTCCTGAGTGACATGGGCTACTTTTCATTTGAACGTTCCGACCCTAATAACGGTTGTAAACACAAATTTCGTTGAAAATTCAATCGTATTTTTCTACTTACTTATGGTTGCTATATGTGTCAGGTTTTAGTTGTTTATTTCACCATTTTATCGTAAGGTTTTTTTTTTTTTGAGTTATTACACCCTTTCGGAGTTGAAGAGCTGGGGCGAAACGTTAAGTACGATGAAGTATAAGGATACGAGTTCGGAAAACGTTCCAAACCGTCAAGATCAGAGCAATGTCCTACGCATGTCACACACACACAAAAAAAAAAATATTTTTGCAGAATATCCAAATTCATTGTAAAAACGATATATCTAAAAAAAAAAAAAAAACCGTCAACAACAACAAATGTACGACGGTCGTAAAAGGCGAACACTCGGGTAAAAATTCGGAATGTGCTACGAAAATTCACCTCAGGGTCTATTATGAGCGAATATTCTATATGAATTTTTTTTACTAATAACGTAATGTAAATTACGATCCAAAAAGTTCCGAAACTATCGAACAAAAAACACGCAAAATTTATTATAATACGTTAACAAAACAAACAACGAATCAGTTATTTAACGTATACATATTTACAGTTTTTTTTTTTTTTGTTTCTTCTAAAAGTTTATGTTTAGCGCAAACTTCTCGATAGTACATTCGTTGTTCAAATCGTTCGTAAGATCTTTTTCGAAATCTTTAGATAAAAATGTTGGTATTAAAAAAATGAAACGGATTTGGATACCGATAAGAGTACTTGAATTTGAGTACGTATAATCTACTCACGGGTACTTTTACACAAATACTTAACAACACCGTAAACGGATAACCAATATTGTAAAATTACAAAAACCGAGTATAAAACATCCGTGTAAGAACCTACCGATTTAAGTTGTCCCTTTTCTAAATCACCCAACACTCGCGCCTACATCGATTTCCGATAATTTCAAAACGCGTACATTTTAGTTAAAGCCCCGAGTTAAAGCATTATTTCAAACAAAACATTAGTCAGTGCGGTAACAAAACAAACAAAAATTCTTTGTCGTCTGCGTAAAAAAAAAAAGCGTAAATTATTTTATACCCGTTATTTTATCAATATTTTTCAAAAACTACAATGTATTATCTCGAGTAAACGTATTTAATTTGTCAATACCAATACGTAAATTTGGAACTGGTGAAAAAGTTTTTTGGCTTTATAACCTAAAATTAGTTGGGCGGCTTTCCGAGTATGTTTATCCCCTTTAAATACGCCCCATGGTTAACGTGTATGTTATCATCAGATTTTGTAATAAAATTAACGAAACTCGTCAAAATATTAAATTTGTATACAGAGAGGAAAGTTACATAGGACAGCAGCCAGTTATTCGGTTTTAACTTTGTGTGTGTGTGCGTGTGTCACAGCAGAGCTATATCGATTTTTTTCTCTTCCGAGAACCGTCAAAATCAGATACACAATCAAAATTTGGATTTTTGTTTTGGGAACGATAATTATTAATATTGTTTGCATTACCGAATTCGCTGCAGCAGAGAACTTCCGAGAATTTCGTTGAAAATATCGATTATTGACATAACGTCAAAGTCGCCGCCAGGAAGCCATTTTGTTGTTCCACAGAAATCGCAGATGTATAGTCAAGGTCTATCGAAATCAAAAGGTGTTTATTTTTCGGGATATTACAATATGGTACCTGTTCTCGGGAACGACGAAATCGGAAAACCTTCAGCATAACAAAATCACTTTTTTTTTATAGGAAATTTGACAGTCCTTCATACACACACATTTTCCTCAACAGTATATTTCTTTGATGTATTATAACAGACCGTACAATAATTGATACAGCGTAAAACAGTAAAAATTTTCCAAATTCAAGGATCCTGGATAGGATAGGATCACAGCACGATTTTTCTTAAGGTATCAATATGCATCTGTGGCGCGAATGGTTTCGAGTAAAATTTAAAAACTTGAAACGGATCGTATTTAGAAGAACGTTCGTATTTTAAACTTCGTTACGTCGCATTTTGAACACGTCATTCGCGGATACCGATAGAATTAGTTTATTGATGTACTGACCGACTTTTAGAAGTTTTAATCATTTTACACAAAGGTTTACAGACAGGTATACAGAGTTAACTAATATTAGTAATTTTTACGCAAAAAAAAATATCGAAAAAAACCACCTAAGTAGTATATATAATATAGGTCGTGTTTTAGATTTAACTTTGAACGAGTACACGGGTATTGAATGATCTGAAATCGAACTAAATTTTGCGTGTTTATAGTTAACACAGTTCGCCGCACTCTTACGGAATTTACCATACGCGTAAAAAATCGCCATAACGCCATTGTGAACGCAGAATCCGTGAAAACGTTTAAAGCTACAGATTTTACTTTTACTGAAAAATTCGAAAAGAAATCGCAGCCGTTCGACGTCGTAATACATAATAATAATACCATTATTTCTTTACAATTGCCATCCGCGTAATACTACGATACACCCAACGACATCATGCCCGACGTAATTAACCGGAAAAATTACGCGAAAATAAGCGTTTTTATCATAATACGGGGCCGTTAATTATTTATTTAACACAAAACCGTCTCTCCGCCGAAAACAAAAACAGTCTACGACGTCCTACACCAACAGTACGAAAATAAAATATGCCCGCGAC
>CM029357.1:44529350-44546463 GCA_017140985.1 Hormaphis cornu | reverse complement strand
GATAAGACTTTTCTATCAATCGATTCATCTAGACATTTACATTTTTTTTTTACAAAAAAGATGTGTAAAAAAATCGATTTTTTTTTGTTTATCTTAGTTGGGGGAAGTGTACGGGAACCGTCGTTTTTGTTCTTTTAATTTGTTTATCCTTTTCAATTACGTATCTCTACTATAACGGTCAAGCATAGGCATAATTTTTAATCATTTGTGTCCACCTACTAATTTTTTCAAATCGAACGCTTGTTTACTCTACAACACGTCCTTTAAAGATCATAACAACAATTTTTCGTACTGCGTTAAATCTTTTGGTGCCTGCCGACGGGGGCATTGGTGTACTCTCAGAAAAAAACGAACGCCACTGAATAACTTATTTATACGTACGCGAGCAAAACACAATACGGCGAAAAGGCGGCGAGATGCAGCTGCTGCCGTGTGACCTACAAAATACGGTCGACGAACGTTGAAAACGTCTCTACAACACACAGAAGTAAACAATAACGAACGTAACATATTTTATTGACCTTTTCCGTCGCTTATTCTATAATAACATTATATAACGCAACGGCCGACGACGGGTCATATTATAGTGTACACGACAAAACAAACGCGTGGCACACAACTCTGCAGGTACTTTTGGGAAACGCGAAACGTACGAGACCGAAAAGTATCTGTGTAATTTCGCATTTTTTCTTCAGATTTCATAAAAGTCCACGCCGCGTTCGATTTTTCATAACTCGCGCCGCGACAGCGTGTTCTACCGAATAGATAAGAACCGTGCAGAACTAACCGCTCCTAACCGAACACCTTTGAGATTAATTTCGCTATCGAGTACGGTCGTCTATTTTCTTTCTCGAATCGCTGTGGTCGTCGTTCCCCGTCTTGAATCAAACTCGCAATGACTTCTCCTAGCTCGTTGAAAAACACGCGGGATGAGATGGTAAACAATACCACCACCGCAAGCGGGAACGCTCCGAGCGGTGATGAACACCTTTGAGATTAATTTCGCTATTTCATCGAACGTCGAGTACGGTCGCCTATTTTATTCAATCGTCGTTAATCGTCGTTCCCCGTCTTGAATCAAACTCGCAATAACTGTTGACTTTTCCTAGCTCGTTGAAAAACACGCGAGATGAGATGGTAAACAATACCACCCCGCACGCGGGAACGTTCCGTTTCGGTTCTAGGGACACGTCTTATCACGCGACTACATGGAATGCGCGTATCACACCGTTTACACATATTGAGACGCAAACGCGTCTTGTCTTGTCTCGTCAATGAAAAAAAAGGGCAGTCGTGGACGAAATCGTGTTATTGTTTACACGTTATTTTCCATGAAAAACGACACCGCGATTTTGTCAAGATTCCGGCTTGTTTTACGCGGAACAAATTCCGATTGAACGATTTTTCGTCCGTTTATTTCGGGGACTTTAAGCGCGCGTCCATAGGTTTATTACAACGCGATATGCGTCTACGTTGCTTTTGAACGCGAAATCCGTTTGTACGATCTAATGATATAATTTACGGCGCATTTCCCTGTTTGGTGTAGCAGCAGCAGCTGGGGATGCTCGAAATTCGATACCTCGTATTATATACGTACTACGTGCGTTACGAAATGTCCGTTATACGATACATACCTAAAGGGATGCCAATAAATCTCGACACCGAACAAATGTGGTTTAGACAGATCCCTCCGCCGTATGTCACAACCATTCCCATGCAAAACGATCTCGCGGTGTTTGGTGATGATACTCTGTAGTGTAGTTTTGTGAAAATAAGAACGAAAATTCCTTTTCGACACTGTTTACGTCGTAATGCTCGAAAACGTTTTAACGTTAAAAAAATAATACGCAGTTTGAAGTATTTGTTGATATTATCTGCAGTATTTTTGACGCACCAGTGTGGTCTAGTCCGCGACTTCTACAGGGATATATTTTAACGGATGAATCCAATCCTCCGATAGGAGTTTTGAAACGGTTTTTACACCTTTTTTTTCTTTAATCAACAAATCGAACACGCTCGTATGAATCGTTACTGTACATGAATACGTATCATACAAAACAAATTTTTAAAAGTTTAATTTGTAAAAAGAGTAGGTCCGGGGTGGTGTTCGATAAGCCCCGGCGGCGGCGCGCGTCTGGTCGCCGCCAGACGAACGAACAACAACAATGACATTAATCGATAAAGCGCCGTCGTAGGCAAACGGGGACCGGCGCTGGTCGGTCGGCGCGCGCGTACCGACAGCGCGATCTGTCGGCGGACCGCGACGGCGACTGCCGGACGGCCACGCGAACCGCCAGATGTCGACCGGTCGTCGCCGGACTCGTCGAAAAAAAAACGATTCTGAGCGAGCCGTGTACAACGCGTCCGGGGAAATGTAAGGTGCAGTAAGTACAAGTAGGTATAACTTTAGCGTTATTACGAGTTATAATGTGTGTGTACGATATAAGTACACGGATTGACTCTATAGGTATCCGTTTTAGGAGCCATCAAAACCATCCAAAAGATTTTGAAAATTCATTCGCTAATAGAGAGCTACAATCTATATTCCTCCTGAGTGACATGGACTACTTTTCATTTGAACGTTCCGACCCTAATCATGGTTGTAAACACAAATTTCGTTGAAAATTCAATCGTATTTTTTTTTTTATGGTTGCTATACTACTATATTATGTGTCAGGTTTTAGTTGTTTATTTCACCGTTTTATCGTAAGTTTTTTTTTTTTTGAGTTATTACACCCTTTCGGAGTTGAAGAGCTGGGGCGAAACGTTAAGTACGATGAAGTATAAGGATACGAGTTCGGAAAACGTTCCAAACCGTCAAGATCGGAGCAATGTCCTACACATGTCACACACACAAAAAAAAATATATTTTTGCAGAATATCCAAAATCATTGTAAAAACGATACATCTAAAAAAAAAAAACCGTCAACAACAACAAACGGTCGTAAAAGGCGAACACTCGGCTTAAAATTCGGAATGTGCTACGAAAATTCACCTCAGGGTCTATTATAAGCGAATATTCTATATAATTTTTTTTTACTTATAACGTAATGTAAATTACGATCTAAAAAGTTCCGAAACTATCGAACAAAAAACACGGAAAATTTATTATAATACGTTAACAAAACAAACAACGAATCAGTTATTTAACGTATATGTACATATTTACAGTTTTTTTTTTTTGTTTCGTCTAAAAGTTTATGTTTTGCGCAAACTTCTCGATAGTACATTCGTTGTTCAAATCGTTCGTAAGATTTTTTTCGAAATCTTTAGATAAAAATGTTGGTATTAAAAAAATGAAACGGATTTGGATACCGATAAGAGTACTTGAATTTGAGTACGTATAATCTACTCGCGGGTACTTTTACACAAATACTTAACAACACCTTAAACGGATAAACAATATTGTAAAATTACAAAAACCGAGTATAAAACATCCGTGTAAGAACCTACCGATTTAAGTTGTCCCTTTTCTAAATCACCCAACACTCGCGCCTACATCGATTTCCGATAATTTCAAAACGCGTACATTTTAGTTAAAGCCCCGAGAACATTATTTCAAACAAAACATTAGTCAGTGCGGTAACAAAACAAACAAAAATTCTTTGTCGTTTGCGTAAAAAAAAAAAGCTTAAATTATTTTATACCCGTTATTTTATCAATATTTTTCAAAAACTACAACGTATTATCTCGAGTAATTGTATTTAATTTGTTTATACCAATACGTAAATTTGGAACTGGTGAAAAAGTTTTTTGGCTTTATAACCTAAAATTAGTTGGGCAGCTTTCCGAGTAAGTTTATCCCTTAAATACGCCCCATGGTTAACGTGTATGTATCATCAGATTTTGTAATAAAATTTACGAAACTCGTCAAAATATTAAATTTGTATACAGAGAGGAAAGTTACATAGGACAGCAGCCAGTTATTCGGTTTTAACTTTGTGTGTGTGTGTGTCACAGCAGAGCTATATCGATTTTTTTCTCTTCCGAGAACCGTCAAAATCAGATACACAATCAAAATTTGGATTTTTGTTTTGGGAACCATAATTATTAATATTGTTTGCATTGCCGAATTCGCTGCAGCAGAGAACTTCCGAGAATTTCGTTGAAAATATCGATTATTGACATAACGTCAAAGTCGCCGCCAGGAAGCCATTTTGTTATTCCACAGAAATCGCAGATGTATAGTCAAGGTCTATCGAAATCAAAAGGTGTTTATTTTTCGGGATATTACAATATGGTACCTGTTCTCGGGAACGACGAAATCGGAAAACCTTCAGCATAACAAAATCACGTTTTTTTTATAGGAAATTTAACAGTCCTTCACACACACACACACATTTTCCTCAACAGTATATTTCTTTGATGTATTACAACAGACCGTACAATAATTCATACAGCATAAAACGGTAAAAATTTTCCAAATTCAAGGATCCTGGATAGGATAGGATCACAGCACGATTTCTCTTAAGGTATCAATATGCATCTGTGGCGCGAATGGTTTCGAGTAAAATTTAAAAACTTGAAACGGATCGTATTGAACATCTAAGAACGTTCGTATTTTGAACTTCGTTACGTCGCATTTTGAACACGTCATTCGCGGATACCGATAGAATTAGTTCATTGATGTACTGACCGACTTTTAGAAGTTTTAATCATTTTACACAAAGGTTTACAGACAGGTATAAAGAGTTAACTAATATTAGTAATTTTTACGCAAAAAAAAATATCGAAAAAAACCACCTAAGTAGTATATATAATATAGGTCGTGTTTTAGATTTAACTTTGAACGAGTACACGGGTATTGAATGATCTGAAATTGAACTGAATTTTGCGTGTTTATAGTTAACACAGTTCGCCGCACTCTTACGGAATTTTCTCGACCATACGCGTAAAATCGCCATTGTGAACGCAGAATCCGTGAAAACGTTTATAGCTACAGATTTTACTTTTACTGAAAAATTCGAAAAGAAATCGCAGCCGTTCGACGTCGTAATACATAATAATAATACCATTATTTCTTTACAATTGCCATCCGCGTAATACGATACACCCAACGACATCATGCCCGACGTAATTAACCGGAAAAATTACGCGAAAATCAGCGTTTTTATCATAATACGGGGCCGTTAATTTATTTAACCGAACACAAAACCGTCTCCGCCGAAAACAAAAACAGGCTACGACGTCCTACACCAACAGTACGAAAATAAAATATGCCCGCGACGCAAAAATTCGTGCGGAGATTTTTATCGAAAAAATACGAGAATACAAACACGAGACGAGAATTATAAACACGTGCAGACGACGGTTTGGCTGTATGTATATATCGCGTTATAAATAATATGGAAGTAAAAACAAGAAGAAAAATAAAAAAAACCGCAACGTCTCCCATTTTAAGTGTACCAAACACACACACGCGCGCGATTTTGAAATTCAGCGGTATTTACAAGCAAAACGTAATATGTTATGGCGGGAAAGCACAACAATATATATACATATCGAGAGAATGTTATTGTATTTAGGTGTGCTGAAGGTTGTATAACACTATATATTATTATAATATACGCCTAAAGAATAGTAGCCGGTTTTGTGTCGAATTCAGTTACGATACGCAATAACCGATTAAAACACGGACGAAAGAAAACAACGCTCGAAAGTATAGTTAGTGTATAATATAGATCCAGTCGAAATCATACATAAACATTGTAACGGCGACGTTTATTAAAAAAATGAGTTAAGAAATTCGTTTGTTTTCCTTCTTATTTTTAGTACGCGGATTCAAAAAAAAAACCATAAAAATACCGTACCCCGTACTGCCTTTTTTTCGCAAGGCTCATTTTTCTTGTTTTTTACAAACGCGCTAACAACAATGAAATATAACTTACACTGAAATGTATAACTAAGTTTGTATTTTTCTGATATTCTAAGATTTTCTGATACAACCAAGTTTGTATTTTTTTCAATTTTCGTTCTGAAAATTGTTCTAAACTCGTGATTATATAAAAAAAAAAAACGTCACGTATCAGACGTTCGCACTAATAATCATTATTTTAATTAGTACACAAATGGATTTTTAGTCATGCCAATACATTTTGTGTTTAAAAACATCGTTTTGTACTTACGCGATTGTGATTTTTTTTTTTTTTTATGGTAGGCCGACACATGACACAAGTTGAAGACGAGAACCTAAACGCTGTTTTTATACACGATGATTTTTGCATATGAAAAAGTTTTCATGATTTATTGGCCGTTTAAAATCGATCGCATATCGTCGTGATTTCAATTGATCTCTTTAAAAATAAACATTCTCAAAAATCACCTTTTGTAAAAACATAGTAAACATTACGACGAGTTCAGAACGGCCGTTTTCAGAACGAAAATTGGATAACCCTATTGATTTACGGAGATGCTGCCATATTCGCGTCATAAAATCCAGTGCGACGAAGACCCTATTCGTGATTAATAATGAATTTTTTTAGTCACCGACCACTACGTTCGTTCGTAAGAGATATAATATTATGAACTGGTACCATTTTATACTTACGAAATCGCTAGAATTACCGTTTCCTTAAACTATGCATTATTATAGCGGCGAGCACATTATCGACGAAATATACGTTTTCTTACCTGAAACAGAAATAAAAACATTTCGTTTAGTTTACATAGTACTGTTGTCTAATGAAACAACACGTATATACAGTAACGTCAGATTAGATTCGTTCCCTAGAACTCATAGGAGGGACAATCTTGTTTAGATTTTCTGGCGCAATGTTATGGGCGGCAGCGTCATATACCGTCATCGTGCAGAAGAACCGCGTTTTAGGAAAAATACCTAAATTTAAATTAAATAGAAGTGTATAAAAGACCGAAAAAGAGGTGGTTCGAGAATGGCTTGAGATGGGCCTCGGTCCCGTATAGTCTTCACCTATAGGAGATTTAGAACGAGGATATAATAATTGCCGAACGGAAAGTGAAGAGACGAAAAAGTAGTAAAAATGAGTTTTAACAAAAAAAAAAAAAACGGACTTTGAAAAACAAAAAAGAACGTTAAAAAGTATAAAATTATGTTATCGCTTTTTTTTTGGAGTCTGTCCAAAATTTTTTTTTCTATCGGTATACCAACAAACGTGATAACATTATTATTTTTAAATTAGTTTATGCAGTGATTTTTTTTTGTTTTGTGGGTCTTGTTAAAATTTTTTTTTTCATCGTCTTTAGCGGAACATTTTCTGTGCCCGCATAATATGTTGTTCATACGGCCTGTTACACGTTATGGCGATTTTCCTGTTTTGGTTATCGTTAACTTTCTCATAAAACACGGAAACAATACACAACTTTTAAAAAATTCAGAAGAATCATCAGTTCAATCGACAGAGATATACGTGAAAGAATTTCAAAAAAAACACAGTCGAACCTCCGGCTAAAAAAACCACAAAAAACAATAATTTTGAAATACGACGTTCTGGAATATCGAACGCGTAGAAAAACCGAGAAAAATACGATGTTTACAAGTTACTGTATAGCGCGATAACACAGCTACGATAAGAAATTCGAACTTTGAATGTATTTTTTTATAACACCATAACCGAGGAACTCCTTATCGATTTTCGAGTGCCTACCTGTAATAACGGTTATCAGTATCATACAATGTACTCGTCGTGTCCCATTGCCCCATATTATTATTTCCACAACGCATTATCGTACCAACGCTTGTTTTTTAGAACATACTGATTGTGGCAATGTGCGGCGCAAGGTGTCTAATAATTGTTATCTCTCGTACACGAATTTACATTAAATACACCGGGTGTACCGCGGTACGTTTGAAACCGGCAGCCGTGTGTTTAGTAGTAGAGATAAACGAACCTGTCTGAGAAAAGACGCACGCAAGTCAGAAAATAATAAAAATTTAGGGATAGTCTACGTAAACGTTTGAAAAAACGGATTTAATTTTAAGACGGTGACATTGTAAAAAAAATAGATAGCGAAAAAACGGTTTTTCGTTGTTTCCTCCGGGGTTAATATTATGCGACTCGATAGTCGTTTCTCAAACGGACGAACTCGAATATGCGCACGGGGCGTTACTATCGAATTCCGGCCAGAGCGCCGTACTACACTCAGCGTGGAAGTTCCTCGAACACAACAACGATAATAATAACGCATTTTTGTTTTGGAAAACTGTTCAGAACAATTGTAGCAATACTTGTCACGCTGATTGCTATCAGATCGAGCGATATTTACACGGGTTGTTTTAAAGTTACAGAGTTTGGCGGGAGGCAACTTAAAACGCGAAATTACGATTTTTAAGAACACTTTTTAGGGCGACCGGTAGGCCGTTATACAAAAATCAAACCGTTCAAGCAAAAAAAAATACGAGACGTTTCCCCTAAATCTTCTTCTTCTTCTTCTTTCCTTGGTTCCGGCCTTTAAGACCATACCGCTAAATACAAATCTTGCCATCCGTCCCTATCCTCTGCAGCTTCTCTCCATTTGATTCCTGGATCTATAATTTTTAAGTCCTTTTTAACACAGTCTTCCCACCTCAGTCTGGGTTAGGTCCAGAGGTCTTTTTCCTATTGGTTCATTCTCTATTACCTGTCTAACTAGGGATCCTTGTTTACGCCAGGCATGGCCCCCCCGACTGAGTCTTCTTTTTGCGATCTCCTTAACTATGTCAGGTCTCTGAAACTGTCTTTTGAGTTCATCGTTATCGTAACTTTCTCCATTCATTTGTTTCACTGTCAAAGACCGGTCCATAAATTTTTCTTAAAACTTTCCTCTCGAAAACCCCTAGTTCTTCAGCTTTCCTCAATGCCCACGTCTCAGAGCCATACAGGACAATAGGTTTCCCCTAAATATCTCGATTTTTTAAGCGCCGTAAGAACAGTTTTTCGCCGTCCAATTTATTGAAAGTTTGCGCGACCGAGCCGCCGATGATGAGACGACGATTATATAACGTTGGCCGGAAAATTCACCGACATATATATTATGTAGGTTGTTTTCAGCACCTTGAAAACACGGTCGTCGCACAAAAATAAAAATAACGATGTAGAATAATTGTATTATTATTAATAAAGGAACGAAGGTCCCCCCACGTTTTGTATTTTTGCGCGCAGAAAAACGCGCATACTATTCGAAGGGACGAATTATTTAACGGGAAATTTTCGCGTCATTGTTGTTTTTATGGTTTTTCGATTAAAAAATTATCATCGTAATGACCGACCGAAGCGAGGAGAGCAAACGTGAAATCGCTTCGCCGGAAAACTAATTGAAAATCGGAAATATGAATTCTACGAAACATCTGCGCCTATATTTCTCCCCGATCGACGAACACGATCGAGACGGTTAATGGCGGGCACACGTACTGTTTTCATAATACTCGTATGTACGTTTTATGACGTTTTTCCCATAACTTTGCACGCCATCTCGGGATGACTGTAGTTTTTATCGAAAGTAAAGCAAATTTCATCCGCACTACATAGGTAGGTTGTATTTGTTTTACGAACGAGTACTGAAAAATTATAAATTTAACAATAACGTTATTCACAATATTACGTACGAGTACGAAACATTTTTCATAGTACCTACATAATACATAATACCGATGTTATATGTACATAACCATCGAACAGTGCGAGTAATTGGTGTATTATTCTATACGAGAAAAACAATTTATTTAAACAATTATTTTTTTTTTTTCTAATAACGGCTGATGTAGAACGTCATACGTTTCGTAAACACGGTAGTAGTAGCTGTTGCGACTTAATTTTTAGGGGTAACCTTCCTACGGCCGCTTTACGATTCATAAAACACACGACGAAAAAAAAGTCTGTCAACGGATGTGTCAGAACGTAGTGTACACCAACTCTTTGAATAAAATAGAACCCATATATATTCGTCCACAAATGAAAAGTACAGAATAAAAATTCCGGGTCATTTTTTGTGATTTTAATTCGATATTTTTGATAGCTTCATCGACGAACCGATATACACGTATACAACAGTTTTGAAAGAAACCGCAGAAGAGAATTATTACATCGGTGTCGGAGAAATGTTTTTTTTAAAACACCGCGTTTTGAAATCATCTTTTTTTCCAGTCGTTTTGAACCTAGAATTTGAATTCGGCTGATTGGATTCCGCGGTCCACAATGATTCACACTCACTATTAGGACCGAGTAAGGAAAAAATAGGACGTATTGGTCCTTAAAAGTAACGCCGCGTTCAAGGGTTTTCGAACTAGATTCGAATTTTTTCAATTTTCGTGTTAAAAACGGTTCTAAACTCGCGGTCATATCGACAAATGTCATACGTATTCGTGAGCACTCGATCGCATTACTACTTTTGATAGTGTACGAATGGATTTTTAGTCACGTTTTATTTTTAAAAACGTCATTTTTTGTGTTTCCACGATTTTTGTTTCTTTTTTGTAAAGCTGATAAGTTTAATTAAAGAACCTATAAACACTGTATTAACACGATGCTTTTGTAAATAGATGAGTTTTCGTGATTTTACGGCCGTTTAAAATCGATCAATTATTATTGTATCGTCCGAATTTCACAATGTTTCAACAAAACGTTTTTATAGGTACTTCCGAAACTCGCGGGAAGGGCTCCGACAACAACAGCCACTGGATAGAACTATTGTGTGAATTTACGGTGCGATTTTTAGATTCCGAGCGAAGCTAAGAATTATACATAGATGTTTTTTTGTTTTTCACGTTTTCTCTACAGTGGATCAAACCACAGCACGCTAAACGATATTTCGTTAATTTTTTCGATTTTTATAATCGTTCAACGCGTACGAGAAAAAAACCGGTATGTTCGGCCGTGTATACCGTAAGATAATGATTTGCCGACTCTGCAGGTTTTGTGGAACAACGGAGAGCAAAAAAAAAAAAATACCGCGAGAAATCAATACAGAAAATAATTGATTCCAAAAATAATATTTTCTCTTTTGTTCGCGCGTCGGTATATTACCGGTATTATTATGTCGTGGCGAATATCGCGCGGCCGGCCGAACAATCCCCGGTGAAAATAATAATAATATAAAGCCTTATATACGTTCTTATGATTTTTAATTGAACGACGGCACATATTGTTTAGCGTGCGCGCGATGACAAAAGAACGACGAGAAACTTCGGATGTTTGATTCGACTGCGTACAAAGCGACGATTTAAGGATAATAATTGAAAACCGGATAATCGCGAGTTGAAACGAATGAAAAAAAAAATATATAATTTTCGTTCCCATACAGTAAACTATTTAAACTTTTACCATCCACGCCGTGTCCACGTACGGCCAAAATAGATACCGCGGTCCTAAGCCATCGTTGATTTTTACGACGATATTCTATACGAAACGTGATGAAAATTGATAAAACTCTGGCTGAAGCGCGCATTGGTCGGCGGAATTTTCGAGTTTTAACGAGTCTACTTCTCAAAAGGTCAAAAAAAAACGCGTCAAAACCGGCCATTATACCGTCTCGGTTGGTTTCCTCCGATTCGTTTGTTTTTTTCCCTCCCAGTTGTTTGTAACTAAAAACACAGCCACAATAGAAAGTATAAAAAATCAACCGAGAAAATGCGAAACGAGTGTTATACACCGAAGAACCCGTGTATGGCCTCGCGATAAACGCGGTGAAACATTTCGACGTGCTTTTTGATTTTTCGTATCGATTTGTTTTAGGTATTTCGGTGATTCACTTCAGTTCGTGGACTCGAAAAGACAGTTTTCCGGGTTTTTTTACGTTATAAAGCGTGCACACACGGAAACATTCAAAAGCTGTACATAAACCGACCAAAAACTATTATGCAGTGCTGTTGTTCAAACGTCATTGTTCCCCAGGGAGGAAATGAAAACGGTGTAGACAAACTACTATATGATGACGAAAAACCACAAAACTTTGCATCGAACGCTACCGGTGAAAATATCGCAACGGATATTATCATAATAATCAACAGCGCAACAATATTACGACCCGTATATACTGTTCGTTCGTTAAAAATGCATTAAAATTAACCACACAATAGACGCACAGAATCGCGGGTGCGAATCGTAGCTGAAGATAATTAAAGGCCATGTTACTACACATACTGAATGTATAAATTCTCTACCGTACAGAGCGAGGTTTTTCGAGGTTATGCAGTTCGCAGCAGTTTTATTATCGCCACCCATCTGTCGTATCTATAAAAATATTTTCGTTTTCAATAATTTTATGTGATTATCTAGGTACGCGTCCCGAACGAAAATCGATTCAAAACTGTTTTACGTACTACTTCGTGTAGCGATTCCGTTTCTTTTTTTTTTCCGAAAGAAATATTAACACCGGACAAATGTTTTGTTTTCCAAAAGATCGTTCGCCCTATCCGGCTGCCGTGCCGTGTAAACCGCGCGTCTTTTCCACGACACGCGAATCCAATT
Organism: Hormaphis cornu; assembly: GCA_017140985.1. Taxonomy (NCBI): domain Eukaryota; kingdom Metazoa; phylum Arthropoda; class Insecta; order Hemiptera; family Hormaphididae; genus Hormaphis; species Hormaphis cornu. The sequence goes on along the minus strand of CM029357.1, from coordinate 44,534,044 downwards.
ACATTTACATCGTAAAATGTAAACAATTCTTTGAGTCGTTCACTTTTTTTATTGAAAACAATTCTGAACCGTCAGCCTGGCTAACGCAATGTAGTGAATTATTACACAGCCAGTAGGTATATACATTAATCATGTACGGGTGTGAACGGAAGGAGAAAGTTATCGCGGCAGTGTTCGCATTCGAAAAAAAATCAAGGGCGTCGTGGATTTAAACAAATTGTGAAAAAGTTACAACGAAAAAATTAAGGAAAAAAAAAGAAACATTTACGGCAAATTTGTTTTTCGGCCATAAAATCCAAAATAAATGTTGAAATGAGCTGAAATTTTCACACGGGTGATGTATACGCACCCAGATTCAAGAGATTTCGAAAATTGTCGAGCTCATAGTACGTAGGAAAATTAAATTTTGTGTATGTATCATGTGTATTACACGTATTTTTCAGAAAAAGTTTTGAAAATCGAATACAATCGGTTTCCATATTATTATTATACGCTGTGCTAGACAATATCGAAAACCCATGGTCACAATTTTTTTTTTAATCGTTTAAAGTTTCTTCGAAAATCGGTCCCGCTATAATAATACGCCCTTTCAACACATATGGATTAACGATTCCAATTAACTTCTCCGAAATTTCAGTTTACCGTGCCCAGTTCACGAACGTATTATACCTATAAAAAGTACTTACGACCTGGGACAACACTTTGTGCGGTCGTGCGCTTTCCCGATGTGAAATTTTCGTTTTTTAGTCGGTTAATACGGATTAAAAACGGACATATTGCAGCGTTTAAAGTTCTCTCGTACTGGTTTAAATTTCGTAGTTGGAATTCAGTAACGTCAACACGATCTGTACGCATAGTCACCGCAGTTAGTCATCGGCCGATTTTTCAAAATACACTTTTTTTTTCTCTCACGGTCATTATTAGGGTTTCAAATTGACTGCGTCGTTGAAGTTCGCTTTAATAACAATAACGAGGAGAGAGCCCGTAGACAAAAAAACTCAACGACGTTTTTGTACTGAGGGTAAATCGTACAGTTCCGAATCGTAACGATTTCGTCGAAACCAAAATTTTCGTTTGTGAAGGAACTACGCCATCAAGATGTGATGACCAAGACACGTAACTTTACCGGACATTCTCGTAGAACTCTCATCATCACTCTTAACGCGCACAACCGTGTACACACCGTTGTCGCCAATATTATAACGTCGTTTTATTTTATGAACGCGGAAAAACGATGATTTTTTTTTTTTTTACATCGAGGTTTTAAGCTCGAAATTTCACCACAATCGGATCATCCGCGATCATACGCGTTTATTTTGGCGACTCGGTGTCTACGAATCGAGCAGCAACCTCGCTTCGGTGTGTATTTAATATTTACGCGCTGCGGGTGTATACGTTCAATTTTTTTTCTTTTCTCTCTCTCTAATATCCGGTGCTTTTGACGGCGTCGTCGTTGAATAAAATCACCGAGAAAAGACGCTGACGTGTTTCTTTTTTCCTTTCTGAACTCCTTCTGTGTTTTTTTCGTAGTGAAAGTACACATAATATCATTAAAAAAAAAAACGCGCGCGCAGTGTGCTGTTGATTTTTTCTGTCTCGTCGTCGTGCCCTCGTTCGAAAAGTGAAAGACGGACTGTCCCACTCTCGGCAACTCCCTACCCGCCCCCCACCCGCGATAAACGAGCGTGACGTGACGTGCAGCCGCCGCCGAGCCCTTTCCGCCGCCGGGCTTTGTGCACAGCAGACACTGCTGGAACGACGCCGACCGGCCGTGCGGATCGTGCGAGTGCGCGCGCGCGCGCTCGCTTATTTATAGTCGCGATGAAATTTTAATTTTAGAAAACGCCGTAACGGAACGTAACGATCGCGCGACGAAAAATACACGATTGATTTAGATGTGTCGGGCGAAAATTTCCGACAAATAAAACCGACTTTGAAAAAACTGTCAGGAGCACCGCCGCCGAAACGTGTAAACAAAAAAAGATTGGACGAAAAGACGGGATCGTTCTGGGTCGCCGCGGTGCACGGCGGAGTGAGAGAGAGACTGTTACACACGCTTCGGGTGGGTTTGGAAAAAAAAATTGTACACAATGTCTTCGGAGCAATCGTTGGCTTCGAAAAACCATATAGGTTCTGATCGTCCAGCGTACGTCCTGGTAAAAGTGGAATTCAACAATAAAAACGGTCCGAGAGTCACGTACATAAAAGAAACTATTAATTTAAACATGCGCGCAATGGCCTACCAGCTATAATACGGTTTCAAACGTAACGAATTCGATCGGAAAAAATACTCCGGCGGGCTCTATTTACAGTAGAAACTTGTCCGTTTTTGGATTGTTACTCGCAAAATGTATAAAATTTCAACGTTTGTTTGGAACGAGATACACTGTTTAACTGCGAGTGGTATTCAAAGTTCAGATCTGAGCACTACATGAAAACGTCATCACAAACGTGAAGATTGTCGCGGTGAAATTTGTTTTTGGTGTATTACTCGAAAAGTGTGCAAAGTTTCAAAATTCTCGGACCACCGCGGTCAGCAAACCTATCGGAAAAGTTACTAATTTTAAAAATTTGTGAGCGTTCTTTCCAAACGAAAAATTCATCACAAACATTAAAATGTCGTAAGATTATTCCCAATTTTTACTCGGTTTTTGGGATTTAACTCAAAACCTAGGCAAAAAAAAGCTTCAACTTAAGTACCACCAGTACTGACTTTAAAAAAAAAGATGGAAAAAAAAAAAGAAAGCCATTGTAATAACAATACATTCCTCGCTGCGTTCAGAACGTAAAAATGTTAATTTTTTTTTTTCGGTTTTATTTTTGTTTATTCCACAGTTTTTCGTGGAACTAAGTTCTGTCTTTGAGTATTTTTTTGTTGGAATTTTGATTATTGAAAAATCATGAAATTCAACTTTCAACAACGCAGTCAATTCTCAACGCTAAAATAACTTAAAAAAAAAAAATCAATTTTGAAGAACCGGCCCATAATATCAAGGAGTATGACGTCGTATGGATTGTATATTCCGAAATGTATACTAGTACGAAAGAACGCGAAATTTCCATTTATCCGCATTGACTGACTAAAAAAAATAAACGAAAATTTTTCTCTCAACATTTTTTTAGGTAACTATATAGTTATACTCAAAATAAAGCCGTTTAACCAAAAAAAGGAAGTTCCTCCTTAATTTTTTCCGTTGCTTAACCCGTGGGTTATTGGTTTTATAACAACAATTTTTTTTTTGTAAAATCAATAGTAATGGTGTTAACTCCGCAACGTTTGTTTAACCATGGAATCGGCACTTGAGGCGATAACTTCTATACAGATTACAAAAAATACACGTATAAAACACCGATACAACGTAATGCGAAACACGGTCAAGTTCATTATGGTATTGTTTAACATTAAACGTACGAGAACATTCAGTTTCGTTTCAGATACGAGAACATTGCAGTGGAGCAGCGACGTTTGTTTGAATTATCGGATTTTCGAACGGAACGGTGTGTACAATATATATTTGTAACGATTATACGAGACATTTAAGTTCGACACGATTATTATTATTCAAAAGCCGAACGGAGAGAGTATGACGCGCTATATATTTCCGTACAACAGGGTGGTGTCTACACGAAGATTATAACATCGTTATATTTTATTATAATACGTTTTTTTTTTACGATTTCTAAAAAAACAAAGTCTTAGGTCGCCGATTCGTCGTGTTCAAACTCGCTACGGCGACGTCGGATTTTTTCGTAAATTTGTTTTGATCAATACGTTCAAAAACGATCGGGGGCGCGTTCGACAAATTCGCGCGCCCATAACAAATAATAATTGTTTGTTATAAATCGGTCGTTACAAACGCGAACGGATTTCGGTATAGGCGAAAATCCGCGGGCTCGGCGTTTTTTTTCCATTCGATAAAAAACAACAAAAAACGGCGGATACACCGTTACGATATGCGTTGTGTGCAATGTTTTTTTTTTTTTCGTTTCAGGCGCGTATATTGCGCACCACAAGGTCACAAAATTATCAATAGCTAGAGGTACCTCTAGTTAAAATTTTATAGCCAAAGTTGATTATTTTTTTGGTAACTTCGCATGAGCTTTGTGCACCAGTAAACAAATCGTTATCGATAGCCACTGATCATCTGTCTAGTGCTCCACCGGTTTTAGAGAGGGATACCACGAGTTGTTCGCCCAAAGTGAGTTTTCGACGATTCGAACAACAACGATATTGGAAAATCTATCCGAAATCAAACGTCGAAATAAAAATATCACCGAATAAACACGGAATAAAAAACGAACGATAAAACCGTTTGCGTTGTTGTTCTGGCTGGCAACACCCAACACCCAACACACGAAATGATCCGACAGCTCGGCAACGTGTCGTTGCGAACGGAAAACGTTCTTGTTTAGATTTCCGCGATTCGCCGTTCTGCCGGAACACGCGCGTTATCGACTCTGCGCGTGCGCCGTAATAGCGTTTTATGCCGGGGGACACGGAGCTAAAATTATTACTGTTTTCGACTCATCTGTGTCCAGTTAAAAAGTGACTCGACTTTTCATAGTTGAATCGTCGGTTGTTGGCGTACCTATGTTCGTTTTTATACATTTTTTTCGTCATCAGGAACAACCTAAACCATCATTCACCGTCGACTCTTATTCCGATTTATTATTCTCTCCTAACTGTTATAATA
>CM029357.1:44488701-44528950 GCA_017140985.1 Hormaphis cornu | reverse complement strand
GCCCGACATTGTCTATAGGAGACAATACATCACTGTATTGTACGCGCGTCGTCGTTTACAAACTGTTTTTTAGATTTTTACCACTACAGGTAGAGTAATAATTTATACTGGAAAAAAACAATATTTTCATTTTTTTCCAGTAGTAGTACACATCTGTGTTTAGTATAGATTACCGGCGACGCGTCGGAAAACCGTTTCGACACGCGGTCGTAAATGTACGCCGCGTAAGAACGAAACAAAGAGACAACGGACTTTTGTGTACTAAAAACTACTAAATTTTTTCTCTCCTAACGAATCGCCGCGCGTTATTGTAAAATTTAAATAATTAATTTTTAAAAAAAACGCGGTGTGTGTGAACCGTTCGCGGTAAAACGAGGGGCCGCATTGTTCAAATGTACCTGCCTAATAACGATTATTATTTAATATACGAGTTTGTTTCTCTACATTTTACATTTTACTTCGTGCAACACACAATGTGTCATTATGACATTATACTGTCGGACGCCGCCACGACGGCAACCGAAAAATGCTGTAGCGCGTGCAGCAATTAGGATGGGGGAAAGTTGACGACTTTTTCCCGACTCGTTTAATTGAAAAAACACAAAAAAGTCGAATCAAGATAAAAGTTTTTACCGTTTTTAATTTAACTAACAAAAAAAAAAAAAATCAAAAAAAAAAAACTAGCTGACGAGTTGATTAACCGAACTTTTTAACTATTGATTGAAATTTTTAACAAGTTAATGCTCAGCCTTGCTCTGTATTGTACTCGTAATACATTGTACACACGTCGTGCCGGTACAGCGTAGGCAGTGTTAAATTACCCCTAACCGACAGTAAGCGCTAGTAAAAACTTAAAACAAACGGTTTTGATGTCGTTTTATAAGAACTTACGACATACGTAAAATTAAATACTTTTACGAAATTTAAAAAAGTTAGGATAGAAAATAAACCAAGTTGAAAAAAAAGTTTTAAAATTCATACAGCATATAGGCGTATTTTACGTATAGTATTTTCAACGTGTCTAAATAATTAGGAAAATGAGAAAAAAGTCAACAAATTAGTTGTGGCCGTCGGCGCGTTCCGCTAGACAACGAAAAAAATATAAACACGGATGACTTTGTAATAGTGCGATTGTTAACTATAAAAAGTCGAACGCTACGTTTAAAAGTAAAGCAAAACGATCGACTATTTTCAACGTGACTTCAACTTTTGAACTGGTTGATCAGCCCGCACCTTTGGTAACGTTATCGGGATATTAAAAACGTGACGAAGCACATCATAGAAAATAGACGACGATGGAAATAAAAAAAAGTTCTGGTCGTCGGCGTTCCGCTAAACAACGCAAAAAATTCACGGGTAGTTTTTGCGACGATGATACGTTAATTGAATATAAAAACAGTCGGGTTACAGTACTTTCAAACCGAACGAAAACAACAACGAGTATACGGTCAAGTTAAAAAGTCAGAAAATAATTGATTCGTATTTTACCCGCCGTCGAACTGTACACAGTTTTGTATCCGGCCGTGGTAAAAAATTGTCAGTTCTCTAAAATACGCACGTGAAACACACAGAACACCGCAAACTGCAGCAGTGTTATAACCATCACGGTCGGGTGACCCACATACCGCGACGACCGCAGTATACAGGTATACTCCTGAACCGACCGACCGACCATCACGTTTCACTTCTACTCGAACGAAATTTAATGCGAAAGCAACGATAAAACATCATCGAAAATACGATTTCGAGCTCCGCAGTTGTCTGGTCGTCTACGCGTCTAACACGCGTCCTAAATAAAAACCCCGAATTTAACACAACAAAAAAAAAACGGTCCGAAAATGCCAAAAATCCACGTACACCGTACGCATAAAGAATATCGAATGACGTGCCGAAATTTCAAACCGTTCGCACCCGTTATCCGAAGAGTTTTGAACGCGATTTTCATTCATTGTTATAACGAAATTACACCGTTTTTCAACCTAACGCGCGTTCGGAACGTATTGGGCGGATTTTTTCGAAATTTTACTTGTCAGCTTTCAAATACAGTTAATACGTATCTTAACTTCGATTCTTTATTAACGGATTTGTGTGGGCCACAAAAAAAATTTCTACAAATAAGTCAAACGTATTACCAATTTTCGACCACCTTAAAACGATTAAATACAAAAAAAACCGCGACTGTGTAGATTTTCGAAAGTTTTTAACAAAATATGTAAATACTCGTTGTTAACCTCGTGTTAAAGTTTCAAAACTTTTCGATAGAACATTTTCTGTCGAACGAAAACCACCTAAAGAAAACTTTCGAAAATTTTAAAAAGTTCCGTGCTTGGTCGAACAATTTTCAAAATCACTTGAAACTTGGACCACGCTCGTATCTTATATACCTGTTTCGATATCGTGTAAAATTTTCGGCTAGTTCCGTCTGTTATTTTGGCAGTTATGGACACCAAATCGATTATGTCAAAAAACGCGCGCGTTTGCCGTTATTTTTAACGTTTTTGTTCCAATTTGACCGGCTCGTTTTGTTTTTCGACACCCCTCAAAGTACATTTACAGTCCAAAGGCATTTCATTAGAGGTGTTAAAATCCGATTATTCCTCGTACCCCCAAAAAAAAAAAAAATGTTTTCATTCGCAATAAGATCCATACGAATACACTTTGTATGGATTTTGTTCTATAAAAAATAATAAAATTAAGAACGAAAAAAATCGTCCGTCCCTCGGAGTTTTACCACTGCCGTTACATCGATAACCGCGAGCGCGATACACACGCGTGACCCGCGCGCCAAATTCGGGTTGCTCAATCTCGCACGATCTCGCATCATCGTACGTGCGGAACGTCGAAATAAAAACGTATTTTAAACGTTACGTTTCGCTCGAAGTTTGGAAAATACCGACCGAGTCATCGTTTTCGATATTATTATTATAATGTAATAAGTTTTCACCGTTCGTAATTATTATTAATACGCGACAGCTGTTGTTTTCAACGAGACGGAAGAAGACGGAAACCAAATCCGACGTACACGTTGTATTATAACGCGAAATCGAAACCGGGTGCAGAAAATCAAAATTCGGCAGCGATTTTTTTACCGCATGCGCGCGACAGCTGCTGCTGCCGAAACTGCGATGACAGCGCAATAATAATAAAAAATGAACGAAATCCGTTGCGCAAGGATTCGTGCGCGCACGTGTCCGGTACGTTGTTTGAATAGTGAGTAAAAATTTGTACAAACGCACAGAAAAATAATACCCGCGCAATTTTTTCTAAGATATCCTAAATCAAGTTGATTGAAAGTATAAAATATCGATTTCTCAGAGTTTGTGTTCGCGGAGATATCATACCCTCCTCGTATAATACAATTACGGCGGCTATTTAAAAGAAAACGGTCTATAAATCATGTTATATACGTTCTCGAGGCTGCTCAAAATCGTTTTCTCCGCTTTCTAGCATTTCAATTTGAAGTCGGCGGACTGCGCACGACGGAATACTCCCATTCGTTATTCGCATTTTTATTGAAACTATCGAATAAACTTACTTGTTTACCGCAGAACAGAAATCAAGAGAGTTAATAGAATCTGCGCGCACTCTACGAACCGATCTCACCCAACATCACTATGGATGTTAGTTTTAGTTAATAACACGTATACCGCACAATGTCATGTACTATTGTCGAATGTGTGAACTTTATTTATTATTTGTGCCGTATTTTTACCGTGTTCTGCGTAAACCGAGTTTTTTTCCCCCGTCAATAAAGATCTCTGATAACAATATAAAGCGCGACGATATTTTACGCGTTACGTAAAAAAATAGTGTAACCCTTTCCAGTCTCCCGAAATCGTCGACCCGCGACGAAGAAACGTATCGTTCGACGACCTTGGTCCGATTATCGTTACGCCGTCTCGGTCCGTTCACCGCGTCTCCTTGAATTATTCAGACGAAATCCTCGTCGTTTTCCCTTTACGTTGTAACGCGCCGCCGACATACGCCGCTGTTTTTATAACGCAAGAGTTTTTCCGTGATTTTTTGTTTTACATTCCGAGCGTCGGCAAGGTAATATAACTGCACGACGAGCGGTGTTGTCAAATCGGAAAAAGTCGAAACTCGTCGGAAAACGCGTTAACGGCGTTTTTGTCGCCGCGACTTCCAAAACGATGGACGCTAGCCGAAACTTTTACGAAATGTTGAAACGGTTAACACGCCGCACGTTTCGAGCGGTACAGAACTCGAAATTTTTCGAAAATTTCCGTTTTCTTTGCGGTTTTCCGCGCAGATTTAATCTTCTAAAAAAAATGTTTTGTCGACAACGCGTACACACGCGTACGGAAAATCCGTATTTTTAGTCGTTTAATTTTTGGAAAACGGTCGAAAACCGGTCTCATACTCGCAAACACAACGCGCGTCATTGATCAAAAACTGACATTCTTTGCACGTGGATTTTCGCGGACCGTTTTTTAATCGAAGAGGTTCGGTTTTTACCCGGCAAGGGTACTACTGCTAACCGTTCGGAATCGTTTGCAACATCGCCATTCGAACCAAGCGATCTTTTTGTTTTTTACTCTCGTCGTTTCGATTCGTTGCCGAATTTCGCCGCGTTTTTTTTATCGACCGTTTCCGATCGGCGGTAGTCCTTGACGACTGCTGTGTCGCCACATTCGCGTTGTATCGCCGCGCGAGAAAAAGACGCGAGAAGGGGAACGAAAAAAAAAATTATAATTATTAGTGTAATACATACATACTGATGACAAACGCGAATTATACGGGTGTGCGGTACGTTATATCACCACGTGTAGACTTGTAACAAAATAAAAAAAAACACAATCCATCGAGAGCCCGCATTCACGCGTTCTCCAGCTATGTGTACGCGTCGTGTACGCCGCTCCGTGCAGTCGGCCGTTCAATTGTTGGAGACGAATCCCCGACGGGTTTATTTCATCAATAATCGTAATATATATGTATAGCACGACTAATAATAACGTTATGAATAAAAAAACGCCTACCTGCGGATTATCCTATAATGTTGATACGATTATCGTAGTTTCTGAGTAAAATAAAATTGAATTTTCGACGAAACTTGTGTACGAGACAGCTCTTAGGGGTAGGAGTTTCAATTAAACAGTAGTGGTCTGCGTCGCTCGGGAACAACTCCATATGTCGGTGAAAGAATTTTCGAAATCGGTCGGACGGTTTCAGCCTATGACGGGTAGAGACGATTTTTGTTGGTACCCGTATCGTACACACACACAAACTATAATTCGGATTAAAATTATCATAGCTTATATATATACTTGGTGCGTGGTACTCGACGAAAGTGTTTCGTTGTTTAAAAAAAAAAAAAAAATTTACAATATTTTTAGAACGGCGCCCGATGGTGGTTTTGCTCAGGCCACTAGACTGCGGAATGAACGGACGTTAATATACGCTCCGTACTTGAGCGAATTCGTGTTTTTTTTTTAAAAATAAAATAAGAAAACACGAGTCGTTAAAAACGCACGTCTCGGGAAACGACACGAACTCGTGGATGATAAAATCCGCGAGTTCAACACGTCGTTGGAGTGAGTAAAAAATCAATCGTAGTCGATTTCAACAACACACGATTTGAGGTGGTTGGGGGGTTCACAACCGATCGATACTCCGACACACATGGTAGTGTCGTGTGGTATAAACTTCCGCGGAGAAAAATCGCCGAAAAACTATCAGTTTTCCGCGTAGGTTATTCGAAACGTACTGAAAACGCCAGAAACGCCGTGCGGCAGGAAGGAACGGAAAACCAATTTAAACGCGCGAGCCAGCTCGATTGATATACACGTCGACGCCGCGCGGAAGTCACTCGCCGCGTCTGGTCGGTTTAACCTACATCGCACACGCTGTGTTATGTGCGGTGTAATGAGAAAACTTTGATGTGGAATCGATTGAAAACGATACGTTCGAAAAACAGCGCGGGGGGAAAAAAAAGCAAACACGGACGAGTTTCCGGGTTCTACGTAAGTCTCTGTGCGTCGGGTGCAGGACGTGTCGGGAAAACTCAAACGCTAATAACAATAACAATAAGTTATAAACCGATTTAGATTCTGAGCGACATTGAATTTACAACTTTTTTTTTTTCCCCCTCGGTATATCTGGGAACGCTCCGATCCAATACTTCCGCTCTGCGCGAACACGGTCTCGGGGTTTTGAAAGTTCAAAACCGAGAGGAGAGTCGCGATAGAAAAACTGGGTCGAATTCGACCGAAAATTTTCGTTTTTCGACGTAATCGCGATCTAGTTGTTTGGCCTAGCTGAAACTTTTTCGAAATATTGAAATCAGAATAAAAATACAGGTTCGGTCCGAGTTTCGAGTGATTTCGAACAATTTCGAGCTGTAAGCATTATAGAATTTTAAAATTTTTGATAATCTCCATTAAACTTTTGAAACACAAGGTTAACAACATTGCATGTGCTGCAAAAAGATTTCGAAAACCCACAGACACGATTGTTAATTATTAGTCGTCTAAAAACAGGGAAAAAAATTGGTCATACCTTTGACTTATTTTTAGACGAAAATTCGTAACTCGTACAAATTCGTTACTTAAGAACTGATACTTAAACTGTACGTCATGTAAAACAAAATGTTCCGTACGATAAAAAAAATGTAGTATGAAAGAACGTTAAATTTCTACTTTTAATCTGTTTTAACGGACTAAAAAATAAACGAAATTTTTTTAAACATATCCTTTAAGAGTTCGTCGCCGTAAGCCTAGTATTATAGCCTACGCAATAAATCAAACCGTTTAACAAAAAAATTAAAAAACTAATTAAATATTCCCACCTTTAAACAACAACAAAACGCAATATTATCGCGGTTTTTGAAAGAAACTTATTCTACACGTTATCATATTATACTGTTTTTTACCACCGCGACGTACCTCGTATATTTCGAAACGGTTACAACGAATCGAACGGTGTTACATTTTGTTTTTTATCGTCCTATATTTATACGTTGCCATCAATCATTGTCGAATAACGATTTAACCCTCTACGTGGATAATGTTCGAAAGAATGTATATAAAAAAAACTTAGACTAAACTGTCTATAATAATATTAAGCTGGGTCATTTAATTACATATTATTATAAACTAATATCAATACATTCTCGTGTGTATCTGGCGTGCGCTCCGTTTAACTAATTATAAAAAAAAAAATATACAAAAAATAATCCGATAAAAGGCTCACCGCGTATTTGTTATAATCCCCGTTTATAATCTGTATATTATTACTATAATACACACACACAACGTGGTATATAAGTCGATACTATATAACACGATAACCCTAAAATATATTTTAAAAACATACGTTTATATTTTCGTCAGTACGGTTCGAAAACCGAAATTTCGTATTTCAAGTAATTCTTTTCCGCTATATATACAATGTATATTAAGTTTTGTAGTTTGTATAGTCTGTAACATTAGACGTACAATCAATACGTTGCTTGATACACACTGTTGTCGCAAATTTCTTTTTTTAAAGATATTAGCGTTTAAATAACCGATCTCGTTGGTGTAAATATAATTTCTAGAATATCGTTTTTAATACCGTAAAATTCCACAAAAAAAAAAACGTCAGCATGTTACTGAATGGTTATCGAAACAAAAATCAGTTAACATTTTATTGTTTCGTTTTTGAAGTGAACTGAGATTCCCAAAGGAGATAATCGCCTCCCTTAAGGGAAAATATCCCATAATTTTTTCGTCGAACGGTTACTAACCTAAAATTTGGACTGTAAAATAGTCGTTTCAGTTTTGCAGTTAGAAATCTGTAACTTTAAGCATACAATTTCTACGCATTTCGAACGGTTATATCATTTTTCAGAGATCGAAATAAATCAGTCGTCAACGTACCGTTTGTGAAAGAACCGAGATGGCATCTTAGAAACAAAGTACGCTCTCCGGCGGAATTCGATAGTTAACTCTGTACGGGATATTTCCCCTAGGGCACCCGTTTAGGCATTTTTTCTATATTCTCTGGGGAGGTCTAAAAAAATAAATAAACCTAAGGAACTATTAAATTACAGGAAATCTAAGGTGGATTTTTCAAGTAAATCCGAGCACTCTTTTTGATAATTAATACGATAAAAAACACCGATTATAGGAAATCCACAGAGGATTTTAAACAAATTTCATCCGGCAACACTGCCCTAAAGAGAAAGTCCCAGCTGTCTTTCACCAACGCCGCTGTCGGTCGCGTTACCACCGTCCCAAGGTTATATTAATACCCAAGGGCGATGTTCCGAAGAAGAATAAGAATATATGCGGCACACCATGACGACCGCGGGAGAAACGCCGTTTAAACCGCAGTGTACCGTTAGGTATTTTTTTTTTTTTATATACGTACCTTCGTTACAAATAAAAAAATAAAACAAAAATGTTCATTATTACTGTTATCTGATGATGATGACGACGTGTATACACAATATTATAATATATCCGACAAACTGCGGGAACACACGTGCGTTACATACGTACATAATATTTTTTTTGAGTACAAAAATGCGGCCTGTACCAGCAGGCGGCGACGAACTCTGCGCGTTTCTCCCCTCACCGGTACACTGCATCGTTATAATACAGGGTTCACGATTCGTTAGGTACTACTTGTACGTTATGTTCGTTAGAATATTTTTCGTCGGACGGTCTTCGCTACGCTCGGAATGTTGTGTTTTTACAACGACGTTTGTTTCGTTTATGGCGTTTTTTTAGGCTCCGATTTTTCACGTCGGTTCCGAACGAGGTGTGTGGGGGGCTCTGCTGCGAGAGCTGGTACCTATCGAGGGGTTTCAAATTGGAAAAATGGAGAAACCGTTAGGAGAAACATTAATTACCGCGTTTTCGCAAACACGTCTGTTTAGTTTTTAGCCGTATAACGATTAGGAGCTGAAACTTTTAAAGAACAATAATAAACGTATCCGACATACAGGTTCGATAAAAGTCTCGAATGGTTTCAATATAGTCTTCGAGCAAAGTATAAAACTTTAAAATATAACACATATATACTAGACGACTGAGCTTTTTAACAAATTATTTCATATACTGGTTGAAAATTTCGTAGCTCTGAATATCCGTACACGTTTCTCGACATACTGACTGACATTGACGACTTTTTTCGAATTAAAAAAAACGCAATCGCAGCAGTATACTACAGGTGTTGCGGCGTTCTAGGCGTTGTGAAAATTTTTCAAAACCAAAATTGGTTGACATTTGTACCGTACTCGAAACCGAGATTTTCCATTAAAACAAAATAGAATTTACACAATGAGCATAACAACAACAACAAAAATACCTCGTTCGAATTTTCGGTAATCGGGGTCGGAACGATCCAGCCGGTAGCGAAAATGTATTTACCGCGTTTTTCTCAGCTCGCTTTCTCGTCCGTCTGTTTGGGTCGAATGTTGCGGCGATCGATTTTTCGACCACTTACGAATTATCGGATGGAACTTTCTGCGTACGCTAGCTTCCGTCGACGGTACAATACTTTAATAGTTTTACGACTAATGTTTTTTTTTGACTTTCGGCATTACGTTCCCCCAGGTGATGGTATTTCCTCGGTGTAGGTGTTTCAATAAATTCGTATAGCACTATCTCGGTAGTCGATCACGGGAAACGTTACACGTGATACAAGCACGGATAAGTGTACGAGCCCTTTGTAGATCGATCGGTGAAAACGCACGACCAATTTATTAGCTTCCTCGAAAATTCTACGACCCCGTGTCATCGGAATAAATTGAAAGTCATTTTTCAAAAAAAAACGTACGTTCATTCTTAAGGACGATCCTGCAAGCTTGAACGGCGAGGTGTCGTCGCGGTCGTTTCCGAGTGTACCACATCCGAGCATAATACGTATCGCCGTCTGATTGCAAAGAGTTATTTGTTTAGTTGTCGGAGGAAACTTCAAAGTCATGGCGTTTTCGCCGATCGCAAAAAACAAAAAAGTCGTTTTCTTCTTCTTTTCGGTGAACAACACCGTAGTCGTCTTCGGATCCGAGAAAAACGCGAAACGTTTCGAAAAATCGTTACTGCGCGCGTACGTTATTTCGTAATCTCGTCAAACGAACGAACGACAGCCGAGCGTTAATTAAAACCTATATACGTGTATATAGGTTATAGGTTATATACTAAAAAGTATACGACAAGTGTGCGGCGGCGGCGATGTTTATCTGTTTCTGTGTGACCTAAATTCAATACGTATATATATTATCAACGGCACTCTCACGCTGCAGCGTACTAAAAATACATCGCAATATGTTATAATAGTTACACACACACACACGTAGGATTTACAAAACGAGAAATCATCATATGCGCGTCGTGGTAAAAATGTATTTTGTCGAACGACGAACAACGGTGTTCTGCAGACGTACCGAGGAAATCGAGTTTGAAAAGAAATAATAATAGAAATAAAAAACAAAAATGATAATAATCCGCTCAACGGGGCAAACACTTGTGCACACGCACACGAGTACAGACAAACATTGTAAACGGTTTGGATTTTTAAAAATGATGTGTTTTTTTTCCGTCCGGCAACAATGTTTTTTGCGTTTTGTTTTTCAGTTTCAGCTGCTGTACGATAGGAAAATATAATATTATAATCGCGGACGAACGTCGGAAACACATCATATCGACTGAGAGGGAGAAAAAACGAACACTTGGAAGGCAACGATTATTATTCGAATTTTTATCCGTTTTTCTAACAGTTTGTTACATCATAAATATATGGATTTCGCGAACCGACGGCAGACATAAGAATCATAGTGTTTATATGTCGTATATATTATGCTTTCAAACGGGGACTCGAAAAAAATACAAAATTCGTTTTGAAAAATACGATGACGGCGTTTCGATAATATCTGTTTATTTGTCAGCTTACGATTTTTTTTTCATTTTTTTTTTTAAAACTGTTCTGATTTTAACGTATCCTCCTCAAAAGATTGATCCGAGGCGCTACCTTTTTTTTCTGAAGAGTTTTTTTTATTATTTTTCGAGGAAAAAAAACGAAAACGGCCGAAAGTGCTCCGTCCGACTTGAAACACGTGATTCAGAAGGGTTAAACGAATTTCGGATCATTTTTGCCGGAGCGTGAAATTTTTTTAATTCTACGCGGTCATTATTCCGTAAGACCTCTAGTTTTTGTACGTTCGAAACGTCAACACGACGTAAACAAGACAGTTTTTCGCTTGAGGTTGAAAAATGCAGAGAATTGGTCGACTCTGATTTTGTTGGTTGTTATTTAGTTGCGAAACCCGGGCGTCCGTGTATTTCTTACGGGGTAAACAAACGTTTTTTACGCGTCGATTTAGATTTTTTTTTTTTTGACCAAAACGTCCGAAATAATGATAGGACCGTGCTGAAACTTCTTTTACGCGATACACTAAAACGGGTTGGGGGTACAGAGAGATTCGTTTTCGTTGGAAAATTCGTTTTGCCACGCCGGCCTGAGCCGAGCTCGCTTCATACACAGTCGCACAACGAGTTTGAACCACTCTTTCGAAACTATACACAGTGACGTTTTGATCCACGCGGACCCACGCCGATCTCGGCTTGCTTTTTTTTCTTTTTTCTCTTCACCGAAAAAGCCGTGGCCTAACCGAGTCGGGCGATCCGTCGAAAAACGAGACCGAGAAACGGACGGTATATACTGTTTGAACGAGCGAGCGAGGCTCAATGACCTACATACTCGTTGTTTTCGCGTCGGCCCGCGCAAGCGTGTGTGTAAGCGACGCGCGCGGCTCAAGGTCTGTCCCAAAATTAACAATCCTACGTAGCTCACAACACCGCGCTCGCGGTCGACCGCGGCCACGACGAACGTAACAACAACACGTTTTCCGAAGTTTTCTTGCATTTTTCGCGAGTTTTTCACAAAGATTTTCACCGGTTGCCCGGAACACGATTGCTGGAAAATGAGCCGCGGGATCACTGTGGCGGACCCGCCGGGTGGTTTGATGGAGCAGCGGCCAGGTCGCTATACACATTGGTAGTTCAAAAGTCGTGGCCTTTAAATCGTTGCCTGCCGAGAATACGATTCCGAGCTAGCTCAATCGCGTGAAAAACGGAATGGCGAGTTTAACGACGAAATAACAAACGTGAAATAAGTCTATACACAGACGAAAATCGTGTCGACCGATTTCGTAGATTTTTCTTTAACCACGCATGTAAAATATCTTGTTCGCGTTAAAGTTTCGGGACGCATAAGAACCAGAGAGGTTTAACGGAACCGCGTCAAAAAATCGTCAAAATCGATTGAAATTTCATCGAACCCGTCCTCCTTAACGACACATATTACGCGTATAAATTTCGAGTCGAACGTAAAACGATTTCGAAAATTTCGACGTATTCGTTTCGTATAATAATCGAAATTTCAACAGAAACGCTTCAAATACAGTACCTCGGAGCGCGTTCTTTCTACTATGGGTAAAGTGATCACGGAAAGACGAAAAAACCAAAAAAAAACAAATAATTGACGCTCAGGATCCGTCACGACGTACATTACAACAAAAACGTAAAAGTTCAAAAACAAAAAATCATATTTTCACTTTTTTTTCGTCATAAGACCACGGGTTGTACATACGTACAAAATTATGGTCGTCTGTGAACGAAAAATCGAAAAAAAAAAACGGATAACTTTGCAACGTTCTTTTAATCTTATTGACTATAAAAAGTTGAACTATTAAAAATTCTACGTTTAAATACGAACACACGACGACGTTAAAAGGTTAAAAAATAATTGACTTTTTTAATACTATAACCTAACCTCCTGATCGGACGTTTCCCCGTTAAAATCATCGGTTTTTTTTTCTCTCTTCAATGATAATATTATTATTTGTATTTCCTACGGTGCCTCTGCGACCACTGCGAGCGCACGCGCGGACGCCTCTAAACGAAACTATTATTACGCAACGACCGCGCGCGGCGGAACATTATAATATTCCTACGACAGTGTTGTATACACCAAGGTCGTATATAGAATACAATACGTTATTATATCGTAATACCGCGTTCTCCGCAGAATTCGTCGTGTATAAAACAACGATATTACAACGAGATCGCCACCAGTGTCCATGTGGTTTTTTGTTTTATTCGAAACGAAAAAACAAGCGCATATAACGCTCTCCGGGAAGGACGCAAGTCGATCTTTCGGAAAACTTTTCGACCGTCAACGTCGCAGCGATGTCCTAGACTACATGCGCGTGTCGCAGACACAAAAAAAGAAGAAAAAATCTTAATGTAAAATCAATAGATTCCCAGAATCGTCGCGATAAAAAACAACCCGTCGAATGACTTGAAAATTTCACACTTTACTTAAATCAACTAAACTTATTGTGTGACCCATATTTTTATCCTTTCTCTCTCCATTTCGCTGTTCGAGTCACGGCTCACTCGCAGAACTGTTGTTCTTTTCGCGTACAGTAAAACTTCTGTACAAGCCTTCCAAAAAAAAACGCCTATCGCGCAATGTCAAAAAAAAAAACAATCGTAGTTTTATACCGCAGCTGAGACGAAAAATTTTCGACGAAAAACCGCGGCGCGGCGTCAGCGTCACAACTAGGCCAAGCAGCACAAAGTGTTGTACGTTATTAACCGTTAATTATTTATTCTTTACGATACTATCGTCATTATTTACTTACAATAACGAGCAATAATATGTATAACATCGTTACTGTCGAGCGTAACGAAATTCGAGTTTTATCGATTCAGCGCGCACACCTGTGGAGGAGCACTTCCGACCGCGGCGGAGGAACGCGCGTGTTTAAGCTCGTTGTAACTCACCACGAGATTCCGCGATGGCGACGAGAAAAGATCCCTCCAGATTCCGAGCAAAACGAACGGGAAGTGTGTTTTTTTTTTAAATGATTTTTTGTATTTTATTACCACAGCCATATCGCGATAACTTCTTTAATAACGATTTCCGACGTCAGTGTATCCTCCTCCAACGATAGGTGTACGGAGACGCGGACGGTACTCTGAGAGGTCACAGAGGCTTCCGTAAACGGTCGAAAAACCGAGCGAAAATGCAAACGAGTTTTTCACACAATCGCGATACAGACTTTTAACCATAACTCCCCCACAATTATGATCGGAGTACACTGAAACTTTTACGTGACATTAAAATTGGCTCTGACACGAGTTTGAAAATGTCTAACAGCCAAGTATAGAACTTTGAAATTTTCGTTTTCCACAACATGTTTCGAAAACTTAACACGAGGTTTCAAACATGTAAACACGTATATGCTGGTACAAAATTTCTAAAATCCGCAGTCACGGTTTTTATATTTTGTTGTTCAAAGTTGTGCGATTCTCGTAAATCGGTCATACCCGTGATTTATTTTTGGATAAAAACGGCGCGTTATTTGTTCATATTATGCAAAACGAAATTCGAATAAAAATATTTCAGAAAAGTCCGCCCGGTATATTTACTGAAAGCGTATAAAAAGAGTAACGGTGTTATTTCAACGATTTCAAAGTTAATTTTTTTTCTAAGTTATTGCGTTTAAAATTTACTGCGTCGTGGAAACTTGAATTTAAAGATTAATTTTTTTTTTATAATCAAAATTTCAAAAAAAAAATCACACAATGACGGTAAACAGGTATTCCGCGAAACGTAACAATTTTTCAAAATTTAGATTGGTTAATATTTTTTTTGTTTTATTTGCTAAAGAACTAAGCTAATTCCATACTGAAATGGCCCAACGCCACACACATATATATAGAAATAACGTATAGACGCGCTCTGGCAGAATTCTATTGTAACTTTATCGAAAATTCCACCTTATCTCTCTCATTCGTTTGCGCCCACGCATAATTTTTTAAAAATTTTTTTTTCTTTAGATTCTTAGCGAAGAACGTGTTGTTTTTACAACGATTATTTTTTTTTTTCTGTGTACTTTTTCTAGTAGAGAGAACGCTCCGACGTACGATACCTCAATAGATTGGTCGTCCGAGACGGTACTTTATTCGAAGCGTTTTTTCTTTTTGAAGCAAAAAACAAAAACGTCTCGATTTTCGACATTGCTCCGTGAAGTTTGTCGTTGAGAACGGTTTAACGCTGCTGAAATTTCAATCGATCATTTTTGAGCGAGTTGTGGAACTTGTAAATGTTTTGTTGTTTTACGGCAATACACGTCGTTGGTTAACACACAATTTTTGTTTTTAGCGTCGTTGTTTTCTGCGTTAAGCTCGAGCCGCCGTGTGTTTCTTACGGGGGCGGGAACGTGTTTTTTTTACACATCGATTTGGGGATTCGACAAAAGTTTTCAAACTAATGTTTTTAACAAACGAGCTGGCTCAGAACCGTACGCGCAATTTTCGATTCGTCGACGACGCTTTCGGACAATGCGTTCGAACCACGACAACTTCTGAAAACTCTAGTGTGGTGACCATTTCGTAAGATCGTAACAACAAAGTCAACACGGCCGTTTAGTTACACGCTGAAATGAATCGTTATTATACACGCCGTTGTGCGAACCCCGCGTGGTTTTTGAACAGTTTTCAACGTTCGCGCACGTTTTTTTTTTTCCATATTTTTTAACGGTGTTCAAAACGCGTTATAGAAAGTAGCGCGCGTGCACGTTTTTCGTACACAATAAGAATCGGACAAAACAAAGTTTGACAAGTTATACACCCAACAAACGACACGGCCGAATAATAATAAACTTGTTGTAATCGCGCGCGCAATACGCATATTCCTCGTACGTTACAATCGTATAATAATAATACGTACGGACGCGATATGCAAAACGGGCGACGACGGCTCATTTTCATTAACATACGCATTATAATTATCCGTACGTACGCCGGTACGGCTGGTTTTACAATTTTTGCGTAATACATCGGATACCACCACTACTCGTTTGAATATACGATTTTGTAAGACGGCAACAGTACCTATATATATATATATCGATCTATAGTGAAATACGTATAACGAATTATTCATGCGTAGTACCTACAGGGTGTCTCGGAAGTTGGCTCGGAAAAGCGTTTTTCTCGCGGGACCCTTGTTACGCGCCCTTTTCGCGCCCTTTTCGCTGTCTCTCGTCGCGCGTTTTCCCCGTCGATCGAACACCACACCCCGCTCAACTCGCGACGAGCCGATGCGTGTATATAACGTCTGTCAAACCATAAAATATATAGCGCTCCAAACTCGAACAAGTCTCGCGTTCGTTTATTAACGATGACGAGAGCGAGGAAAATGAACAATTGTTATACGAATCATCTATACGGTAAAAGATGGATTGTTAACCGCGATTCGAGAGAGAAAATAATAGGCGCGAACCGTTTTAAACGTTGTTCAACGAAACATCGTTCGCCACTTGTACTACACGCGTAGTTCTTACACATCTGGGCATGTTCGGAAGGACATCATAACGTTTGTGCATACGAATTTCTAATCGATTTTACGGCTCCCGTCGTCTCAAACCGCGCCTCCTGACGAACGAGTTTTCAGAGTTTGTTTGTCCGCGCGTCGCCGCCATGCGGATCGCTCAACAACGGAATCCAGGTTTTCTCTGAACGCGTTTTGTTTCTCCGAATTTGACGACCGAAAACATCGCAAACAGTCGCGATTCGTCGTTCTTGTCGAACGCTCGAAAACCCAGCCGGTCTCTTCGCTCCGTATACTGTTGTTAAGCGATCCGCGACGACGTGAACAACAAATGCGGAAACTTTGAAAACGAAAGCTGGCGACTATAACGGCAACGACAAGTGAAGAGACAGCAAAAAACGGCGAAAAACCAAGGCAGCCGACAGCTCCTGAGAAAAATGCCGCGACATTCAAAACGTTCGAACCGACTGTTGTATTCCGAAACACCCTGTATGTAGAAGACTATTCCATTTCAACTGCGCATATCGGTGTGCCCGTGATGTATGCATAACCAGCTCGCGCGATGGAATAAAACCGTACACCGGCTACAGCAAAATCTGGTAAAGTGTGAGCGAACTCGACTGCGACTGCCGTAGCGAGGAACGCATAATACTATAATGCAGTAGAAATAACAAATATTGTACTCATATTATAACTTTAAGGCTCTTTGACTGCTGCTGCAGAGAGCTCGCGATATGTGACAGTTTTTTAAAAGGGTCGCGTACGCCATGGGTGCAGCTCCGGCGCAGAGATATGTCCGGGAGGATCATCACATTCTGTCTTCGGAAAATGCGAAAGTTTAAAAAAAGGACACCATAAATCCTTCTATTTTTTTTGGTCGTACAAATTCTATACACGTCAATATTATGATATAGAAAAAAGCCCGTGTGTGAGTTTTATACTACTAGCTAGCTCGATATCGATTCAATTTATTGCAATTCATTTTTACTAAACACTCCTTTTACCACATTTAATCCTCTTACGCGGTCCTCGGCTCCTCCTTTTAACGCTCTCTGGGCTTGACATTCGGACCAAGGTGTTTCTCAGCGGAGGCTCTACATCACAAAACGAATCTACCGACCAAACTCCGTAATATCTCTCGTATTCAACGGCTAGACGATTTTATCCGTTTTACCTTGTCTCTTCGTGCGAAAACGTTTGAATTGTAAGTCAAAAAACAGCTTCACCGTGTAACCCATATAGCGACCAAATCGAAACGTATCGAATTCTCGACAAAATTTGTGTTTCGCACAACGCCAAGGTGTAAAATTTTCGATCGTCGAATCGACTTAATCGCGCGCACAAAATTCCAGAAAAATCAGGACGAGTACGCTTACGCGCGGACGGAATAGAAATATACGCACGAACGCGGAAACACGTAATATTTGCCAATCATCGCGATCGATTTGGCAACGTTTTTGCGCATCGTCCTTGTCGCGCGCGAGAGTGTGATTTTTAACTATTTTAAATCGTCCGTATCATGTACACCACGAACGGTCACTGTTCAATATTATAAAACTATATTTCGTGCCGTTCGATGACGCGATTCGGAAAACATCCCTCGAGATAACAACATAAAAAAGGCGACCCTGTCCGAGTTTAGACGCCCCCAATCCTTCCACCCCATTTGCGCTGCATACTGTTATCAAAAAGGACACAACAAAACTATAGGAATTTTACAGAAAAATTCACGCGTTTTTTCTCGAATTTATAACACCGCGTGTACAATGTACATTATAGGTATTTTTTTTTTTAGATTCTGAGCGCTGGCGAAGAATGTATTGTTTTTACATCGATGTTTTTTTTTTTTTCTGCGATCAAAAGTTCTAGTAGAAAAACTGCTCCAATTTTAACGTAAGATACCTTAAAAGATCGATCCGCGATGGTACTTTGATTGAAGCGTTCTTTGAAATTTCGATTATTTTTTTAAGTTCTTAGGGAAAAAAAGGAAACCAACAAGTTTTCGAAATTGTTCGACTTGAAATTCATATTCGTCGTTAGGAAAGGTGAAACGAGTTTACCGTCGAAGTTGCGATCGGTTTTGAATCATTTTTGAGGGAGTTACGGAATTCTGCGCAGTTATCGTTCCATAAGACCTCCAGTTTTTAAGTCTCGAAGTTTTAACACAACCTAAACAAAACAGTTTCGCACACGTCGTTAAAAAATTGGTAAACACAGTATTGATTTATAGCCGATTTAAGTTGTTGTTTAGTCGTAAAACTCGCCATTCCGGGCGGCCGGGTATTTCTTACGGGGGGGAACAAATAATTACGGGAAACGTGTTTTTTACACATCGATTCTTTTGACCGTAACGTCCAAAATTAAGGTCGGGTCAAGCCGAAACTTTTACACGATACGAAAATAGAGGAAAGACGCGGATTCGACAAAAGTTTTTATCGTTAAACTAACGTTTTTTTACCACCGACGTATACCTCTATAGACAATGATTTACCGTCGATTTCAGAAATTAAATAGTGCGTTTAAACACAAAACTTCTAAATCCCGGTTTTTTTTTTATTACTGCTCGATATAATATTATAAATCTAACTGCACACAAAAATATTCAAATAACACTCGCAATTTACGAGCTGATAACGTCGGGATCGAAACCGATTGCATTTCTGCGGCCGCGTGTGTCATCATGCATTGGACAAGTATAACGTACTCATTATTTTTAGAAGGAGTTTTCGGACACATCCGGCATCGCGATGACCCACATATTTTTATCAATTGAATTTATCGACGACGTATCAATCTGTGCAAAGTGAGTTACGACGCGTATAATAACGTACTTAAGCGAGTTTAAAACAATTATTCGTACGGCTAAGTGGAATTATTAACGTCTCACAGAGATAGTTGTTATTATCGAATTCCGGCGGAGCGCGTTCTGGCGCTTTATGTCAGCAGTATCTCTCAATATATATACATATAGTTTCATCGCGAACGAAACGATAATCATAACTAATTTTTGCGTTGAATATTTTTACGTTTTCAACAACGAGTATCCACGGTTTTAAAAAACAAGTTGATTTTTAAAAATTGCCCGACGACGGCGTATCGAGCAATATACAATTTAAAGTTGCATACTTTTAGCTGCGAAACTTAACTACTTGTCTGGCGGTAGAGCGTACTTACAACAACGCAAGGGCCTGTTTTTATGCGTTTTTTCGAGTTTGATCAAATGCGAAATTCCACAAACGTCTGCAGACCATAACACATGTAATACAACACCTACACGGACGTGCTTCTTCTCTTTGAATTTTACAAACGAGTCGGAAATACGACTGGTCGTGCGCTGCGGACCCACGAACGATTGAAACCCGATTTTCGTTAAAAAAAAAAAAATAACAATACTATACACAGCGTACAAGACCGATTAAACTACTCGATAAAAAAGGTGTAAAACAGGACCAAAAAACAATAAAAAATAATAACAATCCTATAGGCGTCGTACGAATAATACGAAAACTGGAAAGCATAAACATTTTCGAGTACGTTTTTGACAACTGCACGAAAAAGACCGAGTTCACCGCAGTTCTATATAATAATACGTTTTGAAAATAATGTTTACAACCGGTATCGAATACGGGAATTTTTTTTTATCAATTTTCTTTTTATAATTTTCGATTTTAAATCCATGATATTTTTAAAAACATAAATTATCGTCTAACATTTTTTGCCGTAATATTCTCAATATTTTTTTCGATTTTCGGTATAAAACTCAAAAAGTAAGAATAATTTCCAAAAAAAAGATAAAGCTTCAACCGCAAAGTATACCACCCGAGTCCGTAAACCTTTTAGAGAAGTTACTGATTTTGAAAATCTGAGTATTCTTTAGGCCCGAAAAATTGTTGACAGAAAAAAAAAAAAACATCGTTGTAAAAACAATTGAAACTCCTCGCTAACGCTCAGAATTTAAATTATATGTATAAGCGAATACCGTGTCACAAAGTAATGTTATACGTTGATTAAAAAGCAAAAAATGAGCTAAAAAAAAAAAAATTTTAAAAGATCATTTAATGCGCGCACTACTGTTATAGAAACCGGGTTAAGCTAGGTCAAGTTGTTGGCCGCGATCAACGTTTTGAAACTGTTCGACAAATAATTGCTGCAGCACATCGTGTACACGCGCGATTGCACGAGACGATATTTTTAAATCGGCACCTATATATAGTACTGTTAAAAATTCCGTTCAAAATAATAAACGTTTATAATTATTATGTGTATCGGTCAAAAGAATGTTCGCAAAAACTAAGGTATATTTCGGTCCTAGAAAAAATGTGTACATATGAGTATGTTATATACATTCAGATCTGGTCGGTATAAGTATGTTAATTATAATAATATCACTTTGGTTTGGAAAAATCTGTATAACATGTGATCGGCCGAATTCAGGCTAGGGTGGTCATATATTGAGTGTCAAAATTGACAAACCTAACCCTCTTGTTGAGTCGGAGTTACACGTATACGATACGGTCTTTTGCGGTATTTAGAACCAACGTACACACTGATTTTCTACCTTTTTGTCGGATTCACTTTCTTACACTAGGAAACAACATACTGTACGAAATGGGGTTCCGAATCGTGCGAGGATCATAATATCGATAATAAGACTAGGAAAATCTATAGTACGGCCTATACGGATAAAGGCTGGGCAGAGATTAACGACACTATTTTTTGTTAAATCGAAACGAAAAGTCACGTTGATTTGAAATGTAACGTAAAAAAAAATTAACTTAACTCACGTCGAAGAAAACGAAATTCATATAAAACGATGAGAAAACGAAAAAGCGATCGATTTTGCGCAGATTATCGCCAGAAAATTCACGTACAACGGCTATACTTACACGCGAGTACGTGTTTAGAAACGCAATTATATTAATACGCACGGTGTTGACATTTTAACGCGCTTGTGTACAAAAGAATTCGACGAAAGTCGCGTAAAAAATATTTACGTTACACAATTCTGTAAAAATCGTACAGGTTACAGTGTAGTCGTAATTTCAAACAGAGGCGGCTGTATAGATAAAATCGCGTTGTAATTATTCGTTATATTGACACGTTTTTCGACACGACCGTTCGCAGCTGTAATAATAATACTAAAATTTGTATCGCGATGTTTTTCTCTGCAGACAAAAAAGATTGTTTCGAAGGTCAAAGACGAGTGTTACAGTGGAGGCTGAATATTTCGTTTGGATTTTCTGAGAAAACTCGTCTCAAACATTTTTACCGCAAGTGTTTACGTTTCGCAACACAAATTTGACGAAACTACATTTTTCTTTCGATTAAAGCGACCCTCAGCTCTATATAGTTCTCCTATTTAAATATGTCAACCCGAATCGTATCAATTGTTATAGGGGTTTTTCGAAGCGAGAAATTCACCGATCAACTAGGTGTCTGGTCTTGGGGTAAATTCGCGTTTCTATCTAGTTGAATTTGAACACAACATCATCAGTAGGTCGTACTCTAACCATACACCGAAAATTCACGCGTCAATGTATTATCGTGTCGACCGATTTTCAAATTGGACGAATGAAAAACCATCTTGTTTAGATCGCATTAAAGTCTCGAAACATAAAAGTCAGATGTTTTACGGAACGATAACTGCGCGAAATTCAAAACTTCAAAAAATTTTAAGTTCCGTAACGCCCTTAAAAATGATCGAACCACCGATTGAAATTGAAAACTCGTTAAACCTTTCCAAATGACACGTACAAAATTTCAAGTCGAATGGGGCATTTTTGCATCATTTCCATATCTTTTGATAAAATCGGAGCAGTCTTTCTACCGGAGAAAATGATCACAAAAAAAACGAAAATCTAAATCGACGTGTAAAAAACACGTCTCCCGTAGTCGTTTGTCCTTCCCATAGGAAACACACGGCCGCCCGAAACAACGGAAATTTCAAAGTTCCATAGCTCGCTCGAAAATGATCGATTGAAAATGTCAGCGCAAACCCTTCCTGACGATATATATATGTGTGTGTGTATTGAAGATTGGCCCGTTTTCGTTTTTTCCTCAGAACTTCGAGGATAATCGAAATTTCAAAAGACGCTTCGCAAAAAGCACCATTTCTTTCTCAAGGTCCTCCGTTCTTCTTTCTTTTCCACTCTTTCTACCAGAACTTCTGATCGCGGAGCAAAAAAAGGAAAAAAAACAAAACGTCATTGCGAAACCAACGCGTTCTTCGCCGACGCTCGAAAAAAAAAAAGCGTATAATCTTTTAGCTAGTTCTAAAAAGTTAGTCGAACGCTCACCGATTTTGCCGCCCATCGGACTGTACGGGTCGTAGCAGCTGTTTGCGGACATCGGCGACGTGCTGCAGTATCTGCCGCCGCCGCCGCCGTTGGACGATATCACGGTGTTGTACGGCTGCTGCTGCTGCTGTTGCTGCTGTTGCTGGTGCTGTTGCTGCTGTTGGTGCTGTTGCACGTGCGAAGTGCCGGGCGGCGAGTTGACGGCCAGCCAGTCGCCCGGTTTGAGCCGCTTGACGCCGGCAATGTCGCTGAACAGCGTGGAACATCCGTTCCGGGACGGCGGCGCTTGCTGCTGCTGCGGCCCGGGCAAGTGGCCGCCCGGCGGGCTGCGCGCCATCGCGGCGTCCGCGGCGCACTTGGACGACGCGGCCGCGGCCGACGCGCCGTGGTAGCCGCCGCCGGTGGGCACGTGCGCCTGCACCGCGGGGCTACGGGGTTTGACGATGACCTCGGTGCCGCCGCGGCCGCGGCCGTACGGCTGCTGCACCAGGCCGCCGCCGCCGCCGCCGCCGCCGCCTGCACCGGCGTCACATTTCTGGTCCATCATCGCGCGCGGGTGGTGGCCGCGCGTTGTAGCGCATGGACCGGCGCTGCGGCCGGGCGCGGCGTGCGGCGGCGGCCGCTACGCGGTGCACCTGCGGCGTCCCGCGGCGGCGCGCGGACCGCTGCTACGGCGGTGGTGGCGGCGGTGCGGTGGTCCGTCGTTGTCGTCCGGGCGGCGGTCACCACCGCGTTGGCGCATGTCCCCGGGAGCGGCAAGAGTGGGAAACCGACGGCTGCGCTTCACACGTGCACCACACGTCGACCTGAAACACAACAATTATACTAAATAACAACAATAATAAATAATACGCGTAGACCGTCCGAGAGCAGGAGGACGAAAAAATCCATCGATTCCGAGGGAGCGCGGTAAACCTCGGGACGGTAGTAGATAGGTATAGCAAAACGTCGTCGTCGAAACAACACTACCGTGTGCGCGATTTCAACGAGAAAAATCTCAACACCAATAAAAAACAGTATAGAAAAACCGCGAGATTTTCGATTTTTTTTCCTTACATAACGTCAGTGTAACACACGGCTGACGTCGCGTTCAGAGTGTCTAAACGCCCGAGATAAAACCCCGTTTACGAACGAAGAACCTAACCGAAATCTAAAAATGGCTGACGAACAGCCTGAAGTGAGACGACGATCACGGTGTAAAGTGGCAACGATTTTTTTCGAAATTACCAACTGTACCGTACGCGCGTGATCGACGAAATGCCGTTTTCGGCGGTCTTTCGCGACTTTTCGGTGGTTCGCGGCGTTAAAAAACTATCGAGAAAATCGAAAAATGACATCCTCCACCTTGATCCGATCTGCCAAAAGAATAGGTGCTGTGTGTTTAAAAGTCGCTGTTTCTGACAGAAGTTTTGTTAACGGAAAAAATCAACAAAATCGGAATCTAAAACGACGACGGAATGTTTCCCCTGTGTCGTAACGAATGTCTCACGCGCGGCGTCCGCGTAAAAGACCGCGTGAATTACGGTCAGATAAAGCGAAACGAACATAGTATTATGGCCGTGGTCGTGACTGTACGTATACCATAGTGTTGATGCTAGAGATTACGGTCTATTTGAGAGTAAAACACAATATCGAGTCCTCTGAAGCGAACAGTTAATTAATCGTTTAAGTATTAATTGTTTGGAGAAACAAAAAAAAATTCGACGGAGTGGCGACTACGCTTGCTTTGGGTGCGGGTCACACTATGAAGTTGTGGTTCGAACAACGCGCTGTTTGACGTCCGAGAGCGACTTCGAAAAAATACGATTCCGAGTTGTCCAGTATACGTCGTGGCAAAAACGTAAATTTAACAACGAAAACTTTTATCGCGTCTTTCCTATTTCGCGTAAAAGTTTCGTACTTTCCTCTATTATTTCGAACCAGACAAACATCGACGTGTAAAAAACACAAATTATTTGTCCACCCCCCCGTAAGAATAATACGCGGCCACCCGGAATGACTATGGTTCAACGACGAAACAACGTGAAATCGGCTATAAACCAAAATCAGTTTTCTAGATTTTAGAACCACACGCGCAAAACCGTTTCGTTTAGATCAACGAGACTTAAACATGAAAAAAAACTAGAGGTTTTATGGAACTGCCGTAAAATTACAAAAATTTCCACGACTCCCTCAAAAATGATCGAAATCGTTTTTAAAACTAAGCTCCTCGGTAAAACCCTTTTCAACGACGCGTATAAATTTCAAGTCTAACGGAGCAGTTGCGAAAATTTGGACGTTTTCTCGTTTTTTCCTCAGAACTTAAAAAATAACGTCCAAAAAACGCCTCGAATAAAGTACCATCTTGGATCAATCTTTTAAGGTATACGTAAAAATCGGAGCATTTTTTCTACGTGTCCACAAAAACAAACGTCATTGTAAAAACACTACATTCTCTTCGCTAACGCTCAGAATCTGAAAAATTTATATATCTAGCAATACATAGATGGTGTAGACTCGTAACTACAAAACTACTAAAACTAGTGGGAAAGAACTTAAAATGCGAAATTTCCATTTCTACTGTGTACTGGCTAAAAAATAAATGAAAACGTTTTCAAACGTTTTAAGCAAAAAAAAAATGATTTTAAAAAGTCATTTAATCACAACTGTTTTCCACTCGCGACACTACGCGTGAACTAGGTACGTTTGTTTTAAATCGAATTCATACGAGAAAAACATTTCAAGCGTTCGACGTGCGCGCAGCAACATTTGAGTATTTTACCGGGGCACGAAATATACAGCGCGATTGAAATCAAAACGTAAAAATATCGATGAAAAAAAAAGAAATCAAGAGAACTTTGTAAATACCGTTACAGTATAATACGATACGCGTGTTGTACACGGTAATAGAGTGTACAACTGTAAAAATCCAAAAAAGTCGATATTGTAATGAGAAATCGGAGGCGGCCATCGGTTTCGGTGACAGTTTTATACACGAAATATTGTGTGTAAGTAGCGGTAATTTGCGTGCAACACATGTTTATCGAATTCACAACAAAGATTGTTTACCCGTGTAAGCTGCTGTTTGATAAATACAAACTATACACAACTGATTAACGAAAAAAAAAGCCGGGATCGATCTGTACAGGGCAGTTTGACGGAGTATTTGACATGCGACACTGGATCATTCGTAAAAACGATTCCGAGCGAGCACAGCTGTTATCGAATAAACGCGTTCTCGGCGATACCCAAATATAACGGTGAAAATCGAACGAAAATTTTTCAAAAAAAATTTTTAATGTAGTTCTACAGTAAAAAGGTACATTTTTGTTATAGATTTCAAGACAATACAAGAACGATTATTGTTGAAACCACGGAGAAACAACTATGTACGCGATTTTAACGAAATCTAATACGTCGCTAAAAATCTTGAAAAACCAACATCGAAAAATTGTGCGATTTACAAAACTTAACGTTAGAGTGACACACTGACGTAGCGTTCAAGTCGAAAAACCCAGAATCAACCAATTTATGAATGAAAAACCTGACCGAAAAATGACTATAAACAGTGTAAAATGAAATCGAACTTTTTCTCAAAGTCGTATGTAGTACGTTGATACGTTATAGTCAAAAATTTCAACGATTATTTTCGAAATTATGGAGCGATAACGGTGTACGCGCTAACGACGAAATGCCGTTTTCCGCGAATTGTCCCGTCGCGTTATCAAAAAACTGTTGAGAAAATCGATAAATGACCTCTCTAAAGTACCATCCGATCGACTAAAAGAAAAGGTACCGCAGATATCTGTGCGCTGTTTCTGGTAGAAATTTTATTAGCAGCGTAGAAAATACGTCTTTGTAAATGATTCTAAAACATCGATCAAGTACACGCCTTCCGAATCTCGATGGCGACCCACCCAAAGCAATTACCTACAAACTCCGTAAGAGCGGAATACAATCGCCGTACACTTTTCAATGTTTTTACTTTTTGTTACAGTACGGTAAAAAAAAGTTAACGCGCTGTGTATATGAATACGATGACCGTGACACGGCGGAATCGTTTCGAACGGTCTAAATCAAAAACACGATCATTATGATTATAATTACAAATAATAAATCGCTTGTACCTATGTATTTATACATATTTAACCGCGTCCGTGTGGTGCAGTGCGTATACATACGATAGCAGCAATAACAAGACGTTCGACGATGATAATTGTACCTAATTATTGTTGCCCGATAAAATTATTTTTTATTATTTTTTTTTTTCGTTCGAAAAACACAATATAATGTGTCGTAACAGTATACGCTGCATTACGTTTGTAAAAATTATTTCAAAATTAAGAAATCGAAAAACGAGGAAAATGTCCGGAGCTGCGCTTATATAATAACAATATTTAAAGTTATAAGAACATAAAATAGATGTAGAGCCGAGTTAGTTGCGCGGAAACACGAGAACGAAAATAACGGAATTTGACAATTTCAATTTTCGTAAATCGTAAAACCCGTAGAAATTCAAATTTTAATTGCTATCGAACCACCAGCGGGAAAATTGTAATCGCTCGCGGTGTTAACGCGTTTCTTTGACCGAAAATCAATTGTTTTCGGAATACGCATAGTGTTTAACGTCGAGGTTCTAAATTTTTTTTTAAAAAATGTCTGTTTACACGTAGAAATATTGTATTTAAGCTCGAAAACGGTCATTTAAATTCGTGTCACCCGTGTGTGCGAGATTACTCGAGATTTCGCCGTTTACGGGTTGTGAAATTCGGCCCGGTTTCAACGCGAACTGAACGCGAAATTTTCAAAAAAATCGTTTTGAACAAGAATGTTCATATTTTGAAACGTCGTGTAACAATCGTACGTTTTTCGCCACGTTCCGAGTCTAAAAACCCGCACATAAACAATACGGGTCGTCCAGTTGCAAAATGTGCTGACGAACATTTTCGAAAAACTGCAGATATTTGCTTCGAAATGTTATCAATCGCCCGTACCGCGGCGCAACGCTGAACCGCGTCTTTGCATACGGTTATATTTAAACAGCTCATTAATGAAACCGAAAATTTTTACACGAGAAAGAATATGAGGAGGCTATATCAATCGCGTATTGTAATGTGACAAAACCTTTTTTTAAATTTGGACACATACTACCTTTTGCGACTGCAGGACGATGTACAAATGTATCGATTTGTGTGCAACCGTCGTCGTGTAACAATAATAACAACACGTATACACAAATCGCTGTTTTGTTTGTGAAACTTTATACATCTTGCCCTATATTAGTATACGCATTTTTTACACGATGACCGCGTATTATCGATTATACACAGCTGTTTAGCAGGAGGACACACGAAACGTATAATAATGCGTAATTATATTGCTCTCGTAAAATTACGCGTATCGCGTTTAACGAAATCCAAGGAAAAATAACCATAACAGAACGGCGTTTTGTTTTCCGTTCGAACAAATTTGTTCCCGTCGTTAATCAAATTATAAATCGAACGAAAAACAGCAAATTGATTACACGCGAAACGAATGTCAAACGTATTGCGTCTTTTTTAGATTCTGAGCGCGGCGAGAAACGTATGGTTTTTTTTCTGTCAAAAATTGTTCGTACAGAAACGGAACGCTCCGATTTTTAAAGTCCTTTCTAAAAGGTCTTTGATTAACTCCCGCGGCATTTTGGTTGACTTTTCGAGTTTCGCTCCGGAAACAAAACCAAAAAAATCGAGCGAATTTTACGGCGAAAAATTTGAAATCTTCAGGTTCGTAATGACGTTCTCGGATAGAACACGACCGTTGAATACCGCATGAAAATTCGGCTTGTTTTATCTGAAGCATTTTTCGATAGTATTTTTACTAGTTTACTAGTTTAAAAATTAACGTATACCGATAAAATTTTTCATTGATTTCGTTCATATTTTTCGATTCGCGATAATGTTTTCTCATACAAAAAGCTAAACGTATAACGCTGACGAAAGTTATGAGCGATAGAAAAAAAAAAAACAATAATTGTAACATTTCACACTGTACCTACCTATGTTTGTTTGTTTGTGGATTTTCTAAATAAAACGCAGGTAGGTGAAATATGTGTACACGTAGTTTTGCGCACAAAACGGTTTATCGTGAAATTCGCGACCACAATGCAGGAGCAGTAACTCTTTCGACATAATTTACATACCAAATATACGTACAACGAAACAGAAAAATATTACGCCATTTTAAAAAGAACGATTTTAACCGTGACGTAGATTACAAAAAATGCGGTGTACCGTTGGAAAAGCATATAAAAAACACTATACACGGTTTTGTCATTTGCAGATAATATCCGGCGGTACACAATAATCATTTAACGTGTTACGGCGCGCAGCATTTTTTAAGTTCAGAAACACGATAATAGTGGAAAAAAAAAAGGTAGAAAAAAATTGCTCTAAAATCGCGCGTTTTTTTTTTTTTATAAATATTCCACAAAAATAATTACGCGATACGAAAATGCAGCGTTGCAGTTGCAATATTGCATACTTACTCGTGGCGTGACCAATTTATAAACAGATTTTCGTTAGCAACGTTCCTATACAGTCTAGTCGGACCGGTCAGAGCAAAGGCAACATTGTAATAATTATGAATAAAAATTCTACAAAACATCATATTAAGGTAAATAAATAAAAAAATCGTGATATTTTTACGTACGTCGATAGTATAATGTTTGTCGGAAACACCACACCGCAGGCGAAAAACACTCTGAAGGTGTATTGTGCTACTATTGTGCTTTACCTACTTCGGTAAACGAATGTTAAAAGGGGTAAAAAAAAAATAGGTAGATTTTGTCGCTTTATCTGAGCCAATATTTACACGTTCGGTGTTGATTTATGGACGAAAAAAACAACAAAAAAAAACGGATAGAAAGACGCTACACGCCGACAAGACCAGTCTGGTTAACAAATATAACGCACTAGAAAATAATATACGTATTTATCGTCGTATCGGGGACAACAATGCGTTAGTTGTCGAGTTAAATTTTTATTTTTTTGTACGTTTACGCGCTGTATATAGACTCGTTTACGACTGGAACTAAAAAAAGAAAAAAACGATTATTTATTTAACTCTGTATAATTTATATACAGGATAGTGACGGAACAACACTAATAATTACTATAACGCGTTGCAGACGACATGTTAACAGACGCAAATGTCAGATACAACAACAACAATAATGATTATTGTTTAAACAGTTCGGAAAACGATGTTAATATTCGTTGCATTTTGAGTACAGGTTTGAGTACTGCTGCGATAATTATACAACGCAAGTACGTATTATAGCCTACGATTCGAAGGAATACACTGCGTTATTACATGTATAAGGCGATTTTATTTTTTGTCTATTTAACATTACCTAACGACGATTTCAATGACAATCTGAACAAATCCGTAGAATTATACGTATAAAAAAAAAACAGATTTTTCGAACCGACTCAAAACGGTACAATCATTAGTGTACAAACGTATTTTCGCAAGACTGGAATTTATTATAAACAATACAAAGTTATATCAGTTGGAAAGTGCCATTTGAACGTGAAGTATCTATATATGTTTTTGTCTGGATATACTTTACTTAAATCCTATCCTTTCTGCAACATTCTCAAAATATAAGTTACTTATTTATATTCTATATTCTATATTCACTTTGTCTGAATCTATAGACGATTCCTTCTATGTTTTAAGACGTTAAGTAAAAATGCCAAATGTCTGGTTCGCGAAATCCGTAGAAAGTATACCGCGACCGACAGAACACAAGTCGATCACGACGGTTTTGGCGAGCCATAATACCATATCAGCGGTGAAAATATATACAAAGTAGGTACTTTCAAGTCTGCGTACAGATTTAAATTCAATTTTTTTAGATTTTTTGGGTGCGAATTACATGGATGGCGCGAGAGCGTGTCGCATTTAATCGGCAAAAAAATTTTATTTTCTACGAAACCCAGACTACTCGCACGGTTTTTACTTTCCGCAGCTGAGTATATTGTGCAGGCGCGTAAATATTGTACCGCGTCGACGCTTGTTGAAAACATAAAAATTTTCGAAAAATAAAAAACTTGTTTGCTTTATACTGCTGAAATAATAACACGGTGTATCTACATTATACTGCATCATGAGTCGTATTGATTTAATCGTACACTATACAGGTTAAGGGCGCGGCTAAAATTCGTACAGAAAAATACTAAAACGCGAACTCGCTTTTAAAAGTACGTAGACCGGTTTTGAAAACGATTCTAGTCTATACGTGTGGCGCCGGTTTATGCGGATTTTGCGATTTCGTAGCGATACGTTTACAATTTGAAATCGAAGTTATAAAATTTACTTTCCGATAAAGAACATGGTTTAAAAAAAATCGGCGGTTAAAACATTTTAAATCAACACTACCGCGATGAATCGGAAAAAACATTTATGTTAAGCGTTTTTAATCTTTCTCTACTCTTGTCCGACGTATATTATTGTATAGTATATTTTGCATTTTAAAAGATTTTTATCAGACTCCGGGACAAAATCTCTAGATACGCGGATGAACTGATGATGAGTGAACCCTCAATTCGTATATTTTTAAACTGTAGTAATTATTATGTAAATTTAGCTTTCAAAATCGTTTTAATTTAACGCACACATCATTTGCACACGCGTGATGACTTTAATCCACACGACGCATTCGAGGAGATCAATAATTTTCTGATTTTATTCCTCTCTTAACTTTTTGTGCCGTTTGTGACATTTCTAATATTTCTTAGGGCAAAGACTATTATTATTAAAGCTCTCTAGAATTATTTTAGTCTGAAATACAAATCGGTTGAACCGCATACGCACTGCGAAGGCGGTTATCGTATAACCACGATCGGTTCAAATTGAAATTTACAATAATATATATATATAGTATGGAAATTTTCGGTCTCTTTCGGCACCCACAAATTCGTTACTGTTAAAGCGGGGTAAACGACATTTTTGGGCGATCCGGCATTTTTACAGAAATCTCCGTGTTGTCTGCAGCGAAAGCAGGAGAAATAATAATCGTTAACGCGTTGTCGATTGCAGCAACGACAATTAAATATACAGGGTAAATGTAAAAAACGCCATTAGAAACGGGGTACTTACAAAACGTGCGAGCACGCGCGGATAAGTTTCGCAAGAGACATTTCGACCGAGTTTTATATAAATACGCCATGCTATATGGAATGATAAAAAACTTTTACGAGCGTAATATTAAAACTTTTTTCTCTTTTTTTTGTCTCGTTATACGGGTATTTATGACGGTATAAAAAAAAATTATACGCAGCGTTGAACAAAAAAATTATACACCTCATATTATAATACATTATATTTTTTGTTTTATTTCCAAGACGTTTTTTGATTGTTGTTGCGTATGAAAGAAAATCTACAAAACCGTCGTTTCTGTGTGTTCATTGGCGATTTCGTTGGTCGGGAAAATAAAATAGAAAAGTAAATTCGTTGAACATATAACCGTGAAAATACGTTCGCAAACGCTTGTACAACCGCGTTCAAATGTGCACGATAAAAAAACCATTGTCTGTCCATTATCGTTTTACGCCCAGTTATATTTCCAACGCGAAATTGTTAGGCACATTACACGTTTTGTCGTTTTTAATGAGCGATATTCTAATTTTCGCGGCTGTACATTAATTTTTGACACAGTTATAACAACTCAATCGTGTGCTGTCTATGCTCAAAACGACGCGCGTCGATTTTACAACGATGTTTTTTGTTTAGTGTGAACGCTTTTTGGGCCTCTTCTGAAAGGTCGCCGGACTGAGCTGGGAAACATTAATATAACGGCAAACGTGTTTTTGACGCATCGATTTAGTTTTTGCCATATCCAAAACAACAACGATCGGAGCCAGCAGAAATTTCAACACGGTGTTAAAACGGGTAAGATACGGTAGTTCGATTAAAGTTTCAACCGGTTTCGTAAGAACATTGAAATTCTCGAAAAATTTACCACGACGCATAACAGACAACCGAGGTCGCTCGGAATCGTTGTTTCTGGGGCGATAATTTACACAAATGCTGCAATGTTCGCCGTAAATACGATGGAAAATAGAAGGCTATGAGCTTGCCAAGCCCCGCCTGAATAATCATTGCCAAATTATAAAAGAGTCATTGAACAACATTTTCGAACATCCAAAGGTGCCGCGAGGCTTGAATGTTTACGGGAAAAATTAAAGCTCGAGTGTTTCCACGTGTGCATATTGAAAACTGAAAGTTTTTTACGTTAGGTAAAAAAAATTTTTTCCTCGCGTAAGTATCGAAATATTATTGTGAGCTACGCGCGCATGCTTTTTTTTTTTTAATAAAATTACAAATACCTCCGGTAAAAGCCTACCTACCCATTTGCAACGATGCTTCACAAAATACGTCGATCAAATTAACGATGTTCAATAGATCCATACCTACCGTAGGTGGATAAAAATAAAAATTAGTCGGAAAAATATGCGTTTCGTAAAAGAAAA
This sequence comes from Hormaphis cornu, assembly GCA_017140985.1. Lineage (NCBI taxonomy): Eukaryota > Metazoa > Arthropoda > Insecta > Hemiptera > Hormaphididae > Hormaphis > Hormaphis cornu. Next base: position 44,495,811 of record CM029357.1, on the reverse strand, counting down.
AAAATGAATTCAGTCGCAGAATTCAGCATTATTGTGTTTATCGGTTGCAATAGCGACTACACACAGCATTGTAAAATACGAATCGAGTCAACGGTTAGAATATTCGTAAAAAAAAAAAAGACCCGCAGTCACCCTGTGTTTATTTTACGTACTCGACTGTTTCGCAACGTTTCTTCGATCGATAGCGCGCCGCGCACTGACCTATATATATTGTTACGAAGAACGTGGCGGGGAAAGAAAAAAAACGTTTCGAAAACGACGACGAGCGAATTTCCGAAATCCTTCGAATGCAAAAAACACTACCGTCGTTTTTTCACGCCGAAACATCACGAATGTGAGAAACGCGATTCGACGTACGTAATACGTTTTACCTGTTTTACCCTCGGCACACGGAGGCACCGTGTCGTATGGTTTGAAACGTGTAAAAAACGTACGTAAAAACCGAATTTTTTTTTTCTACGTTCTTTACAAAATCGTCACCGGACTCGACCGGAATTCAGTTTGACTCGCGTCGTGCCGACGTATTTTGGAAACGTGTTTTTTGAGATGCCGAAAAATTCTTGGAACCGTCAAGTAAGTGTAAGCACCCAATTTTGTCTGTACCTATTATTTATCAAAACGTGTTCAGAAGAAGGCACCGCAGAAACGCTATTGAATCCCCCCGCGTTCTTTATTATTTCCATAGCGGATCCTCGGGGTGATATCGGAAATGAAAAAAAAAAAAAATCGACCTGACGTGGTTTTTTATTGAAATTTTGATTAAGTTAAAAACTATCATCGACAACGCGGTCAAACCAGATTTACAAAAAAAAAAAAAATACCGGCCAACGAGAGGACTACGGGGGGAAAGTAAGAAAAATAAGTAAGGAAATTTCGATTTTTAAGCTGACTAAAAATTTAATCGTTTTATACATTTTTTTTTTTTTAGGGTCACGCCTAGTGTTGAACCATTCGAGTGAAATAAAGAGCCTGTGGGGGGGATCGCCGTGGGCAGTTTAACGGAACGGGTCACCGGGACAGAAAAAAATGTCAACGAAACTTTTCCACCACGTTCTTTCGCGCGGTCGGTACAGGGACGCGGTGTCCGTCTAAACACGTCAAATCGTTCTCGAGACACCGTGTTGTAAATAACTAGGTGTACGTACGCGACGTCGACAAAACGATGGAAAAACGACAAGACGTCCGACGAAGAGAAAAGGACACTGTTGCCGTGTCGCACGTTCGCGGAAATCCGGTCTTAACGGTACGTCTAGACCACCGCGGCAGCTGACGCGCACGGAATCATCGTCGTGCACCCTACGACCGGTTACAGGGTTTTGGTGAAAACGAAAAAACGGGGGAGACGTCGCGGTAGGGCGCGTGACCCCCAAAGGGTCACCAGTCGCGGCGGCGGCGGCGGGGAGCGGCGTGGGTAAACAACAACAACAGACCGGCCGCGGTGTAACGGCGGTTTTGTCGGCGGGGCCCGTCGTCGAGAGGTGGTTACCGAACCCCGGGCGGCGGGACGTATCGGCGCGCATGGGGAGGGTGTGTGTGTCGTTACCGGGACGTGGAAAATCGACCGTTTTTTTCGTTTGTAACGATCTTCACCATGCTTCATGGACCGGGGAAATTCAAGCGACGAGCGAACCCACCCGTCAAGTGGGTAACGAATGGCAGGTGATACTTTCGTCTGACGTGTGTATTTTTTCGGAGAAAACACTCGGCGTTTTTTCACTCGACAACAGACGCGCACGCGACGGCGTCGCTTTCGATTTTTTGGCCAGTTCTGTCTTTCGGCCGCGTGGGAGTGAACAACAACAACGACGACGACGACAACAACGTGTGAGGAAAGTCTCGCGGGTAACGATTTATTATTGTTTTCCCCCCGGTTTCGCCGACGAGAAAAACCGTTATTCCATCAATCCCCCGCGTTCGTCGACGACTGGGGAGGGTGAAACGTCGGGGAAAAAGTGCGAGAAAACTAACCGTTCGCGCGGTAGAGCAGCAACGACGACCCGAATCGTTGGCTACCCCCGCGGCCGTCGTTTCCGGATCGTCACCACGACTGTCCCGTAAAACGAATTATATATACGATACGACACAACAGTTGTCGAAACGTCGCGTCGGACTTACACTCTGGCGCGCAAGACGGTCGGCCGGAAGAAGGAAAACACAAAAAAAAAACACACCGGTCGCGTCGAACACCCACTGCGCGCGGACGTTTTTTTCGGAAAACCACACGAACAAAAAAAAATCACAAAAATAACAACAACCGAACGAACGCGATATTATTCACGTGACCAAAAACCGCGTCGGGCGGTCGTGTCGTCGAGACGGCGGCACGCGCGTATCCAACAACGACGAAAACGCGACACTGTCGACGGGCGGCGCGGTGTGTACTGGCGGCGGCGGCGGCGGAGCGAGCGGCGGCCACCGTACGACGGACTCGGCGGCTCCGTCGTCGTCGGCGTTCGGCCGTCGTCGGCGGGGCGCGCGAGCTAGCGAGCGGCCGCCGGCGTTCCCCCCCGCGCGCGCGATCGGCGGGCGTTTCCCGCGCGCGCGTTTCCCGTTCGCGTGTTACCGAAACACCGACCGTACGGCGCCGTATGTAAAACACTCACCCGTCCGCGGATTATACAATTTTATATTTTTCTCGTCGCGTAAAACACGCACCGGCGTTCGCGAAAGGTTTTCCCGTCCGGTTTTTTCACACGTCCGTTCGTTCGAAGCGACGCGAAATTCGTAGCGAGCCGACGACAGACTCTCCACGAAGGTTCGGCAATACGCCGCGCGGCCCGGAGGATCGGGACGACCGTAAAAAAAAAAAAAAAAACGTGAGAGGCGGCGGAGCTTGCGCGTGCGAAAGGAAAAAGACGCGCGTCCGCTTTGTAGAGCGTCGGGAAAAACCGGTACAAGGAGATCCTCCTGGCCGGGCGCGACCGACCGACCGGAGATCCTGACCACTCACTCTCGTCGTCGACTGCCGGTCACGGCCGCCGCCGCCGCCGCCGCCGCCGCCGACGCGCGTGACCCCAAACTCTGGGCCTACCCCGCCGCGCGTATATTATATAAAAACGACCAGAATTTTATTTTTAACGACCGAGTTTCTTTCTCGTTTTTCGCCCGATCACGGTGACGCGTACACGAGTCACATTATAGGTTGTCAGTCAGGTTTTTAGATTCTGAGCGAAGAACGTATTGGTTTTTTACGATGATGTATTTTATTCTTATTTTCAGCGATCGTTGTAAAAAAAACTGCACCGTTTTTAACGTACCTTAAAAGACGGATAATAAAGGATCCGAGACGGCGGGTACTCTATTCGAAGCGTTTTTTTTTTTAAGATTATTTTCAAAGTTCCGAGGAAAAAAAAAAGACTTTTCCAATTGCTCCGATCGACCAGACATTCATTTAATAATGTGTCATTTAGGAGGGTCTCGCGAGCAAAATTTCGGTCGGTTTCGATCAACTTTAAAATTTTCGTCATTTTGGGCGGCCGCGGAGTATTATTTCTTACGGGACGGACAAATAATAATTTGTGTCACGTCGATTTATTAGTTTTTTCTAATTTTTGTGATCTGCACTTTTTCTAGTAGAAAAAATGCTCCGATGTATACTTTTAAACCGTATTATATAACTTTAAAAAAAGTGTTTGTATTGAAAAATCGGTCAATGACAGTGTTTCGAGAAACATGTATAGATTGTATGTCTAAAGTTACAGACTCCTAACAAAAAAACTTTAAACAAATATGATAAAACTTGATGATTTTTTTTGTTTAATGATTTGATTGAGTATACCTATATTTAATACTATACGATGAACCTGAAACGTTTATTTTTTAGTCGGTTAGTACAGTTTAAAAACAAAAATTTTACATTTTAAGCATACTATAGTCGAGGATTCAACAGTTTATGACGAGTAAAAATTTACGGCACATAATTCTGTCATCATAATACGTAGGTGTATCCGTATATTTTATCACCCGTGCAGGGTCGTGTTTAAAAATGCTTAATGGGAGGGGCACGAAAAAGAAAATAAAAATCAACGATTTTCGAGGTGAAACAGATCTATAAGGTCACTGATCCGAGTGGGTCAGTGTTTCGGATGGTGATAGATGACGTGCATGCAAGTCAGTAATCAAAAACGATCCTATAATAAAGTGTTTCGCAATCGAGTAAAAACAGAAAGAAAAAAAATGATCCGATTCGGTTTCATATAATAAAAGTCTGTGAAAATGTCGTTTGGATACGTTTTCGAAATGTATAACACACTTATATTTACATATTTATTGTATTGAAATAATTTCGTACGTTTTACGGACAGTTATGGATCAAACGGTGTGATATGCGAGTGTATAAGGATGAGGAAAACGAAAAAGGTTGATTACGCGTATCGATTGTGATGTTGCGGGAAAAAATAAAATGTTAAAAATACGGTTTTCGGGAAGGCCATTTGTGCCTCGCTATAAGGCCATACTGCACGCCGTAGTAAAATACTATCCGAAAAACCGTTTTGCGGCGAGCTCGATTTTTTTTCGTATTTTTTAAATCGGATTTTTTTAATTGCGAAGATTTAAGACGTCTTTAAATTTTGACACAATATCATATTTAGTATACTATCACGTTATGTCGTCGTACAGTATTTAGAAAAATGGTTAAAACTCGATCGTCGCGTTCTACAAAACGATGTCGTTTTCACAGCGCTAAATTTTTACACAAACTGATTTCAAATAATTAATTCGCGAGTGTTTTTCCCGCGAGAACACGCGCTGTTCTCGTACGGCTCCGATATCAAAATCTATAAAATATCACAGTATAATACACGGACGGTAATGCAGCACGTTATATATATGTATTATTATTGAGACGATCTACTCCCAAAATTGGATTATACGTAATATTGTACAGAGCAGATTTTGTTTTCTTCACTGCACGCGATCAAACTGCGCGTAAATAATTTTCACCTCTTGAGAACGAAAATATTGAACATGGACGACAACAACGGTATTATTACACGCGAATGTGTAAAACAAAACGAGAGCGAAAAATACTGCGCACCCGATTCCGTCCGCGTAGGTTTTAGTTAATGACAAACAAAAAAATTAATCCCGCTAAAAGCCGAAATAATAACCAGCTGCGGGTTTTCAGATTTCAGTAGAAAAAGTCAAAACCGACTTGACTTTTTCACTTCAAGATATCGTACGAGTCGCCCAGCCTAATTGAAAAAGTATATACATATATTATGACAATAAACGCGGTATTTTTCGCAAATTGAGACAAACGGTCGGTAATCATAATATTATTCGATATCAAAATTAATTGTTGTGCACACTTAGTATGGTCAACAAACCCAATATTAACCCATTATTACGAATGAAAAACCTCGAAAAATAAACAGCCTAAAATCAAACGAAACTTTTTAAACATTTTTTTTTGAAATCGTACAGAGATACTACTGTTGCCCAAAAATTTCAAGACGATTGTTTTCGAAATTATGGAGGAATAACTATGAGGGTATACGCGTTATCGACAAGATGCCGTTTTTCGGTGGTCTTTTCCGTCGCTTTTTGAAAAAAAACTATAGAGAAAAACGACCTCTCCGATGTATGCACCGTCCTGATCCGATTCGCTAAAAACAAAAGGTACTGCAGAATATCACGTAGAAATCGGTGCACTCTTTCTGGTTTTTTTTAACAGTAATAAAAAAAAGCCGGGATACGTCTAGGTCACTTGGGTAGCTGGACTACGCTTTTCGGGTGGGTCACTAGGTTAGAAGTTGTGGTTTAAACGCGTTATTTTATGTCCTAACCTAGCAGATTGAAATCTCGACTGTAAGCTCGTTGAACCTTTGTTATTGACGTATTTACGAAATTTCAAGTCGAACGTTTTTGATGATGTTTTCTCCTCATAACTCCAAAAATAATTTAAAAAAACGCTTCGAATAAAGTACCGTCTCGGATCAATTACCCGTCTATTGAGGTGTATCGCGCGTTAAAATCTGAGCGATACTAGAAAAAGTGATCGCGAAAAGACAACAAACAAAAATCTAAATCGACGTGTGAAAAACACCTTTCCCGTGGTCGTTCGTCCCTGTCGCAGGGAACACGCCCGGAATATCGAAAATTTCCGCGACTCGCTCAAAAACGATCGATTTCAGCGTTACATCGGTGTAACCTGTAGAAATGTTGAAAATCGGCCCGTTTTCGTTTTTTTCCCTCGGAAAAATAATCGAAATCTCAAACGCCGCCGCTTAGAATACCACCTCGGATCATCGATTACTGCCCATCTTTCAACGGCGTGAAAATCGGAGCAGTTTTACTGTACCGTATAAAAAGTGTCGATAGAAAACAAAAAAAAGTCATCCTTGCAAAACCACTCCACGAGCTCGGTGACGCTCGGAAGCTATAGTGTATGATGACGTTCGAGCGCGTTACGAGTTACACGAAACGCAACGGTCCGACAGAACACGGCCAATCGGTCGGTCGATAATATTTCTTCTTTTTAAAACGTACAAGCACTGCGCAGCCCTCCAGGTTCGCCGTTATGACGTGGTGTACTTTTACCTATACATTATCCGAGGTTTATAGATAATAGTTTATAGATAATAATCTATTATCTATAAACCTTGTACATTATCATCGTTACACGTTACGCAAGGTCGACGAATAATAATAATTATTCCAGACGCGCGTCGCGACGACGTGGTCACACAGTACACGCGGGGGTAGGTACGACGGTTCGTAGCGAAACACAATCCGAATGTATAATCCGCGCGTATCGTGAATAATAGAAAAAGATGAAGAAAAAGAACCTAACTTATCCGTTTCGGTATAATGTACTAACTATTGTAGTAAATAACTAAACAACTTTTTATCTTTCTTCCACTGTAATCGTTTTCAAAACAGCGGGAAACGGCGTTCAGGATGGGGGCGCAACACACATCCGTTAAATACGCGTGGTTATCGCGAGTTCCGCCAGAGCGCGGCTCGTACGTATATGATAATCTTACGGCAGCAGTATCATCCGCGGTAGCGTTCGTTCGCCGAAACGAAAATTGACCGATTTTTGAGAGAAAAAAAAAACCCCGTTACCAACGCCGTATCCGTAGGTGTACGCATTTTTTTTTTCTC
>CM029357.1:44431495-44483701 GCA_017140985.1 Hormaphis cornu | reverse complement strand
TTTTCCCGTCGAAACACTCCGTACTGAAACGCTGCTGCACGGTCTCGTGAATCGTAACGATATATTACGTCTCGCAAACCGACGCACCCGCGAGCATACAATATTGTCATACTAGAAATATCGTGCGATATACATAATGCGATATATAGTGTCCACGAAAAATTGTAAAAAAATAAATTCGAAACGCGGTCGGTATGTTTATTTAAATACGTAAAACAGAAACGTTATCGCGTCGATATTATGTAAAAAAAAAGAATACTCACGCCGGATTATTCGACGGTGATTCAACGCTATAGGAACGCGGGGAGATTAATGAACATCGTAAAAGTGTACGATATTATTTCACTACACGTATTATTCATATCATCATTCGTATTAAAATTATTGTTATTATTATTCAGCTGCTGCATTCACGAACACGCATAGCGGCCAGGACGGGGGCTCACCCGCATACTATACGTATTTGGTTCGACGGAGTAGTGCGACTACGTTTTGGGTGGGTCACTGTTTCGGGAGTTGTTGACGTATTTCGTTCGATATCCGATAAAGCGACGGAATCGGAAAAATATACCCCGATTCTGAGGCGAGCTTATCGCGAGTAAACGTCCCGGTGCAAAAACCCAAATTCGACGATGAAAATTCAATTAAACTTTTTTTTTTTTTATACTTCTACATTTTTGTCGTATCGGATGATTATTTTCGAAATTACGGAAACGAAATGACTACGCGCTATACGCGATTCTAATGAACCCGTTAAAAATCTTTAAAACCGATATGGACGAAAAAATCGAGCGATTTTTCAAAATGTTCGGTGCACAGAGTTAGATGTTGTGTTCAAGTAAAAAGAAAAAAACCGACCCGTTTATGAATGAAAAACCTCGAAAAACGGCTAATGAAACTGTTCGATTATGTATAGCGTGACGTATATTATCGCATACAATTTCGAGACTCCTTCGTTGTTGACCGAAATAAGGTTTTTCGCAATTTTCCGGCGACGTTTCCCGTGGCGTTAAGAGAAACTATTGAGAAAAATACCATTTTGATCGCTCAAAAATAAAAAAATACGCATGTCCAATACGTAGAAATCGGTGCAATCTTTCCGGTAGAAATATTTTGTTAACGGTATAAAAAATAATAACAAACGCGTCATCGTAAAACCAATGGCTAATTCCTCGCTCCGTTCAAAATCTAATGCGCCCGCGGATTGTTCGATACTGATTTTGGCATTCAAAACCATATTGGTGGTCTACGACGTATTCCACTGCTGCTGCTGAACATGCATCGCAAATATGGGCTCACTTACCCGTGTGTACAATAAAATTATATGTAATTATACGCGTAACGATAATATACGAGTGTGCAAGCAACGTACATCTTTCGAGGCTGAAAAATCGGTAAAACTCGTGTCACGATCGGCGGCGGATGATCGGCTGAAAAAATGGTTTATAATAATTTTTCTGTAAACAGGCCCGCCCAACTTGAAATAATTTTTTTCCATTAAACCTTTCAGATTCCGAGCGTCACAGAGATGCGTGTTTATGTTTTCGTGCGTCAGGCTGCGAGACGTGCGTTTGAGTGTTGCTCCGATGTCGACGGTCGGTCGATACGTTTTCTGGAAACCCGACAGTTACGGCGCATCCACGGCGCGTCGCACTAAACGTTTCGCCGGATTTTAAAAATTAAAAAAAAAGTTTTAAGTACACAAAAAAAAAAAAAATTTCGAAAAAACCGGTAAAAAATATGCGGCAAACGCGGTGCGATCGAATCGATTTTGTTTTACGGCCGTGTAGAAATGAAGCAGTTCTAAGAAACTTTTTACGCGACGTTCACGTAAACGCTATACAGGTTTGACACCGATTATTCAAATCGTTTTTGAGCCGAGCATTAAACTTTGAAATTGTCAAAAAATTCCACGTATTTTGTGGTTTTTTTCGATAAAAAGTTGAATTTTAAAATAAAAGCTTTGAAATTTTAACACGAGGTTGAAAAAATACGTAGTTGAATATTTTACCAAAACAATTTTGAAAATCGCGCTTGATAAACGTATCTTTTAATTTTTTTTTTTCTTTCAAAATGGAAATTCGGCAAAAATTAGCGATTTTTGAGATTTCTTTTTTTAGATAATTTTTGTTACTAACTCAGTTTTAAAAAACTTGAAAATGCAGTATGTTTTGTAAAACATACTAATTCGGTTAGTACGCTACTAGGCGATATACCTAAAACATATTTTAAAAATTAATGCGTTCTAAGTTCTTTCGTACTAGTTTCGATTTCGTAGCTAGATGTCTGTAACTTTGAACACACAATCTACACATATTTCTTGACATACCGTCGTCGTTGGCCAATCTTTTAAAACAAAAAAATACCTAATCATACGGTTTTACTCTGCTGGTAAGAGATGTTTTTAAGTAATTAATCGTACGATGTAATATCTAACAGCTCTCACACACTTAAACGATTCTCAACAATCCGGCGCGTTTCCTTTATCTACCGTTTTCGTTTTTTACAAAAATAGTCACAAATTTTATTAGGACACATCATTGCGCTAGGTCGTGTTATACGACATTATTTTTACGTTGTTTGATTTATTTTTTTTAATTTTTCGTCTCCGATAATACGGTCCTAAGTAACTGTACTATACGCAGTGTATCAACAACCAATGGATTGTAAATAATATTATATGACCGCGTTGAAGTATAAAAACGAGAATAATTAGTAGACTGTGCGCGCTGATCTCCTCTCCTGCGTATATACTACCGTCGTCACTTGCCGCGATTCTCGTTCGTTTTTTACTGGACCGGCCTTGGACAATATACGATACGGGTCGCAGAATATGATGCGAATCATTCGAGTTGATTTTCGTGACATTTCCAAAATCCTCCGAACACGTATTGTTATGAACCAACTTTGAGCGGAGAATTTTTGTGAAAATAAAGCCGGTATAAAGATCGCCTCGGGCGGGTCACTGATTTGAACGTATTGTTTGATATCTGAAAGCAATGATGACGGATAATCGCCTTCGAAAAAACGATTCTGAGCGAGCTGCGTGATCTGATATACGTTGTGGTACCTATATTAGTAGGCATGACTTTAGCATTATAACAATTATATAATACGAATTATAACGTTGTCTCTATACCTGTCGTGGGCTTTGAAACCATATCCAACCGAAATTCATTCACCAATATAATACATTATTCCCGAGTGACTATACTTTTTATTTGAAAATTTCACCCCTAAGGGTTGTCTCAAACATAAATTTTGTCGAAAATTATATTAATTTTTGTTGCTATGTGTCAAATTTTATTTTACCGTTTTTTTCGAGGGGAGGGTTTCGGGTATAAATTTTTTTAAATTGAAAATTTTGAAAAAAAAACACGTCATGCATAATGCACCAAGGATGTGTACGTTGGACTTTCAGAAAACGTTTCGACCGTCAATAGGAGCAATGTCCTAGAGGCTCACGTCACAGACGGAAAAATAAAAATGAATTGTAAAACGCTCGGAATCTAATAGGAAAAATGCGAAATTTCTCGTAAAACCTCGACTACTTTCTCTCGCGTTGCGGCGTTTGCGGTGTTGCGGGTGAATCCACACACGCGGCGTGTACTATAAAAGATACAAACGACGTTTCGTGAAAGGTTTTATTTTCTAGCGTGTACACATCCAGATAGAGTATAAAGCTTTCGAATCCACGTAGGTCGAACGCACGAACCGCGTGTATAAGGCGGGATCGGGATAATAAGAATATGGGTTTTCGAAATAATTCTGCAAATATATTTTTTTTTCAAATTTACGACCAACTCGATGTTTTCACGCGTCGGAAGCGCACTACACAACACGTGTCTCGCGTTATTTCGCTTACGGAACGATGATAATTTTTAACCGCGTCGCGAAACTTCGAAAAACGAACTTTTTTAAACGCTCGTGCGGACCGCGTTTATACAACGTCGTCAAAAGTACAATATAATACGCGATCGAAGTTGCTCGTCTCCGTAGGCGGCATCTTTCGATACGAACCGACATATTATTGTTAGCCGATGACTTTCGTTTGTCTTTAAACCGAGAAGAGTGCGGATCATCGGCCTACACTAACAAAACGAACCGACTGTTTGATCATTTATAGTGTTTGATTGGATTCTATACGTGTACGTGGCAAGGAACGAATCTCGCACTCGACTACGAGCAGTCACCCTGTACACGTTTGCCATAATATTATGTAGAATGCATTTAAAATTGTTTTTTTTTTTTCTACTTTTCGACGGGAACGAAACCGGTTTTGCACGCACACGCTGTACGGGTCACACGCTCGAGAGAGAGGAGCGGCGCGCGCACGGTGCCACAGCAATTTATATTAATAATGGACTCGCGCGCGGAGGGTTCGGAGTTTGGCGCGAATTCTCGGACACCACCACCTTTTTAGGGGAAAATATCCACGTCCGAACGGCGGGAAAAAACGAACCGAAACGGGCGGTATTAATTTTATAATGTATTATTTTGCTCGTCAATTTCCAGTCCAATATTATCACCACGATGTAGATATTATTTATACGTACGCAGTTTTCAAATCGTTTGCAGCGCGATCGATGGTGTACGACAAAACGTGCAGCGTATCGGGCGAAATGGAAAACTCGTTCAAAACGTTATATTATGGGTATAACATAAAACGGTTCTAGAAACCGCGGAATATTATGCGGTCGTCACGTTAAAATCGGCATTTTATAATACGTTTATCTTACAGACAGACGCCTACATCACGTTCTACATTTGGTATTTCAAGTGTACGAGATTTTGTACCATAATATTTTAAAACTAAACTTGGTCCAGTTCAAAACCTATACGCGAACATTTTGCATCAAAATCGATTTGTCTTTTTTTTTTTTACTTCTCCGTTCTATCCCCGCGTTAGGTTATAACTATACAGTGTATCTATTGTAAAACCGTAAATTTCGAATCGGATTCACTATCCAATAGTTTATATGACTACAGTAGTTGACGTTTTGTACCGTGTTATGTTTATGTGAACAGTTTAAAAGTTAAATTTTGTATTTTAATAATAAACCGTTTTGCAACACGCACATTTCTACGTTTTTTTTGTATGCTTGAATGTTTAAAACGCGTATAACCGTACAGGTCCGGCACATATCCGGATGGATAGTTTCGTTTCCGCGCGTACAAGTCATTTTCGTGTATACGCGCATTGTAAACAAAAACATTTTTTTAGATTCCGAGAGCAACGAAAAATCTGTTGCTTTTGCCATGATGTTTTTTTTTTTTTTTAGTGTAAACACTTTTTAAGGTATGATAAATGCTCCGAGTTTTAAAATTGTCTGAAAGGTCTTCGGACCGATCTGGTACTATGAGTGGTCGCAAATTTGAAAGTTCAAAATTGGAAAAAGTCACAGTCATGAAACTAAAGAAGTAATGAAACTCAAGAAACATTATGATTACGGCAAACGCGTTTTTGACACGTCGATTTAGTTTTTGGGCCGAATAATGATCGAAACAAGCCGAAACATTTACGCACCGTTACAATACACGTAAGATACAGGTGGGAAAAGAGCTTCAAGTGATTTCGAAAACTTTTGACATAGGTACGCTACTTTGAAAATCTTGAAAAATTTACCAGGACGTATACTAGACAACCGAGCTCGCTCAGAATCGTATTTTCGAAGGCAATGATTTCAGATATTAATAATAATGCGTTTGAACCACAACTTCCAAACCAGTGACCCACCCAAATCGTAGTCGCTACTCCGTCCAATGTGACCTCCTACAGTGATCCCGGCTTTTTAGATTCCGAGCGTCATCGAAAAATGTATTGTTTTTACAATGACTTTTTTTTTTTTTTTTTTTTTGTGTACATTTTAAAGAGCATAAGGAATTGAAAAAGTTACAATAAAAAAACTGGGTAAAATTTGACCGAAAACGCAAAAAATTACGGCTAACGTGTTCTTGACATAATCGGTTTAGATTTTTGGCCATACAACTACCAAAACAATAGACTATCTGTAACTTTTACACGATATTTAAACAGGTAAAACACGCGTTCGGTTCAAGTTTCAAGTGATTTCGATACATTTTGAGCTAAGCAAAAATAATTGTTTTCAAAAATTTCCATTTTCTCTGTGGTTTTTGTTCGATAATAAAAAATGTTATTAAATTTAAATTTTGCTCATTACTTATTTTAAGGAAAAAAATTCGTAAATCACACAAATCTGCTATGTGCGAATTGAAATTAAACCGCGTTACGTAAAAAACAAAATGTTCTAACCGAGAGAAAAAAATTCAAAACGATCCGCCGATAGATTCCGAACGCGTACGAAAAATGTGTGTTGAAAAACGGCGTGATTTCGATACAACAACGAAATTACGCGCACGTATCAATCGCACACGTTGATACTAAAATCTCAAATAATGATGGTCCAACAACGTTTTGAAATTTTCACACGTTATTTAAACTAATCATTTACGCGGATTTTCGAACCGTTTTTATTGTTAAACTTGGTTATCGCCAGGACGTATATTATAGCAGACAAGAATCGAATTTTTCGAAGGCGATCGAATTCATCGTCGCTTCGGACCGCAACTTCCAAACCCTGCGCCCAAAAAGCGTAGTCGTTACCCCGTCAAACTAAGCACGCGACCGAGTGTGTAGAGCGATCTCGGCTTTTTTTTTTTTTAAACTATTGAACGCGACGCGATCACGTAGCGCGTGCGTGTGCGCGAGAACTCAATTAAATAAAAATAAACACACAATTATTAAAAAACAAATATTTAATAAACTCTGCCGGGCAACCGTTTCTTCCTTTTTTAACATTTTTCTCCTGCACTCGAACATTACTATACACAGCCGCGTTCGCTAAAAACGCGCGTGTACACTCGTTTACCTTGAGAACGGCGTGTGGAAGAAAAATGAAGAAAAAAAACTCCTCTTCACGAAACCGGTGACCGATACGCGCGTATCGTCGCGGCGCGTGCAAATCCGTTGTCGGCCGCGAGACGAAAAAAAAACGCGCGAGATCGTGGCGAAAACACCGGGGGCACATATTGCGCGATCCGGGGGCGCGAAGGGCGACCCCCGTACGATTACGGATCGGGGAAAAAGTAAAAATTCCCCCCCGGTGAAACGTAATAGTTAAAATTTTCAACCGCACTCGTCAATATCGGTTATGTCAACAACGTCGAGTCCGCGAAAAAAGTTTCTGCGATTTTGGTAAAAAAAAAAAATAACGTCACTTACGACCGAATCGCCGTAGACGACGACTAACGTGTAAAATATGTTGTTAAATGTACCGTAATTTTATGGACGAGAAGACTTTTGAACGATTATGGCTATGAATTCCAAGATATTATAAAAACAGTTGTCGGGGAAAAGGTCAGAAAGAGCATTGCGATCAACGCACAGCCCAAACCACTGGCCGGTCTAGAGACTTTAAGTTTCGCACACACGCACACACGGAGATTCCTTGTACAACGAAGGCGAGCACCGAGAAAGGTTCTTTCGACCCTTAAAGCTTTTTTTTAAAATTCTCCCCTCGAGGCGGTGAAACAGCCGGGTTTCCGAATTCGCGGTGTGCTCGTTTTTTAAATTTAATTTGAAATCAATCTCTGACCGACCGAACCCCGGGCGGGACGGCTAGTGAAAATTATAAACACAATTTTAGCGGACGATTTTTCTGGCTTTTTAAAATCTTAATTTGTCCAAAAGTCGAGCGATAAGAAAAAAAATTATAAGCCCCGAACGGTTAAATTTGTATAAAAAAAAATTTCTTCAATTCACGTTTAAAAATTATAAAATAAGATTTTAACACACGACATTACTTTCTTCTTCCGAGGACGCGCGACCGGGCGGCGGTATACCGCGCGCTCGACAAATACTCGCGTACAAACGCTATAGGTATAAGAAAAGCGGTTCGAACCAGGGACGACCCGGTGAACGGTATCGATTTTCCCGCGGGTCGCGTGTCGTGTGTGCGCCCCCCACGTGTAGTTTGTGTTGTGCGTGGGCGGAGGACGTTTATTTTTATTACACATCCTGCAGTGGCGTACCGTGGATCTTTTGACAGTGGCGAGGCGAACTTTTGGTGAATTCGGAGGCGAGGCATC
Source organism: Hormaphis cornu (assembly GCA_017140985.1). NCBI lineage: Eukaryota > Metazoa > Arthropoda > Insecta > Hemiptera > Hormaphididae > Hormaphis > Hormaphis cornu. Next base: position 44,475,592 of record CM029357.1, on the reverse strand, counting down.
GTTTCCCGAACGAGGCGACGAAAGTATAATACGCCGCGTATGACGCAAAAAGGGTCGCACTTTTGAGTACGTTTCGGGAGAGTTAAAAAAAAAAACACTCTGGAATCGGGCCGTTTTTCGCACGAATCGAACAAAAGCCATTTTTTTAGTGTGTTAGGGAGGAATATAGGTCTGCAAGACTTTCGGTCGGTAAAACGTTACGTATAGGCAATAGTATTGAAAATCCGCGGTCGACTTGTTTTGCCAGAAACGGCGTTATGGAACCTTTTTGCACGAACTAAATCACATAACATACACGGTTACATATTTTTACGATTACTATTAATTGTGTAGTCACGAGGGGAAGAAAAATCGGGATCACTCTAGGTCGCGTGGTAGTTGTTTGACAGAGTAGCGAACACGCTTGGGGTGGGTCACTAGTTTAGAAGTTGTGGTTTAAACGCATTTTATTTAATATCTCAAAGCAACTAAAAATATAATCGTCGTCTTCAAAAATACGATTCTGAGCGAGTTCTGCAGTTGTCTATAGTATACGTCCAGGTAAAAACCAAATTTAACAATAAAAAATTCCGATCGTCCACACAAACACGCACGAAGAATATTGATTTAATTAACGGATGAAAATTTCAAACCATTTGGACCGTTATTTGAAGAGTATGCGCGCAATTTCATCGTCATAACCAAATTGCACCGTTTTTCAACACGTTTTTTGTACGCGTTCGAAATCTATTTGGCGAATTTTTTTTTTAATTTCTTTCATCAGATAGAAGATGTTGTTTTACGTAACAGATTTTAAGTTCAATTCTTAAACAACAAATTTGTGTGACTCACTTATTTTTGTCTAAAAATAAGTCAAAGGCTTGACCAATTTTCGACCATTTTCCGACTTAAAACGACTAAAAAAAAAAAAAATCGCGATTGTTAATTTCCGAAATTTTTTTTCTATCTTATACTTTTTTGTTAACCTTGTGTTAAAGTTTTGAAACTTTTCGTCGAAAATTAAATTTTTTATATCGAGCCAAAACCACAAAAAAAAAATAAAAACTTTCAAAGATTCTAAGGTTCTATACTTTGCTCAACAATTGTCAAAATCACTTGCGACTTGGACCAAACCTGTATCTTACCTAATTTAATATCGTATAAAAGTTTCAGCTAGTTCCGTATACTATTTTGGTAGTCGTGGCCAAAAAAATTAATAGATTATGTCAAAAAACACGCGTTAGCCGTAATTTTTAACGTTTTCAGTCAAATTTGACCTTGTTTTTTTTATTGTAACTTTTTCAATTTTGACCCCTGAAATTACAATTAGAGTCCCAAGACCTACCTTTCGATAGAGGCAGAGAAAAAACATCATTGTAAAAACAATACATCCTTCGCTAACGCTCAGAATCTAAAAATACTTATATCGACTTAACGGCATATTTTTTTTTTTAATGTCTGCAGACAGGTATTAAGTAAAGGGTAAGTATGAGATCTGTTGAGTATCAACACCTCTGGTGTTTGAAAAGACTGCTACGTCGGTTAATGAAAATTAATGAAAAACGTTAAACCTCGTGTGATATCGAGTTAAAATATTATTGTCAAAAGTGAATCGGTACCGATTTTCACGTAAACGAAACAGCCACGTGCAGCCGGTAAATTCCAGTGAAAATCTAGCGAAAACCTCACGTGCTAATGTATACATTGACGCGAAATTTTACGACGGCAATATCACATGTAAATGCCTTATGATATAGTACTGTTATTAGTATTACGGCGGACAAGTCCAACAGCTGATATATACATAGTGAGGTATGTATAAATTTAATTGATTGAACACTGTTTGAGAACTAAAACTGACGTACAAAGCCTATATTTGGCTGCAGATCACTAAAAGAATTAGGCTACATGTTACACGAGTGAAGGTTCGCGACGCACATAAGCCGGGTACTTATGGAGTTCTCGAGGAAGTTTGACGGCTATAGAGCGGAAGGGGATAGATGGGAAGATATAATTTATACTAGTTAGTACCTAGTTTAGAGGTCACACATTGAAATAATTATTACATAAACAAATTTTGGCCATAGGTAACATCCAAAACAATATTCGGAACAAGCTGAAACTATTACGTAGTATTTAAACAGGTAAGATACGGGTTCGACTAATGGGATTTCGAAAATTTTTAAGTATATAGAACTTTGAAATTCTCGAAAAATTTACCGGGAAGTATACAGACAAATACTGAGCTGGCTCAGAATCGTTTTCTCGAAGACGGTGACCAAATACACGCGATCTTGAGCGATCCCGGTGTAACTATGACGTTTGCGCCCTCGGTACGATTGTTCTAGGATAATTATAACTTTGGTCCAAAATGTATTGCAAGGGCGCGGACGACGAAGAATATTATTCGCGACAACAATGCTGTAAAAATAAAAAAATGTGAAATCATTGAAGTTGCCGAAAAATGTATAAACATCGTGGAACCGTTTTTTGTTAGACAAAATATTAAACTTCAGTTGTAATATTAATAAATTTAAAAAAATGGAAAATTGTTTGCGTAGGTACGTGGGCACGTGGGTTGTTCTTCGGCTCGTTTATTACTTTTTCGTTTTTGTAATAATTTCTATATTTTATAATATCATATTATACGCATATAGTATTGCAGTTTTTTGCGATAATATTACAATATATACGATATATGTATATTTTATTAACCGTCGAGCGCCATTAAATCGAGTGGAAATTTAGGTTAGTTGCCAAAATACGCGATGTTCGCCTCAGGTAAAACACACACAGACACGAATATCATATGTACACATACGTCTGAATTTACCATCCGTTTACTAGGTGCGTATTGATTATTATTAAATGCGAATATTATACGATATGGAGCGATTTAGCGAAAATGTTTACACGAACAAATATTATAATTAACGCCACCGAAGCTAATCGGATGTGATCTATATAGCGCGCGAAAATTATACTTTAACGTGTAAACAATACTGTGAAAATCTAAAACAAAAAATAATTTTCAGCGGAGACTGCTTTTGTTTGGCCACGTCGAATAGGGTGGTAATAATAATAAAACGATGTAATAATATAATAAATTGTATCAGTTCCGAAACGTTTTTGTTCGAATGGAAAAAAGCACAAACCTTAATTTTTGTGTACGTCAATAATAATGATATATATATATAGGTCGAATAAACGTCAAATAAAATGAGCGGTAATCACGAAAAGGGAATGAGCGAAAATCAAATGTTTATAAAAATGTTCTAAGGAAAAAATTGAAAATTCGTAAACGGGGTGCCCGGTATACCTACGTCTCGGACTGGCGATTACGCGGGGTCAGCCGAGTATGAAAATAAGACAACAAAATATGTGATTGTACGGTTTTCTGTAGTCAGACTTTCGCGAAATATACTGACCCTCAAACTGAAAACGATTGATAAATTTTGACTTTAATGTTACTATTTATACCGTTATGAAACGGAAAATTAAAATTACTAAATCGAAACATAATACTCATTTATCGCTGTTCGTTTGCACATAGTAAATATACTGTAGGTTTACAGAATCATTCCGAGAAAATCGAGGTCCAGCATGTGGTTTTAGTCTTCAGAATATTTGAGCAACTGCAGCTCTTATAATCGAAACGCGTAAACGAGAAATCAAAATTCACACGAACTTCGATCAATAAAATATTGTTTTATTATGTAAATGGTATATTATTGTAATGTGTTAGTTTAAAAATGTGACACGTGATGAATACGACAGAATTTCAAGTTATATACTGCTATTTTCTAGGAAACCGGTGAGGAATGACGTGCGCGCGAAGGATAAAATCTTTATGGCGTTAGCGAGAAGAATGCTTTTGGGAAAAGTGGTTTGCGACGCATATAGAATAGGTGAACGACAAACAGAAAAAAGGAGGTCTACACGAGTGTAGTTTTGGTGTTCAAATGGACTACGCCTAATCCAGTGGTCTAGATTAAAAAAAAAAAATGTTTAACTAAAGATATTTACAAAAAAGTTACTGTTACTTTTATTGCTGGTTAGGTAATTGTAAAATGTTGGTTTCGATCTTTTTACGGTTTTTTTACGATTTTCTTGAACGTTTTGAAAGTTTGCACACTTATTGTTCACAGGATTCCTGTTTTTTGGCCGTTGAGAACGAGAGGGCATTTTTTTTTTTTTTACAAATGTCTATGAGTACGCCTATAGGTAGTTAATATAAAATATACCTAACAAATTATTGGAATTCACACTTAGGTAAGTTTTTGGCGAATGTTTGATAATGTTACAACGGTACGACGTCGTCGATCGTTCCCAAAAATAAAATAACAGCAAAATAATACGATACTGTGAGAGCTGGATATTTTAAGAGGGAGCCGACCCACCCTCACCGTCATCCACCCCGACTTCAGTACAGTGACCGAGCAAATATTTCTCTATTTTTGACCTAACTGCAGCAAAGTAACCGACGTAATCCATTAACAGTTTTATTTCTCGGTTTTACTTGCTCTACAGTGAGTGGCGGGCCAGAACCGCCTAAAATATCCTACTTACAAACTGCAACTGTAGGTAAATTATCTTTTATAATCCGACGGACGAAAAAAGGATCATTATATTTGTATAACTTTCGACGAAAGGAACAAAACTCGTTCGCATAATTCTTCAACATCGCAATACGCCCACGACGTCAGTGCACGATAGTTTTCTTTATCGACGATTATTTCGATAGTATTTACCGGAAAACGAAATTAGTGTCAACCGATTCTTTATACACCGCTTTAATCAAATAAAGTTTATCTGTTAAAACGTCTCGCCAAACGGAGTTTTTTTCTTTTTTCATCGTTTTGATTTTCACCGTTCGTTTACACGAGTTTTATTCTCGTTTCTATTTTTTTTTTTCACCCCTCGTTATTATATAATAAAATATGTAAACAATAATATTATCTAAACGCTATTTACCGTCGTAAATATTATTACGATACGAAAATAATACACTCTCGCGGTCATCGCACAACGAGACGCGATCGCAATAATGTTGTGCATTTCTTCTCGGCGCAGGCGACACATTTAATAATAACGATTATTATTATTCGACGCGGGCAAGGTCGAGCGGCGGCGACCCAATATCGTGATAAATATTCTTCGATTTTCACGACATCGTGTCAAACTGTTATAAAACGTATACTTTTTACTATAAAAATAGAATTCAAAATTAATATAGAGTTCAAAATTGAGGCGATTTTTACGACACCCAATGTTGGGGGCAAGCTAGTGAAAAAAATTAACTGCGATAAGTTAAGCTGGTTCAATTGGATTGCCTTCGGTTAAAAGTTTAAAGTTGACAACATCAAAAATTAACTTAGTCGAAAAATAATTAATGATTTTTTTTCTTTTTTTGCTAAAATATTCACAAGTCATAAACCCAATATAGTATAGAGTACAATATCTATAGTTTTTTCAACTTACCTAAATAGTGAGGAAAATAAATGATCGAAATAAAAAAAAATTCAATAAATTATATAGTGCTCGTTGTTAGTTCCACTAGACAACGAAGAAAAAAAAAACAAACACTGGTATAACTCTGCCACAATATGATAATTAACAATAAAAAATTGAATTAATGCAATACACAATTTTTAACTGACTGAATTAAAAACAAAAATAATTAACTTTTTAACCGCGTCGTGTACGCTGCGGTGTATATCTCCATTTTATATTCGAACACAAGTCGTATTTGAACAATACGAATGTGTCTTAATATGCATAATAATGTGCTGTGCATGAACCAAAACCGCTCAATCGTCCTGTTTTAATGACGTCGCCGCAGGTGTACAAAAGAAACCCTTTAATGTTGGACGAGCGATAAGTCGATACGATCGCGCGCAGCAAAAAAAATTGAAATAAGATGATATAATAAACGTAAATAACAACTAAATACAAATTACGACGAACCAGATGCGAGGGAATTGCGTGGGGTCGGGGGAAAACGACAATGGCTGTTATTATACGCGACGACGGAAACAATAATAAAAATCAATAATATTATGGAAGAGGACGAGCTGCGTTCCCTATAGTATATTCTTCGGAATACTAAATAAAATAAAAATTTATACAATATTATCGTGTACGAGAAGCGTGTCTCCGTTCCGGTGGTCGTCGCGTCGGCAAAAACGTAAAAAAAAAAAAATGAATATATACGATTTTAATAACCGATAAAGTTATACCGTCGAATTACGCCAGAGCGCCATCTATACTGTACAGTTCTACAGCAGCTGCCCGTCTATATTTTTAGGCAATCTCAGTTCCTTCACAAACGAAACAATAACTATAATCAATTTTTGTTTTGAAAAAAAAAACAGTACCACCGCGGTAAATGTGCAGTAGCGACTACGCTTTGGGTGGGTCGTTGGTTTCAGAGTTTATCCTTAATACCCGAAAGCTACGATAAATCATTGCATTCGAAACAAAAACGATTCTGATGGAGCTATCTAACCAGCTACCATTGAGTCCTGGGTGGAAATAAAATCTTCTTCCAACTACAAAACTAAATCTATAGTGGGAAAGAATACTTAAAATACCAAATTTCGAGTCGTAAACAAGTGTTGCAACTGACTAAGAAATAAATAAAACACTTTTTACATATTTTTTCGCGTCGTCGTAACAGCCTATCAATTATAGGTGGACTCGACCAAACCATTTTAACCGAAAAATGATGATATAAATCAAATTATAAGTTCAGTATTCGCGTTCTGCAATATTGTTGTCGCGACTCCGCGTGTATTATATTGGACGCGATAACGTGATATGATATCTTAAAGGCTCTGTCAAACAGAACGCGTTATTCACGCCGCGTTAATACCGTCGCGTTCTTAACGCAATCGCCGACGTTACCCACGTCACACAGAAACCAAAAAGCGTCGCGTTATAGTCGGTTCTGCTGTAGTCAATGTAGTAGTATTGTTCATAAGTTTGCGAAGTGTGGTTTGAATATTGAAAATATGTCCTCTAGTTCAGATGAAGAAGAACTTTTACTTTTATACGCATTAACCGAAATTCAACAAAAGAGGAGGCGAATTTGGGTTCATGATATAAATAAAAAAAGAAACAATTATGGTGAGTACCACCGTTTATGTCGTGAACTAGAGTCACATGAAGACCGTTTTTATTTATACTTTCGGATGCCTCAAGACTGTTTTGAAGAATTGCACAAACTACTTTTACCTAGGATTGCAAAACTTACCACAAACTGGAGAAAACCTATATCCGCAAGAGAAAGACTTGCAATTTGTCTCAGGTATGCAAAAAAAAATAATAATAAAAACAAATAACATTTTTAATCAAATTAAATTATTATATTTAAAATTTTTAACTATTTCATGAATTGAAATTTTGAACATATCTGAATTTTTAATCACAGAGGTTGATAATTGTATTCATCAGAAGTATATTCTGTTATATTAGCTGATGATATCACATTTTGAAAAGAATTGGTTTGAAGAAAATCAGAGTCGGTTGAATAATTGCTCATAGAAGTATGCAGGGAGAGTGAACTTGAAGTGCCGCGTTCATCTATTTCTTTTAACTCCATATCAGCGAATAACTTAGCGAGTTCTAATTTAAGCTTTATTTGATTTTTCTCCGAAAACTTTTTAAAAGTTCCTGCGTAACTTAGAAATAAGTGATCGACACTATCATGTGTACGTTTTTTTTTATTTTCCAGATATCCAATTACTTTATCTACGCCAACAGGCTGATCATTAGGTTCTTTACTTTTCATTTTAATTTTCTTCGGTGCTGGTAATATAGAATCAGTGTCCTTGTAAAATTGTGGATCATCTGATTCTTCGATATCGAAAATTGATGTTGATGCCATAGGGGGAGAAGTTATCTGTGAAAGGGATTTTAATTCTTGTGCCTGTGTCTCTAATGGAAAATCAGTTGAAATATTGGATGTCGTTTGTCTTGGAGCTAAACTTTTATCTAAAAATTGTAACTGACTTGCCCACGGCCAATTTTGATATTTTTTAGTGGCTTGTCCTGTTGTACCTTTTGTTTCTTTTTTGTACCGCAAATAGTTGTCTCTTAGGCTTTTCCATTTTTTTTTTAACACTTCTTCTGTGAATAAAACAATATTGTTCAAAATTATTTTTTAGGTACTTAGCTACAGGTGATTCCTATCAGACTATAGGATTTTCATTTCGTGTCGGGCGTACAACTGTAGGCATAATAGTGAAAGAAGTCTGTAGAGAAATTTGGAATATCTTACAACCCGCATATATGCCTAGACCCTCGGAAGAAACTTGGAAAAAATCTGAAATCGGTTATAGAGAAGTATGGAATTTTCCAAATTGCATTGGTAGCATTGATGGCAAGCACATATCTATTAAGTGCCCTCCTAACAGTGGATCAGATTACTTTTGCTACAAACAGTTTTTTTCGATTGTACTCCTCGCAATTGTAGATCCATTTTATAAATTCATCATGGTGGACATTGGCAGTTACGGACGCCACAGTGATAGTGGTATATTTGAAAATTCTTTATTTTATAATGAATATATCAAGGGGAAAACTTTGTTACCTCCTAAGCCACTACCTGGTATGACTGAACTAGTTCCACATGTATTAATAGGTGATGAGGGTTTTGGATTACAAACATATCTCCTTCGTCCTTTCCCTAGGTCAGCAGTTTTACACGATGAAAGAAAAAGAAAATTTAATAAAAGCTTATGTAGAGCAAGACGTGTTGTTGAAAATGTGTTTGGTATACTAACACAAAAATGGCGAATTTTTTTAAGACCTATAGAGAGTGACGTACAAACGACAGAACATGTAGTTAAAGCTGCATGTTGCTTACACAATTTTATAAAAATAAAACAAGGTACGACTATTGTTGACGATAATGAAAATTCACATGAAGTTATTCACGGGCTTACTTCAGCAAGACCAACAAATCGCAGATCATCAACTGCTGCATTCGAAGTTCGAGAAAAATTTGTAAATTATTTTAATCAATGAAATGTGAATGTACTAAGTACTGTAAACTATTGTAATAATTTAATAACAATATTATAATTATCTACGATTTGTTTTTTATTCAGTTAATAACTATTTAATACGTAAATAATCACATTATAAACGTACACATATTACTTTATGTACAATATACATACCATTTTCATTCAATTCGGTTCCAATTGTTTTCCATGTTTCATCCTTTAAACCAACATTCTTATAATTTTTGCTACTTGTATCATAAAGAAACTTATATTTTTTTACCAATTCTATGAGTTGTTCTGTCATTTTTTTAATTAATTTTAAATTAATTAATAAAATTTTCGTTAATTTTTATTGTTAACATCAACAACATACGCCGAATGACAGCTACTGCAAGAATGATATATTCGAAACACATATTCATATGTTTACATCAACAACTGATAAATTATTGTGAGTATTTGTACATTTATTTATATTTATGAAGATATTCCTTCTTTCACCGTTATCTGAACTCCAAAAATAACGCACTACCGCGCGTGATTTTGTGATTTTGTACAACGTCGCGTTCTACCGTCGCGTTCTAACGCCGCGTTAATCACGCCGACGAGCTATGTTTGACAGCCGATATGATTTGTAATTTAATACAACGCGGTTATGTATAACGCGACGTTAATAACGCTTTCACGCGCGTGAATAACGCGTTCTGTTTGACAGAGCCTTAAACGTCGTTCCCTCGATACGGATCTATAGATCCTAGCAGTTTTGACGGTCCAAAATGTTCATAGGAAATGCAAATATGTTTATAGAAAACGATAAACGTCTGGAAAGAGGAAAAACTGAAGCGCAGCTGGTTTTGTTATTGTGCCAATTTTTTTTTGTTAACAATCTTTCATCATGCAATACAATATTGCAGTTAAACAATCGACATGTTATACACCTGAACTCGCACTGCACCGCGGATTAATAATTGTTATTCGTTTGCGCGGAAAGCTAATCGAAAAAAAAATCTAATTTTTTTTGAGAGCGCCCGGCTTGTGCTTTGTAGAATCTATGCTTTTACCCGAAAACGTCGCTACATATCTGAAAATTTCAAATTTTTTGCCGCAAAATTTTCGATTTTGTTCTTTTTTCCGGGCAAAACACAAAAAGTAGGCGAAATTTAAAAAAAGTCTTACCACAATAACGACTTTAAAAATCTGAGCATTCCTTCTACCCGAAAATTTGTTGACAGAAAATAATAAACCTCATTGTGTAAAAACAATACATATTCCTCGCTGACGCTCAGAATCTAAAAAAAAAAAAATAAAACCGATAACGTTTTTAAGGAAAACGAAAATGAAGTCGGACTACGCTTTTCGCACGTGCTGCAGATCTTCTTAGTACGTGTCGCGTCCTCCAGAACTTGACTAATCAAAACTCAAACGAAATTCGATTTATCCGAGCGATCTGCGTTCAACTGCTGCAAACAGTAATAAACATTATACAGACTTTGCAACAATTGTATGTATATATTGGCCAGTCAAAAGTTTCACCGCCCACACCGTCATCGACTTCAATAGCGGCTGGGGGAAAAAAAACGACAAAAACCAATTTTGAATCTAACTTCGTATACTAATGTTAAATATAGGTATACCTAAATAATATTATACTTTATCGAAAATCGTACGAATTTCGTTTGAAACCTTTCAAACTAAAGACGACCTTTACAGCAAACTTTTACGCATAATAAAATCCGTTCATAATATTATCGTTGGCAATTTATATGATTAAACTGCGCGCAAGCTCGTCAATATCGAAATCGTTACAATTTGTAATTGCGTCTTTTATTTGCACTAATTGTATTTTATCTGTGTAAAATATTTAAACGAACACAATCCTTTTTTTTTTAACTTCTGTCAAAATACTGACCGATAAAAATCGGTTAAACTATTTAATCTAGAAACAAAACGTACCGGATTATAGGTATACGGAGAAAATATTTAGCATCCCATCTTAAAACTATAGTATTATCTGCAGCGCACATCATGGAAACGAATTTGCGGGAGTATCGACTGGCATTTTTAAATTTCAAACCCACTAATTAACTCTCGGAACAATTCGCATGGTTTTAGGGCGTTATTTAGCTGTCTTGTGTCGCTATTGTGTAATCAATGAGCCCAAATTCGGTACAATATTAGGAGAGTATATACATATTGTTAAAACAAATTATTTTTTCATTATTTGCCTCCCTTTGAAAATTTCCGGACAAATCCGGTTGGGAGGTGACGCCAAGTAACTGACAAACTTTTCATGTTTCGTTAACTCTCACAACTCGTGGTTTTCAACGGCTAACGCGGAGGAAATCGCAGAAAATTATCGACAACACAAATGATATTTTTAAGCGTGTGTTTTACCTAATTTCTAATAAAAACACGATCAAATTAAGGGGGGATATTCCATAATTTTTTTGGTTAAATGGCCGTTTGATTGAGTATAGTCGTAAAATATAATATCAGATGAACATAAAAAATATTGAAAAAAGTTTTAGTTTATTTATTAGTCAGTTGATACACAGATTAAAAACAGAAATGTTACATTTTAGGTTCTTTCATACTAGTTTAAACTTTGTAGTTTGAAGTGTATAATATGTTACTTCAAATAAGTAAAATCTATACGCATATCATTCTCGATGTACTGTCGTTGGCCAATTTTTCAAAATAAATTTTTTTTTAATGTGATTAGTGTTTAAAATTGACTGCGTTTTTGAAAATTTAATTTCGCGATAATTTTTTTAACAATCAAAATTCCAAATTAAAAAATTCAACGACAGCATACAGGTATCACTCTGAAGCGTAATAGTTTTTCAAAATCAATATCGGTTCATTTTTGTTTCGTTTGTCAAGGATATCGTAAAATAGAAATAATACCTACGCATATAGACGCGCTCTGGCGGATTTCGACGGTGACTTTATCGGAGGTTCGCTTTTAAAACGAGCGAATATAGAACTATTGCAGACTATTGTGGTAAAATCGACTTAAAAAGACGCGCGTCCGGCACAAAAAGTAATAATTTTATTCCAACGCATTACTTTTATTAGCCTAATACGGCCACGCGCCGACCGCTGTATCGTGGGAAATCGCCCGAATCCGTCTTCCAAATGTGCTAAAAAATAATTTGATTCTCGCAGAAATATACTAAAAAGTGAAGAATAAAAATAATCCATTCGGTTCTTAAAAAATGTATTTCTCAGTAAACATTTTATATCGTATTATACACGAGACGGATCTACACTAAAAATCTAGACGCAATAAAAACCAAAAAGTGCACGAGAGAGTGCGTGAAAAAACTATAGAAATGGAAAAAGCGTGGAAAAAATCATGGTAGTATTGTGTAATCGATGACGAAAAGAAAATTTCACGGTTACGTTTTGCACAATGTACATAATAGATGAAACCCGATGCGGCTACTTAACATCGGTCCGACGAAATTTATGCGTTCAAAGTTTTCAACTAATCAGTACAGTTACCGTACGTTCTTTCATGAAATATGTCAACCGGTTAAATTTGTAAGCGGTAGATTAGTTCAAAAAAGCGCAAGTCAAAAAATATAATAAACAGCGTTATACTTCCAATAACCAGAATCCTTGGACGAGCGAGACAAAAATAAACGTATTACTACGTGTTATAATTTGATCGTGAAAACAGTGAGAACAATTTTCTAAATTTTTAACCACATAAAACGCAAAACTATCTTGTTTGGATCGTATATTAAAGTTTCGAGACTTAAACATAAAAACATATAAAGTAACCACCTCGGATCAATTACCTATATTCTGAGGCATCGTACGTTAAAATCGGAGCGTTCATTCTGTTAAAAAAAAGTGATCACGAAAAAAAAACGTCATTTTAAAAACAATACATTCTTTGCTGACGCTCCTCAGAATCTAAAAAAAAATGATGGAGCGTTCCCCCCCATGATATAGTGCAAGTTGTAACGTAACCTCGGTCGGCGGGCTAACCAATACGCTAGAATAATAATAAACTTCGTCGAATTTCCGAGTAACTGAAAAGTATGAGTTGCTGATTTTTTTTAAATTTTTTTTAACACTCACAATTCGTATTATTTTACGGTCCGAAAAGTCGACAAACTTGTGACCTTGTGTCCGCCGCAACACGAATCGGGTTTGAATATAAATTGCACATTTTACTGCTGGCCATAACGTTTTACGTGCTGTACACGAACATTTTGCATTATTGCACTCACGCGCGGTGAACCCGAAATACCGATCGATAATGCGGATAGTATAATATGACTTTTTGCGCGAAAATAATGTATTGTGAATTTTCTCGGAGATTTTTTCGAATAAAATTTATTTCTTAAAAAAAGCCGGAATCTGCACTCTGGGTCGCGTGATGCTGTGGACCACTTTTGGGTCTTTCGGAAGGTTTAATAAGAAATATATCGTACCAGCTGTATAATACGATCGCGGTAAGCAATTTTAAAAGCTCAGTTTACATTTAAACGTTGTGCGGTAACTGCAGTAATACGATTAATCTTTTACTATGGGCGCGAGAATCGAATTTTTAAAACCAGCACCGAAAGCACTGTATATCCGTCTTGTTTAGATCGTATTAATTTTTAGAGACTTAAACGTAAAAACTAAAGGTTTTATGGAACTGCCGTAAAATATCAAGTTCAAAAATTTCAAAGTTTCATAACTCCCTCAAAAACGATCGAAATCGATTAAAATCTCAGCAGTAGACTCGTCAAGTTCTTCTCAAGTCGAACTTTTGAAAATTTGACCATTTTTTGGTTTTTTGCTCAGAATCTAAAAAAATCCCATTGAAAGATATCACATACATCACACGGTGTAAACGAATGTTCTACAGGTGTGTTTAGAATTTTACTAAAAATGTTCGAAAACTGTACAACGGACGATAGAAATCACAGCAAAGTCTCGTTATGGCTGCTCGTTATGTGTTACTTTTTTTTCTCCATACATCCTACCGAAAACCACGTTCGACTTACTACGAAAACGGTCAGTTTAACTGCACAACTTTTCGTCTGGCGATCCGTACCGCGTTTTCGTTACAACGCTGTATTAGAATATTATGCAATAGTAGTATATTCGACAAAGGAAATTTCGGTTTTACTCGACTAGAAAAATAATTCGGAAATTTGACGTCGATTTATCAAACGCCGCGCCGAATCCACCCACCCAGTTACTATTATCTGTTGTATGATACAGGACGTATATATTGGTAGGCGTGTTCGCGATATCAATCGAGAATTATTATTATTCGTCTGACCGCGGCGGAAAATCGATAATATTCGACGGACGGCAGAGTTTCAAACGAGCGCGTACAAAACTCACCTTTGGCCGGGTGTTGCAGCAGATGATTGTGTGGTTTTTTATGGCAAGGTCGACGTGTCCTGTGTATATCATAAAACGCGTTGTAATTTGTACGTTTTAATATTATTGTTCGACACGGGAACGAAACATGTACACTTGTGTATATATTATCGCGGTAAAGAGAAAAAAAAGCCGAAATCAGTCTAGGTCACGCGCGGGTATAGTTTGACGGAGTGTAGCGGCGACTACGAGCGCTTTGGGTGGTGAGTCAGACGTTTAAACGCATTATTTTACACGTGAAAGCAACGATGGAAACCTTGGAAGATACGATTCTGAGCGAGCTCTGCCACCGTCTACAGCACGCGTCGTGTTAAAATCGAATTTAACGATAAAAACTTTTATCGAATCCGTGTCTCTCCTCCTATTTTAGTACCAAGCGAAAGTTTCAGCTCGGTCCGATCTTTATTTTGGACGTTATAATCAAAAGAGCAGGTTGGTAAAATTCGACCGAAAACGTTAAAAATCGCGGCAAACGTGTTTTTTGCAATAAACGGTTTAGTTATTTTGGACGTAAAGTAGTCCAAAATAATAGACGGAACTAGCTAAAACTTTTAAACAATATTCAGATAGATAAAATACAGGTCCAAGTTTTGTCAAAGTGATTTTGAAAATTTTTGAGCTGAATAGAGAACTTTAAAATTTTCTTTGTGGATTCTGTTTGATTTAGTTTTCGAGAAAAAGTTTTGAAACCGTAACACAAGGTTACCAGCAAAAGTATACACAATAGATACTAAAAAAAATTCGAAAATCCAAAAATTCACACAAATTCGTTATTAAAGAATTGAAATGAAGTTATGTAAAAATAAAACGTCCTATGCGATGGAAACAAATTCAAAATAATCTGCCCAATAGATTCGGAACGCGTACAAAAAAAAGGGGTTGAAAAACGTTGAAATCGGCAGGTTAAAACAATGACATTACGCGCGCTGTCGTGCAATCTATACTAAAATAACGTATCAACTCCTCAAATAATGGTCCAAACGGTTTGAAATTTTCACACGTTATTTAAACTAATATTCTTTATACGCGGGTCGTGTTTGTTGTTAAATTTGTTTTTTCCAGATCGTATACATACTACATAGATACAACCGAGCTGGATCGTATTTTTTGAGGCAATGATTTATTGTTATGCTTTCGGATACAAAATAACGCGTTTAAACCACAACTCCTAAACTAAATATGTTGACCAAATCGACGACGCTACTCCGTCAAACTAACCCACGCCATGGCGCGCCACCTGTACCTAGTGATCCCGGCAATTTTGTTTTTTCGGTTTTTTTTTTGAACATTTCATACGCGTATATTATACTGTGTCGATCGAGTACAAAGTATACCTAAATGTTATGTAAAGGATGTCTCAAAAAGAACGGCGGATTTGAATGTTTGTGTTGCAAAGGGGTTTTGTGGTTGGTTGTCATTGTTTGTGCTGTATCGCAATGGAAAGGCGCAGTAAAGAACAGCGTATTTTTATGGTGAAAACTCACTACCTGCAGAATGGTGAACATTGCAGCGCGTAATGGAAACCAAGCACTTGGATTCTTGAACATCGAGAATAATCGCTTGTAGGGCTAGTATAAAGGGGGGGGGGTCAATTGCCCGATATTGCCTTATTGAGAATGATATATTTGTTATGTTTTTTTAGGAAAAATATGTTTGATTTACTTATATAGCAGATTTACATCCGGCGTTCTTTTTGAAACAACCTATACTCTTTGACAAAACGTTTTCATCGCATCTCCGAAAGTATCGACAATCCCTCGAGGTGAGCTCAACTGCACCGGTTTTTTGTACACAACAACACACGTTTTATTGTACGCGAAACGAACGTCGCAATGTTTATAACGTCAGTGTCGCCGGCTCCCGCGACGACGGCCTTGCCCTGGAAATACCCGCTACGCGGACCACGCGCAAGGGTGACGGGGAGGGGCCTTGTCCTACTTTACAGCGAACGCCGCCGCCGCCGCCCCCGCGGAGCGTTTTGTCGCGGCGGCGGTCCGCACCCCTGTTACACGAGGGTAGCGACGATGCGCTTTTCACCCCGCCTGCAGCGCTCGAGCTTTACCCGCGACTGCTGCACGCGACCCTCGACGCGTCCCGGAGACGGTCGAGGGCGCCGCGCCAAATCAATATATTATATTATGCTGGCCCCGCGCGCGTCCGGGGCGTGATCGGCAGATTCATGGTTCCGCGACGGCGGTTCTTACGTTTTTTCATCAGAACTTAGAAAAACAATCGAAATTTCAAAAAACGCTTCGAATAAATAGTAACATCTCGGATCAATTACCTACGTTTTGAGGTATCATCATTCGTTAAAATCGGAGCATTTTTCCTCCTAGAAAGTGATCACGAAAAAAAAAAAAAATACAATGTCCGAACCAGTCTAGGTCGCGCGGGTAGTTTGACGGGGTAACGACTACGCTTTGGTTGGTTCGCTATAGTTTAGAAGCCGTGGTTTAAACGCATCGTTTAATATCTGAAAGCAACGCGATAAATCATTGCTTTCGAAAATACGATTCTGCAGAGCGAGTTCAGTTGTCTAGTAAACGTCGTGGTAAAAACCAATTTAACAATAAAAACTGTCATCGAAACTGTATTATCTTTCCTGTTCTAGTATTATGTACAAGTTTCAGTTTGGTCCGATCTTTATTTTGGATGTTATGATCAAAAAAAATATCTAAATCGATTTGTAAAAAACACGTTACCCGTAATTATTTGACTAGAAAAAGTGATCACAGAAAAAAAAAACGAATGCTCACTCCCCGTCGCGTTAAAAAAACTATTGAAAAAATCGGAAAATGACCTATTTAAAGTACCACCTTGATCCAATTTGCTAAAAGCAAAGTCAATAAATAAGTTTTGGTTATTGTTGGTTTCACTTGATAACGAAAAAAATGACGATTGGTAATTAACTATGAAAAATTGAATTTATGCGATACAATTTTTAACTGAATAATAAGTTAAAAACAATAATAATTGACGAGTTTATAGTTAAAAAGTTAAAAAATAATTGATTTTTTAGCTTAACTTATACATACGTAACTATACATAACATATTAGCCGGGTTGACCTCGTTATTATTTTAATACACGCGGACCCCCACGCGACGATCTGGTCTATATTCAGAAAATCCGAAACATTTGGACGACGTTCGGGTACGATTTATTTGTGAAATTTGTAGGTCACTTTTTTGTGTTGGTCGCATTGGTTATCAGAATATACATTCGGATTTTATAATGTACAGTTCGAGAAAACGGTTCCGAGCGAGCTCGGCGAGTATATCAAATATTGTATAAGTACTTACTCGACAAAATGTACATTTTAGATGCAGAATGAAACGAAGAACGTATTGGTTTTCACATGCTGTGTGTTTTTTATTTTTTACCACTACATAATATCACGATAACTTTTTGAATAATGCTCCGATTTTTAACGTCAGTGATATAGACTGTACTTAGAGGGGTCATAGACTTAAGCGTCCATAAAATTAAAAAGTTACAATAAAAGAACTAAGCAGAAATTAAAGGAAATACGTTAAAAATTACGGCAAACGTGTTTTTGACGTAATCGATTTAGATTTTTGGCCATAACCTCCAAAACAACGATCGGAAACTTTTACATCTTAATAAAACTGGTAAGATACACATTTAACGAAATTTTGAAAATTTCTGAGCTTTTTAATTTTTTCGTGATTATTTTTGTACGATAAAACATTTCATTTTCCAGAAAAAGTTTTGATAATTAAATACGAGCTTTCAAACATGTAAATACATATGCTACAAAAAAATTTTTAAAATCCGATTTTAATATTTTCGATAAGCAGAATCTATCCAAGTGTTATAATTTCTGGATATAAATGCACAGGGGTTCTCCCCTGAGAATGTAGAAAATTCTCACGTGTTTATATTTCTGAGAAACAATGGACAAGAGTTCACCTAGGAAATTGATTTTCGACATTATAAAACGCAAAGATTTGTAAGTGTTGAAATTTTTGGAAATAAGTCGACAGGGATTCTCCCAAATAGTTTAATTTTAATATTTCCGATATTCAGACAATTTTTAAGTGTTGAAGTTCCTGGTAAAAAATAAACTATGGTTCACCTTGAACATCAAATTAATAATTTTTGAATGTTCAGAAAGTTCTTGAGTGTTTATATTTCTGGGAAAAAATGGGCAGGTGTTCACCTAGGAAATTGGCTTTACACATTTTGAATAATCTAACATTTTTAAGTAATGAAATTTTTGGGAAAAAATGAACAGGGGTTCGCCTGAATAATGAAATCTTAATATTTTTGATGTCCAGAAAATTTTTAATTGTTGACATTTCTGGGGAAAAATGAACAGAGATTTACCTAGGAAATTAATTTTTAAAATTGTTTATGTTTAGAAGTTTTTAAAGAGTTAAAATATCTAGAAATAAATGAACAGGGGCTCAGCAAGTATATTTAACTTTTTGAACAAGCAAACGTCGTGTTGAAATTTCTGGAGATGAACAAACGTCCCCTTAGATAATATAAAGTTTCCGAGTGTTCTCATATTTCTTGTGATAAATGGACAGAGGTTCACGCGGGACATGAATTTTCTTCATCGGCTACCGTCCAAAAAGGTCTAACGAACAGGTAAAAACGGTTATGAAAAAATCTGGATGTACCGCGTGTTTGGCACTCGCTAGCAGCGCTCGCTCTGCGCCGTCGCTTTGCTCCGCTAACGGAAAATAACCTACTGCGTCCAAACCTAGACACTTTACGCGACTTACCCTAAACCTAAAATCTATTTTATTTGTTATCAATATATCCTATATAAACACTATATAAACATAACAACAGCATTACTAGGAGCTATTTTTTTTTTCTCGTCGACGAGAGCCGTTTGGAAATAAGCAAACAATAGACGAGAGCCGTATGGGAAATTTATATCC
Source organism: Hormaphis cornu (assembly GCA_017140985.1). Taxonomy (NCBI): domain Eukaryota; kingdom Metazoa; phylum Arthropoda; class Insecta; order Hemiptera; family Hormaphididae; genus Hormaphis; species Hormaphis cornu. Next base: position 44,456,293 of record CM029357.1, on the reverse strand, counting down.
CGCGGATTTTTCGGGAAAATCATTAAGCGTTGACCCGAATTTCTAAAAAGTTTATGTTTTCTTATCGTAAGCAGGTACTTACCCCGGTAGATCACGGACGAAATCTTAGTAGTTTCGTGAAAAACTATCGCTTGTCGCTGTACACATTATTACACTATTAGAATTTAAAATAAAAATAAACCGATCGAACTTCACGCGCTATATCGATTACATTTTTCCGGTATTTCGACGCGCACTTCCCCGTCCGTCTCCGTCGGTGGCTCGCAACGTACTGTGGCACCTGCCGCCGAGTGCTGCTGTTGTGTTGACTTGTGGGTTTTTCCGGCTCGCCTGTTCCCGCGCGAACGGAGAAAGTTGAACTTTGAACGGTCCGTTCTGATTGGCCGGCCCCGCGTGGCGCGGATTCGCCGCGTCCAATGACCTGTTGCCGGCGCGACCGCGCGCGCGCAATCGCTCCCGCTACTTTCCTTTCGAAAAATTTCCCCGAAAGACCTGGTTACGTAACAGACCGGTTTCTGCAAGTGACAAAACCCGACCGGAACGGCGAATATCGTTATTATAATTTAATTATTTTGTTTGTCGATTATAAAATATTTAAATATAAACTACGAAACTGTATGCGACGGTTTTGCCGAAACGACACGAGTGTACATATATAGAGTGTGTTACATAAAGATAAAAAATAGCCGGCCATTTTTTTTTTTTTTTTGTTATCGGGTTGGCGACACTGTGCGAACAATGATTTTTCTTATCTCGGGTCCTTGACAATTCACGTGATAAAGAAGTTGTTTGGAGTGTTTTGTCTATAACCGCGAATCGTTATTATAAATCGACCCATCCATTCTCGGATCACCGATAACGGGCCACGGAACCCATTTATGACGGACCTAACCGCCACGGTTGTCGACAAAGTTCTATAAAAGTTTTACATTCTAATAATTAACACGTGCGAAGACGTCAGCGAATACGTTTTTTTTTTTCTACATTATTATGTACCGATTGGTTTTCTCAGAGACCAAAACGTCGTCGTTGTTTGTTAACGCGCGAAAGCCAACAGTTTATGTACGCGCATCGAGTAATTACAGTGTCGCGACAGTTTTTCTGTTTGCCGCGAGATTTTTCGCATATTCGTGACGAGATCGCGAACGTTTTTGGCACCGTTTCGACCTCAGTCGGTTTTCGGTTGAAATTTTCGACCCGCGTCGTGCTGATTAGTGTCAAGAAGAAATTCAATAACAATAATTGCGCTAATGTAACGTCCACGCATGTAAAATGGTACGTATGATTACGTTTATTTATTTACGTTTACGTCGGTATAAAGTATGCAGATTACCGTGAACGTTTCCCGTGCGGCGGATCCTGCAAACGTAATACAGAGAGTCGTTGGTAAAGGCGAATCTAGGCCGTTCGCGAATGCTCTTGCCAAAAACATTGTCGCGCGCCGTTTATACGTTATAATTTTACACCACTTGGCACCGAGCTTTGCTGCGGGGATTCACCTACATATATATAAATACAATTAGGTACGAACCCCGGAGAATTGAGTGGCTTACACGCTCCCAAAAACGAATCTTTCGTTACGCATATCACTTTACGACGTTGAACAGCACGCGAAACCGATAGCCAACAATTTTGTTTCTCGTTCAAAACATTCAACATCGTTTGTTTTCGTTTGCGACAACGTTATCTCCTATAATACAATTTGTCCCGTACAATGTTTACTATAACGTCCTCCGCCGCGTAAGCATCGATGGCGATTCTCGTTGAGATGAAAAAACGAATGTGTCTCGTATTCCAAACAAATTTTATTGAATTTTACACGTTTCGCGAGTCCGAGTTTGCACCGTAAAATGCCCCGCCGGAGAGCGGCGGGTCAGGTTTTTGTCCGATCGAAACCGATACCGTTTTGATTGGTAGACGTAACAAAACTTTCACGCGTTATTCAAATCAATGTTTTTCTTTTTTTTTTTTTAACGTGGACTTTCGGAGTTTTCGAACCATTTTTACTGTTGAATTCAGTTTTTACCAGGACTATAGCTGATAACTGAGCTCGCTCGGAATCGTTTTTCGAATGGTTGGCTCTCAGATATTAAAAATATAGTATATATAGGTACCCACCAGTGGTTCAAACGTGCAGTGGTCCACCCAAAGCGTAGTCGCTACTCCGTCAAACTACCCACGCGATCCAGACCGATCCCGGCCTTTTGGATTCTGTTTTTAAAATTATGTTTTTTTTGTTTCTATGTAAACACTTTTAGAGGTATAAAAACTATTCCGATGTTAACGTACGACACCTTAAAAGATAGATACGAGATGTTTTCAAATCGTTTGTTGAAATTTTGATTATTTTTTAAGTTTCGAGGAAAAAACGGCCCAATTTTTTTAATCGATTCGTTCGACTCGAAATTTATGTGTGTCATTAAAATGGTTTTTTTGAGTGTACCGCTAAAATTTTTGAGAGAGGTATGGAACTTTAAAATTTTCGTTATTTCTGGCGGCTGTATGTTTTTAACACGTCGATTTAGATTTTGTATTTTTTGTTTTTTCGCGATCGCCCTTTCTAATAGCAAGACTGCTCCGATCTTAACGTACGATACCTCAAAAGATTAGATGGTTGATCCGAGACGGTGCTTCGAATGAAGCGTTGTTCGATTATTTTTTGAGTTGTACGAGCAAAAAATGAAAACGGTCAAACTTTCGAAAGTTCCTCTTGAAATTTATATGTGTTATCTGTTATCTGTTGAAATGTCAATCGGTTTTGATCATTTTTTTTAGGGAATTATGGAACTTTTTGAATTTTACGCAGTTATTATTCCATAAGACCTCTAGAGTTTTTTACGCGTCGATTTAGATTTTTAGATCGGACCAAGCTTTACACAACACTAAAATAGGATATAGACACAGATTGGATAAAAGTTTTCTTAAACTTGTGTTCTTACCGCGTATACTAGACAGCTGACCTCGCTCAGAATAGTATTTTCGAAGACGATGATCTATCGTTGCTTTCGGGTATATAAGATTTACGCGTTTAAAACGCCACGTCTAAGCTAGCGGTCCACCCAAAACCGTAGTCGCTACTCCGTCAAACTACCCACGCGACCCAGACCGATCCCGGCTTTTTTTTTTGTTTTTATTGTTTCGCACCTCGTCGGTAATTGACCTCTTTTCTGTATATTACACTCTGTTCGTGACGATTCGAAAAACAAACCTTTTCCGCAGTTTTTACGAGTTTTCGACGGCATCACACGTAGGTACAATATACCTACGTTTAATTATTTATACGTGTTGTCGACTCGGGTTTGACGTTTGTGCTCAGCTCAGTTGGTTCAAGACGCATTTTTTAGAAACGTATATATAAAGGCGGTATTTCGTCGAGCGCAACAATGGCGACGGAAAAAAAACATTTTTTAAATAATAGCTGTTAAAACGTGAGGTATTATAAACATTTTATATTATTGTACAATACAATACGTATACGATTTAGTGTAGGTATATATTATACTAACTCGGCTGTAGTAAAACGCGGTACGATAAAACCTAACATCGCGCGGTGCCGACCGCGGTCGTACAGTAGTTTTATTTCACTGGATATTATGGGCTTCCGCCCACGAGAGAACGTCCGCAATCCGGACGATTTTCTCCCGCCCAAGTGCCGTTTCGCGCGGCGACCGTCGGGTTTTTTTACGGTCGTTCTCTCGCGGGCCGCAGCCGTCCGTACACACGGCCTAATATTATAACGTTAACATTGCTACGTATATGATATATAGGGTGTTTCAACGCCGGTGTGTTCAATATCGTTATTACGCTTTGTTAAAATAAAAAAAATTATTTCCAACTAAAAAACCGTATCGACCTACGTAGGGTGGTTCACGTATTCGCCGACTGTGGCATAACATGCTGACACTTGCTCCCGGTCTAGTTCACGTAGGTGACGCGACGAATTTCTTCTTATTATTGTTCGCGGTTAGGTTTTCGTAGACATTTGACGTAACCCCCGCAGAGGAAGACGGAAACAGCCAGCAAAAAAGAAAGAAAAAATACCGGGCAAATTGAATCCGGCGGTTTCTTAATGAAACGATCTTTATGCATAACTGTTACATTCGGTCTCAGCTCTCGTCAAACTTACTACACTATAAACTAATTTACCTATGATATAACGATATATATTTATAATACTATGTAATACGATTTATTTTTTTTACGAATCGATCAACACGTTCCGCCCGTGGCGGCGAGCAGCTGAGCGTAGTCGAACCTTGCAGCGCTCATCGTTCAAATAAATCACAATAACAATACGCGTCCTGGGCGTTACCGATGACGCGTGGTCATGTGATTTTTAACGGGAAAAAAAAAAAATTTAACCGACTTAAAAAACCGAAAAAAACTCCGCTAAAAATAACAAAAAAAAATGCCGGCATCACTCTAGGTCGCGTATTTCGGGTAGTTTGACGGAGTGGCGCTTTGCTGCAGGGTGCCTTCTTCATCGCCTTCGGAAAAACGATTCCGAGCGCGAGCTCTTCTTTTTATATAGTCGAGTGATATAGTCCTATAGTGGTGAAAACCGATTCCGACGATAAAAATTGTCCGAAAATTCCGAAAGTGTCGTGTCCGAAGAACATTAATTTAAATAACGCGTGAAAATTTCAAACCGTTTGGACCGCCAGGGAGTCGATACGATTTTAGTATTAGTGCGTGATTTTATCGTTACAACAACCATTTTCAATACTATTTTTGTACGCTTTCGGTGCACTGTAAATTATTCAACGTTTTGCCAAATTTTCAATTCCAAAAAGGTAATACCCAAAAAAAAAAACCGGGAAAAAAAAAAGTGGTAAAAAGTACGGCGAAGGAACAAATAAACAACTAAAATTTTCACGATACCGGATGATATTGCTCCGATCTTGACGGATGTTTCCTGAAACTCGATGCATGTCGTGCACGTGTTTTTTTTTTCAAAAATTTTCAGTTCAAAAATAGTTAAAACCAAAAAAAAAAACAGTAAAACGAACAAATAAAATTTGACGCATAGCAGTCGTAAAAAAAAAAAATAGACGAAATTTGAGACTAGGTACCCTTAGGGATGGAATTTTCGAGTGAAAATCGAGTGATGTCTACGTCGCTCAGGAATAATGTACAGCTTTCTGTTGGTGAAAGAACTTTCGGTTGGATATTTTCAAACGAGACGATTTGTGATGGTAACATATTATAATTATAACACTGTACATTTCCCTATAGACGTATTATAATTACACAGCTCGCTCAGAACCGTTTTTTTTTTTCGACGGCAATGGCTCATCATTGCTTTCAGATAATAAATAATACGTTCGAACCACAACATCCAAACCTTTTACTGATTCCGTCTTTTTTTCTATATTGTGTTGTTATCGTTATTATTTTTTACGACACATCCCGGCGTAGTTCGCCTACCTCTTCTTTAATCCATACGCTATTTTATACACCTTTTTTTTTTTTTTAACTTTTTTCAAATTTCAAACGTAGTATAAAAACTCGCGAGCAGAGAAGTATGTACACGACTGTACGCGAATCACTGTAATCGTAAACCTACATAATCATATCATACCGACACGTGTGTTTTATAAAAAAAAAAAGGCAGAGCTATAAAAAAACACAATCAAACGCGATCGCCGCAAACAGAGCGCGTGTTTTACCAACTGTTCGAATCGGCGTCGTTTTAATGAATTTACGACGTAAATTTCGTACCATTATAACCCTTATTATATACATTATAACACGAAAGTAACCCGAAACAAGTGTAATACGAATTTCTATTGTACACAGCGGTTATGCACACGACGAACTTTAATGTACCCGAACGGAATGAGAGAAAAAAAGGAAAAAAAGAAAGAAAATGAAACCACGCGACACGTGCGCGCGCGACACAATGGGAAATTTTTAAATTTTCTCTCGTTTTTTTGTTTTTGTTTCTGCAATTCCATTACGAACTTTAGACGCGACGCACAGGGCAGGGTGATTCGTATAAACGTGAGGGATATTTTTGCGTTTCAGCGCGAGAAACAGTTTTTAAAAGTCGAATAATAATATTAATATCGCGTACTTACTGAGAATGTCTCCGAATGGCGCGACCCGCTCGAAATTCAAAAATCAGATTACTTACGAAATTTCCGCGAGCGATTCGTTCTACACTTCTACTTTAACGTAACGTTACGTACCTACTGCAGACGGATGAACCGCACTTTAACGAGGACGCGATACCAACGGTTTTTAAGTTTTTTTATTCCCAAAGTTTTTTTTTTTTGAATGATTGAGTGTACCCATGTGAAGTTGATGCCATAGGCTTACGAGGAATCGTTAAATTTTGTTTTATTATTCGGTCGGTCAGTGTTACGGTTTGAAAATAGAAATTTTTCCATTTTAATCGCCGTTCTGTAGCTTAAACTTTGTAGTTATAGAAGTCTGTGACTTTGAACGTGCAATATATCTTTTGATATAGTATACCGTCATTGGCCAATTCATTTTTTAATTATAAGGGCTTTAAAATTCACTGCGTTGTTGAAAATTGAGTTTCATGATTATTATTTCTTTAACAATCAAAAATCCAAAAAAGAAACTCAACAACCGTTATACTGCAGGTATTCTGAATAGAAAAATGATTTTTCAAAATCGAAATTGATTGATTTCAATTGTTTCGTCTGTGAAGGAACCAAGAGCATTTCCCCGCTATAAGATAGCCCAACTACTGCTGTAGAAATAACGAATTCGATTGTTTGTTTATCGGATGTTCCCCTATAAGGGGTTTCGTACGGGACGTTTTAAAGAAATTTCTCGAATTTCGAACATTTATGTTTTAAAGAGTTTAAAACTAATTTCCCCGAGTGATTTGCGATTACATATATTGAAATATATTTTTGCAGAGTAGTAAAAACTGCAAATTTGTACAGTTTTATCCCAAGTACATTTACCATAATACAATCGTGGTAGAAAAATAATTGTTTTTTCTAATGTGGAGAGCTTTTTATCCATATGAAGCAGCGTTAACATTTTTTCACTACCGCACATAGACGGGTTTAAAATGTTACTACGCGTGTTAATTTTTACGTCTATCAAGTGATTGTAAAAAACGAATTGATTAAGTAGTCGAACAAATGCGACTTTCTAGACGACGGACTCTCTTCTTTAAAATTAAAACAAAAACGTATCCTTACTCTATATAACGTCCAAGAGAGGTTTTACGCCATGGGAATTTTGTACATAAGTAATTTTAAAGAAATTATTTGAATAAAGACGAACATATAAATAATAAATAAGTTGAATAATATAGGTGATATACATATTATATTTAAGTATAATTTAAAATTATTTCCACGTTAACATTGCTGTGTTTATTTATATTATATTACTGTGCGAACGTAAAGTTCGTTTTTTCACTGTAATATAAAAAATTAATGGTTTCCGCGGAATCGAATATTATTCTGCACGTTAATATTACGCATTAATACAGCGACCATTCATACTTGAAACTTTAGAGAAGGTCTACATAAAGCAGGGTTTTCGGTTTTTGCTTGCGTGGATAAATTTTAAAAGATTACTGTAGTGTTATCATATTTTGTAAAATTCAACGTTTTTCACTAGGTTTTACTAAGTTGTAAAAAAATATTCAATTGAGTCATCAAAAAAAAAATGAGAACAATGCTTTGTAGAAACATTTCTCCTGTTAAAAATTTAAAAAAAAGTTGTCTACTATAGCTAAACATTTTACGACAAAACTGTTCAGCATAATACTTTTATTTTTGAGAATATGACGTCTTCCGTCACTGATGACTAAAGTATGTTTATGGTGTTTGTTTAAAAATGACGTGCTATTTTTAAATATTTTTAAAAGTGTTATAAAAAAAAGTTCCAAGGAGGGAGGCGATCGACCCCCATACAAACCACCGCTTGCCACAACAGATACAGTATGTAATGTATTATTTACAGTTATTGTTATGTGTTTATTTGTTTTTGATGGTACTATCCGAACGCGGACAGTTTGCGTGAAAATTAAAATACAAAAAAGTTTTAACCTTAAATATGGACCCGCCTAAAATATTTATTAGAAGTCAATTATAAATTGACTAGATCGACTGCAATAAAATACTTATTACATGCGAGATATTGATTTGAGAGTATTGCGTGGAACCAACGATTATCTTTCTCTGCAATCACGTGCAAATCGATAAGCATTTAGACGGTAATAATTCTATCAGAGAACGATTTTCTCACAGTTTTTTTATTTTTGATTTTGTTCTACAAAATACGTGTAAGTCTTGGGAGCTAAAGACGCGAACGTATGACAATTGTGTGCACGAATCGACTTCGCGACGATTTATACCTATATATCTGTTTTCCAGTTTCTATCTTATCGTTAGGTCGATCGCTAAGTCGGAAATAAAAAAACGTCATATGATTTGCATCTGACGGACGGAGAAAGAAAATCAACGCTTCTAACGTCTCCACACAAATCCTAACCATATCCGCAATTAAATACTACGGTGATTGTGATAAAGCGGGCTTTGAAAAAATCAAAGGAATGATTTTAGGTCGGTCGGAAAACTTGTTGCAGTAACGACTTCGATTTGGAGGCCATAGCTTTGGGTGGGTCACTGCTGCAGGCTTAGAAGTTTACAGGGAAGAGGTCATGCCCCCCCCACATCACTCACCTCATGCACGTGAATATATTTTAAGGGGGAAAATAATTAACACATTTTTGTCTTGAAAAATGATTACGATTCCAGCTGTATATAATGACGTTGAATTTTTTTTTTTTTTGGAATTTATCAAAAATAATACTCGTGAAATTATATTTTCAACAACAAGGTCAATTTAAACCCAAATAACATTAAAAAAAAATTGGATTTAATGGCCGACGACGGTATATCAAGCAATATATATAATATAATATAGATTGTACATATTTAATGTCACAGACTGTTCAAACCGTACAAAACTAGTGGGTAAATGCACTTGTTATGCGAAATTTCGATTTATAAACTGTATACGGTAACTGACTAACAAATAAATGAAAATTTGTTAAAAACGTTCTTATAGTGTCTGAACCATTTCAGCAAAAAATAAAATGCTGGGACATCTCCCCTGGAAAAATACATCAATAACGGTTAACAGCGGCGCGAACACGTGTCGCGGACAAGTTGCACGAGAACGAACAAATAAAAAAAAAACGGTTTTAATTCAACGGCGGTCAACGGTATTTTATATCGGACACTATAATCCTACATGCGGCTATAAATCTTCTCTTTTCAGCGAGTTTAAGCTTTTCCGGTACCTACGTTATCTTCTTTTCTGGTCGAACGGGAAAAAATCAGCTCATTTTCCGCGAAAGTGTCGATGGATGTACACGGATTTAAAATACTGCACCACACAGTTATCGCTCGAACGCAATAAAACGTTCGTATAATAATGTGCATTTTTATTATTTTTTCGTTCACCATTTATCATGCAAATTTCAGCGCTTTCGTCGTCCGGACCGATCGAGATATTATGGTTCGCATTTAAGTCATGCACACACAAACTTTACGTTATACGATAAAGGGTGTTTCAGAAGCTGGTCCGAATTTGAATTTCGCGGCATTTTTCTCGGGAGATGTTGGCAGCCTTGGTTTCGCCATATCTTAACACGGCCATTGGTCACCTGATGTCTTCGTCTCGGGGCTGCGTAACACAGGAATGTTAAATTCAGGAAAAATTGTTTTCAGGAACATCATCATTTTTAGGAAAAAACAGGAAAAACACCAAAATCGGGAAAAATTTATTAGAGTTAAAAATCAGGAAAATAATTTTAAGGAAACGACAAAATCGGAATTTTTTTTTGTCCAGCCAAATTGCATCGTTTTTCAACCAATTTTTTTTTTTTTTTGTACGCGTTCAAAATCTACGGAGCAGATTTTTTCGAAACTTTTTTTATCGGATAGAAAATTTTGTTTTACCTAACATCTAGTTAATTTCAATTCTTAAATAACAAATTGGTGCGAGTTACGAATTTTTTTTCTCTAAGCCAAAGTTATGACCGATTTTCGACCGTTTTCCAACTTTAAACTAAAAAAAAAAATCCTGTGTATTGATTTTCAAAAGTTTTTAGTAGCGCACGTATACACTCGTTGTTGACCTTGTGTTAAAGTTTCAAAACTTTTTGTTGAAAATTAAATTTTTTATCGAACAAAAACCACAAAGAAAATGGAAATTTTCGAAAATTTTAAAGTGCTATACTTGGCTCGAAAATTTTCGAATTTTTCGACTAACCAAACCTGTATCTTACCTGTTTCAATATTGCGTAAAAGTTTCAGCTAGTTCCGTTCGTTGGCCAAAAAACTAAATCGATTATGTCAAATGACACGTTGGCCGTAATTTTTTGCGTTTTCGGTAAATTTCGAGACCTACCGATTGTAAGTTTTTCAATTTTAAACTTTCAAATTTCACACCCATCGAAATACGATAATAATAGAGTCCTTTCGTTAGAGGTATTGAACGTAAAAATCGGAGCCTATCGCTGACGCACGGAATCCAAAAATTGAGTATTGTTTAAAAAAATATAGATTTCGCAGCCGTTTGAACCGACTTAAGAAACACACTTTATATTATATCGCGAACAATATTATACAGAAACGGAACGAAATTCGTTTTTATTTATACAAAATCGTATTATTATCGTAACAATCAACGAGCGCGCTTTATACTACACGCTGTGCCGATCTATTCGCGTACGAACGTAGTTTCGCGATACCCTAAAGCAGCAGCAGCGTTCGGTGATAAAAAAAAATTGCTAGGAATGGTGAATTTTTTTCCCGCGTTTCGCGATTGTAAAACACACACAAAAATGTATATCGTAATAACGTTCTACATTTCGCGTCTTATTATAAATTACATTATACAATACGACGACATTATTACCTATATATATATATATATATGCGCTATATCGTTATGGAAAAAAAATACCGCGCCACAGCTATGTTGGGATAGACCGTCCCCGGGATTCGCGATAAGAAAATGATCGTATAAAAAAGCCGGCGACACTCTAGGCCGCGACGTGGGTATATTTTTTTTTTATAGTTTGACGGGATAGCGACTGTGCGCGTTTTCGATCGGGTCCTCCTGGTTTGGAAGTTGTGGTTCAAACGCTACATTATTTAACACATCTGAAAGCGACGATAAAGCGAGCTCAGTTTTCTGAGAGATCACTTAACACAAAATATGGGTACTTAGAGTGTTATAAAAAAAAAAACATTTTTCAATCTTTCATAACGTATAAAACTGATTTAGATGGGTATATCCGATTCTAGTCGTTTTCGGCGCGTAACCATCAGAAAATAATCGAAACATCGAAAATGCTTCGCGCGGAATAAAATTGAAAGCCAACGGTGTTCAACCTAACGACTTGAACGCACCCTTTCTGCCCGAAAACGTCATTACAAACCTGAACCTTTCAAAATTTTCGCCGTAAATTTCTCGACTTTGTTTTTAGTTTTGGGTTAAAACTCAAAAAGTAAGCAAAATTTAGAAAAAAAGCCTCAATCCAAACACCACCGGGGTTCATAGAACTTTCAATAAAGGTACTGACTTTGAAGATCGGAGCACTATAATCCATCTATACGAAAACTTCATCGGAAATCTTAAAACTTCAAACGGTTCGCCGTAAAATTCCAGAAAAATTCCCAATTTTTTCGGGGGTCTAAGGGGTTTGAAAAGTAGACAAAATTTCAAAAAAAGCTTCGATCAAAGTACCACCCCGAGTCCATAGACCTTCCATTAGATACCTTTCATTTCAATTACCTTCCCTACACAGACCTCTCTTCTGCACCTCATTCGCCAAGCAGCAAGAGTTTTCGCAACGGAAAATCACTTCGTTTTGCCGGGAAACAGCGGGGAAATACTTGAGTATAAATTGAAGTTCCCGTAACGTATTATTACAGCTATATATATATATGGAAAATTGCGACCAAAGGGTCGTTAAAATTAATATCAAATGAAGTAAATTTGAATGTATAAACAAAGGAATTCAATAGAACCCCAGAGTGTTCGACTCAAACAAACGCTGAATAAATAACCACGCACATGTGCACACGGCTCTTGAACAAACTATCGTGAACGTTTTCATAGCTGATGTCAAACGACGCGTAAAATAAAGTTACATTTATACGGCGACTTTGAAACTATAAACGTACAACTGTATACCAAAACGAACACATTTTACTCGCGTTATAATGTCATTACGAGTGCGCACGGACAAGTATTTATTGCGAGAATTCATTTTTTATTTTTAAATTCGAGCACGTACGGTGAAAAAACACCCCTGCAAGGTCGATAGAATTTTGTGATACGTACCCAGATTTCAAAAATTATTTATGCATTTCATTTAGCACAACGCTTGAGTAAGGTGCCTGGTATCAAGAGCTTAAACATTTTCAGCCCCTTGGCTTCATACACGAGTATTGAACTTGAAATACGAAATTTTAACTGTTGTTTGTTTATTTATGGTTAATAATTCAAAAGCTAAAAGATTTCATGGCTGTTTGTTAAATATGATACAGGAAGTTCTCGCTTTTAAGTTAATACTCTCCAGCGATATTCAAAAACATAGTAATATTATTAGTATACTAACAAGTTTATTTGTTCGTTTGAACGCGCTCTGCGTAATCTCTGGATCTACCAGGCGGATTTGAAAAATCTTTTTTGCATTTGATAGTAGCGCGATCCTTGACATGGGCTATTTATAAGCTAAGGCTTAGGAAGAGTTAAGATGAACGTGTAATTTGATCAAATATAAATCGACTTACAAGGCTGGGCGAGTTCAACAACGTGGGGTCCCAAGTACAACCAAGTCCACCTATCATAAAAGTTACCATGACTTTAAAAGTCGGAGCGCTTTGTTTACAGAAAAAAAGAAGAAAAAATAATTGTGAAAACAATACGTTCTTCGCCGCGTTCGGAATCTAAAATCCATATGGAGATATTTTATGGGGACCCCGTGGAGGACCCCGGGCGCATTAATAATGTGTATTAGAAAAACTTGTCGGGGCTTGAAGGATGTAAAAAACTCGTATTACGTATAACGATATTGCATCAAACAAATCAAATTGTCCGCTACGTACACTTTAACCATCGCACTGATTTTACTGTTGGATAAGGGATTCATAAAACGTGATGCCCAAGCTATATTCAGATCTTCACGCCGTATTCACTTCGTTTTCGCTGGTTCTTTACTGGAACACGAGGTTGTTGTTTGGCGCCCTCGCGTCTTGCTGAGCATCAACGAATCGAGCGCGTACAGCATCTTTCTTTTGTCGCACTCGAAATCCGCCCAATATTCAAAAATTTCTTGACCGGCCTTCCTTAGCCGACATCGTAAACACCACACACCGTTCGTCGATGACCGTTCTCTCCCGTATTTTATTTACTGTCCCACCCGCCCAACTTCCCGCAAGCGACCTGGAATGCCTGGAACGATCTAAGATCTTTCCCTTCGTCTCTGTTTTGTCGCGACTTTATCAATCATACGTTTTGTTGCTTCAGTTGTTTTCACTACTTTATGATGCGACTCGTTATTATTTTGTTTACTCCGTATGAAAGCCGTCCGTATGGTAAATTAAACAATAAAATTATACCTGCAACTGCACATGCTTTCGCCGTGACTGCATTCAAACGCGCCAGATCGTGTTCCCTACGACTTTTCCAATCTTTATCTGCGGCCATAGCGACACGCGCCGAAACGCGGTCTGCGCACGTAAACGATACAGCGAAAGTAAAAAAATGGAAAAATGTTCGCAAAAAAAAAAAGAAATAATAATAATAATAACAATGAGATAAGTTTTGAGAGCAATGCAACGGTATATATACCAACACAGTGTTACGTTATCATTATCAAAAATGCTGCACTCGTTTGTGTGTAATAACGGCACGTAAAAATGTGCAAATAATTCTGCAGCCTTATGTACGCGCGTAGCACGTCATGCGAGTACGGTTATCACCGCGACTACGTACGTATTATATCGCGTAAAAGTGTTTTCAAATAAAATCGTAAATATATTATTTTATACTATTATAAATTCGAACAAAACCATACTGACCGAATTTCGCGTGTTCCGCGACGATAAATTAATAATAGACAAAGTTAAAGTCGATTTCGATTAGAGGATTAAAAAAAAAAAAAAACACGAAATTAAAACTTTGAAAACGTGTTAAAAGATTTAGAATTTTTAAAAAATAAAATAACGATTACCAAAATACAGGCTAACCGACTTTGCTGACTGTAATGTCGGGCATGCTTCGGTTCGTGCGCACGGTCGAAAATGTCGAAAATGTCACCACCAAAATGCCCTACTTCCCCTAGTTTACATCATCATATTACCTGTGACCTTTTCACTTTTGCCACCGACTTTTCGACACTTGGCGCGTTCCACCTAAACTGTGTTCTGAGCCGCGTGACGAAATGTTTAACGCTCTATGCGCACGCAAAAGGCGATTTTACTCGTGGATTTTACGCGCAAGTCTTCCTATCCAAGCGGAATTCTACGCATATTTTGAGCGAAAACTTGACAATATCCTATACGAGTTTAAAAACAAAATACATACTACTGTCCACGTGTACGATAATAAAAATTGTTTATTCGTAAACCAACATCAACACACAACACAACCCACGTACATTCCTACGGTTCCAAATGGGGTAAAATGGGAAGAAAAAAAAAATTGTACGGTAAGATTTTCTTGAGCACAAATACAACGAGAGACGCGCGTTATTCACTAAAATTTTACCTTTGACACTTTTCGAAACCCGACGGACACGTCGAAAGGCCGCATACCCTTCTGGATACTGCAGTCGTTCTTGCACATGTCCATAAAAAACGCATTTAAATTAGGGTTCTTTACAAAAAAATAAAAAAAAGTAAGCGCCGGGATAAGTCTAAGTCGCGTGGGTAGTTTGACGGAGTAGCGACTACGCTTTGGGTGGGTCACTAGAGGTTGTGGTTTAAACGCATTGTTTAATTTCTGAAAGCAACGATAAATCATTGCCTTCGAAAATACGATTCTGAGCGAGCTCAGTTGTCTAGTATACGTCGTGATACGAACAAATTTAACAATAAACACTCTTGTCCGATCTGTATCTTTGCTATTTTGTTACTGCGTAAAAGTTTCAGCTTGGTCCGATCTTTATTTTGGATGTTATGATCATCAAAAAAATCGATGTGGAAAAAACACGTTCACGTAATTATTTGTTTCCCCCATAAGAGAAATACACGGCCGCCCGGAATGACGAGTTTTACGACACAATAACAACTTATAATAGGCTATAAACCAAAATCGTGCGAACCAATATTCTAAATATTTCAACCACATGTGTAAAACTATCTTGTTTAGATTGTATTAAAGTTTCGAGACTTCAACGTAAAAACTAGAGGTTTTACGGAACTGCGTAAATTTCAATAATTAAAAAATTTCAAAATTCCATAATTCTTTTAAAAATGATCAAAATCGTTTGAAAATTATGCAGTAAACTCTTTTTAATGACGCATATAAATTTTAAGTCAAACGGAGCACTTTTGGGAATTTGACCGTTTTCGTTTTTTCCTCAGAACTTAAAAAACAATCAAAAATTTTAAAAACGCTTCAAATCAAGTACCATCCCGGATCAATTATCTATCTTTTGAGGTATCGTACGTTTTAATCGGAGCATTCTTTCCACTAGAAAAAGGAATCACAAAAATCTATAAAAAAAAATCTAAATCGACGTGTAAAAAACACGTTTCCCGTAATTATTTGTGCCTCCCACAAGAAAAACACGGCCGCCCAACGAAAAATTACAAACTTCCATTACTCTCTCAAAAATGATCGAAATCGTCTGAAATTTCAGCGGAACCCTCTTAAGACCCTCCTAAATGACATAAAATTGAATTTCATGTCGGTCGGAGCCACTCGAAAAATTGGCCCGTTTTTTGTTTTCCTCGGAACTTCGGAAATAATCGAAATTTCAAAAATCGCTTCAAATAAAGTACCACCTCGGATCTATTTTTTAAGGTATCGTGCGTTAAAATTGGTGCGGGTTTTCTACAAGAACTTTTGATCACAGACAAAAAAAAAAAATCGTTGTAAAACCAAAAAATCAAACCATAGTAGGGGCGAATACACATGGATGAATAGAAAAAGAGGATGCTGATTTATCGTCTGTAATCATCGTTTTTTTTTTTTTCTTCATACACGTGTCGAAATAAAAAAATTAAAGGTGCCCCGCCATTAACCGCCAGTAAAATTTTTAAAAAAAAAATTTTCAAAATTGTTTATAGTTAATTAATCAATTTTCAGACGTGGATTCACTGTCATTAATGTTGTTATTATTATTATTTGGCGATATTGTTGTTGTCAATACATAAGCGGATCCCCAAGGTGGCCGAATAACGACCGGACGCGTCGTCCTGTTCGTGTCACTCACTGCAGCTAATGCGGAACAATAAAAAATTATTGTTGCTGTTGACACTTTATTTG
Source organism: Hormaphis cornu (assembly GCA_017140985.1). Taxonomy (NCBI): domain Eukaryota; kingdom Metazoa; phylum Arthropoda; class Insecta; order Hemiptera; family Hormaphididae; genus Hormaphis; species Hormaphis cornu. Next base: position 44,439,781 of record CM029357.1, on the reverse strand, counting down.
TTTTAAATTTTATTTATCACCTCGCCTCGGCCCCTGTAAATGATCGTCATTCGGGCGTGGACTAAACCGCGTTTATGTCGATTTCATATTTTATACTGGATTCGTAAAAATAATAATTGAACGTATAATATTTTGGAAGGAACGTTTCACGACGAATTATTCATCTCAACGGCGGCCATCGGTCGTCGAGACGTTTCGCGTACACTGTTGCACCGAACTGGTCGAATAAGTCGGAAATTTCTGAAACATAATCGTTTTTATCGTTATTTATCCATCGAGAATACGATAAACTACCCGTGGGTAATTATAATCAATCGAGTTTCAGGGTGGGACCATATATACACGACGACGATACCCATCGGCCGCTATGCTAAAATAATACTGTACATGGTATTTTTCACCAGGACCTTACGTGTCTTCGGACCGAAATATTTAAATCGTTACTCCTCATTTGCGAAAAACAATTTTATCAACTCATATTTTCGACGTGCCGCCGCATTTCTCAAGGACCCGCGTACGTGCATAGTTTTAATAAAATAATTTCGAAAATTCGTCTTTAGAAATTTCTGGGCAGTAAAATTCCTGTAACGTAGTAACAAAATACACTCCCGTCGGAACGATAACACTGACTGAATCGAATTATTCGCAACACGTCGGCGTACCTACCTATAATATACATATATAATATGGTTGAACGTTGAAAACGTGTATATTTGTGAGCACTATTTATATTTTCGAACGAAATTCGATAGGAATGAACGAGCATTACAATTCATTTCTACTAGGTATCATATCGTACGCCCCGCAAAGAGCGAGATGTTTTTTTGACACGAACAAAACTGCTGCAAAACACGTTGTGAACTTTAAAAAGAAAATAATCGAAATCGTATGCTTCATATTTTGCAAACGTTTTTGTTTTCAATAAAAAGTTACAAATTTACAGGGTTTCCGGTTAAATGTTTAAAACGCGATCATATTATAACACGTGCGTGATATACGTACGGTATTGTGTTTTATACACAAACGTATATTATTTTGAGAGTTTACAGATAAGCAACGAAAAAACTAGAAAAAAACTACTAAAACGATAGCTTAAATCGCTCTCGCATTTTTATATAATTAGTATATCTACTAGCGTAAGTGCAGCCAGTATTTATTGCACTGAAAAAATAAAATCGTCTTTCCGGCTGCGGGGGCTCCGCTGTAGCAGAGACTAAAATTTTATTTATTTTTTCGTATCGCGCACTTAACGTAGTAATTATATGAGATTACTTTCTCATTTCGAGCCCGAACCCGTTATAACATTGATTATAAAATGCCGTTGCATCTGTCTTTTTCGACTTTGAAAACGAAAATCGTATCGGACGTGAGCTGGTGAGCAATACAATTATGCTTTAATTTTCACAAAGGCGGTGACGAAAATTGGGCTTGAAACCGTCAAAAGTCCGTTTGTTCTTGTGTTACAATGAATCCTCTGTAAAAACTTCTCAAGTACACCACTTTCAAAAAAACATTCGACTGCATGAAAACGAGTTACTTACGATTATTATAATAACGATTCAAAACGACGACGATTACCCCTATTTCGACTACCTAAAAAAAAAAATATACAAACTAACCTGCAAAGTTGATCGAACAGTGGTCGTCGATTTTTAATATTTTCGCAACAGATAAAATAAAAGAAGCGCAAAACAACACCGTTCAGCGTGTGTCGTCGTCGTCGTCGTCGTGACTATTTCGTACGGTGATTTCCGTGAACTTTTCAAAAATAACACTTTTACACGGGTACATATTATTATAACTCAATAAAATCGATACCGTTCGGGTAACTTGATGAATATTCACGATGTAACGTAATGACGTTTTTATTTTTCGTTATTGGTGCAAATTGATTTTTTAATTTTAACATTTCAATAGATAACATAATACACACACTGTCAATGACAATGAAACAATAAAAATCGATACGAAAAAAAAAAAAATAGGTAGGTACTCTTCGCGGTATAACGACAATACCGGTTGAGCCGCGCGATGCGTGTGTCCGATTCCACGCGGACCTTGGAAAGTTCATTCGAGAGAAAAACTAGTATGGTTGTTATTCACGAAAACAAGTTCACGAGGATAAAATTATAATGCCGAACCGTAGGTTCACGAACAACGATTATTATTACATATTATTATACGATTTCCAATATTCACACTGCAAACTTGTTTCGTTTATTGCGCATATATTATTATAATGTATAGTAGTATATTAACCAGCCTAATTCGATAGTGCCGTAACGTTTTTGTTTCTATAAATATCGTAATAATATTTAAATTAAATTATTCACGTTTGTGCGGCCCCGGTCGTCGTAATTTTGTCGTTCGGCATTACGAAAAACAATAAAAATGTTCATATTTTATTCACTTTTTCAACGAGATATAGCTTCAGAAACGTACACGAACAGTGTTATATTTAAAAGTATAATAATACTCGAGCGATAACCTGTGAGTAAAATGTGTGCAGCAAACAACTGTTATACGGCTAAATATTTAATTTGACTAAAGAACACAAATTTGTTTTTTTCCTCGTTCTCGTTGCCAATACGTGTTGCCGATTCGCGTGAATAATTTTAATTATTTTGCGCGTTAAACTTTTGTCCAGAACAGTGCAATTAAAAAACACGTTGTGTAACGCGTTTGACCTCTATAGCAGAGGATAGGACGTAAATCGATAAAAATACGGTTTGAGCGTACGGTACTTCGAAACGTACTTGGTGTTTTGAAAAATCGTTTTCTTCCAGTCCGAAAAGTTGGTTCGGTCGAAAAACCAAAAACGTGCGGTTTTTCGGTCAGCATCGCGTTTAGGTAACTCATTTGTGTATGTACCTGCGTTTATTTGTACGACATAAACAGCTATCGTGACATCGGAAACCAATAGTTTGTAAAACAAACTGTAATGTTCCGTGATCAGTTAACTTCACTTGATGATAATAAGAAAAAAACTGTAGACACGTTTTAGAAAACTACGGTCAGTTTCATCGTATCGCCTCAGAATATCAGTAAAAATGGTGTTCTGGGTCCAGAAACCAAAAGAAAAACAATCGCTAACAATACGTAATCGCTATTATTTGAATTATACAAGTGCAAACGTCAGACCTTATAAGCTGTACGATGTTATTAGAAATTAAAAAACAATGAGATCATCGTTCGATATCGACGTTGCAGACGATAATATATATTTATATAGTAATGGTGCTAGGCGTTTTTCGATTAGGAAATTTTTCGAAAAGTTCGATATTTTCAAGTACGTGTAAATCGAGGACACGGTTGATATCGCAATGAACAGTTTGACACGCGTATCGTGTGTAATACACACATTGTGTACAACGTGTTAAGTGTGCGATAAATGAAAAAGATCGGCAAATTTTTTCGAAATTTTATTTATTTTCGCTTCGACGAGCGTTTAAATATGTGTTGTTGTTTTGTTAAAAAAAAAAAATGTTTTATGTTTTCGTAAAACGTAACTGAAAATCGATCACCTCGTTTTCTTACTCGGTATAAATAATGTGCAAAGTTTTTTTGTCCGATTGTTTTGATTGCGAAAAAAAAAAACAAAAACGATCGAATTTTAAACCGGTCTTCGAAATTTCGCTCATTTCGGTCATCGCGCGACAACTGAGAAAAAAAAAAAATTAAAAACGTTATTTAAAATTTTTTTTTTTGTCAAACAATAATTCATACACTCCGACAAGTCCACCCCGAGATTTTGGAAAATATTCATAAAAAGTGTGTATAGTACGAAAAAATGAATATTTTATGGTTTCTGTGTACGTACAGTAATAAAAACAAAATCATACACACGTATAATATGTATTACACAATTGTAGGACGTGGGGGACAAGTTTGCAGACGGTCCTCAGAATTGTTTCCAATTTAAGTATACCTATATAACGAATTCATACATCACGTTTGTACATTTATTCATTGAAACGAGAGCTCTTTGCAAGTACAGTATAAATAATTAATTTTTACGATCCTATAACCAATATACTAATACCCCCCATCTTATAATAAAGATATCCACTAACAAGTATCTATTGATATTCATATTGTATTCTCTTGTTTAAGTGCGTCGTTTTAATTTTTCGAAGCATTCTTTCTAGATTTTCTTCACTGTCATAGCAGTATCGTCTGCGCACCTGAACCCACCAAAATGTCGATCCCTCTTCTCTCTCAGATCTTTTAGCGCTTCCTCGACGTACGAGTCGAATAATAAAGCGGGTGATAAATTACACCCTCGTCTTACACCTTTTTGAACTTACGAAGGCTATACATGTACAAGTATGCGGGGATATTCATTTATTCTGAACATTTTTTCTCTATAATTAGTCACGGGGTCGCTTCTCTCGTTCCTCTATTTTTTTTCCAAACCCAAATTTATCTTCTGTTAGAACATTTTCTTTTCTCTCCGTTTACGTACCCGCTGTTTCGCACGGGATCGGCTTCTATGGAATCCACACGTTTGGCGGCGGTCTTCTCGAAACGTAGTTTTTTCCCCTCGTTCACGTAATGCGTTCCCTCGGTCGCATTTACGAGCTCGGATGTTGAGTCGACGTGACTCTCTTTGGTTTCACCCGTTATCACCGGGTCGTCTGCGCGAGCTAACACGACTTGCTCGTCGCACCCATCTTTTGGTCATCATCGTCGTTCGTGTCTCTTATCGTTTTTTCGAGAGCCATTTCGAACAACGTCAAAGCGTCTCCTCTCGTTTTAGGCCAGATTAAAATAAGACTTCAAAAGGATCCGCGACGCCTTGCGAACACCGCACTGTGCACACGATGTTTTGTATCCACGGCAAGCTTTTAATGAGGTTCGCGCGTATTCCTAACGTCGCCAGTGCTGTCCAAAGCTCCCATTGTCGCAGTGTTTTCCGGCAAGTGATGTGACCGCTGGCACCGGCCGCGCTCCGAACCGTCGAACACGCGGCTGGCCACACCGTCAACAACGATAACAGTAAGAATCGGTGTCGATTCCCGAGACTACTTACTTTGCGCATTAGTTGATTCCCGGGGTACGCACTAACAGTTATTGATTCCCAGATTTTCGTGGCTATTATAAAAAGGTGTTTGTGATGTAATGTTGAATTCATTACCCAAGAGACCACGTATCGTATCGACTTTTTATTCGGAATAATTTAGGCGGTATTCGTCGTCGTGTCGTGGATTACAAAAAATGAAAGTTTAGAACAGTAATGAAACGGAGACGCGCGTGTCGACGGTTCGTGCAGACCGGCTAAAATACCGAATCGCATGATGCGCAACAATAATGTTATCTGCGTAAGACACTCTTCTGTCTGCGCCGCAAAACGTGTATAAATAAATATAAACACGTGTGTATTAACACGTGTATTTACGTCGTGGGGTCACGGACCTTACGTAGGACGTAGTAAAATGGCGAACGAGGGACGGCAAGGGACAAGGGAATCGTCCTTGTCCCAGGTTATGGACGTCTCCGTAACGCACGTTGTAGTATTGCGCCGCGTACGTATGTGCGCGTTTTCAGACGACGAAAGGAAAAAAAAATTTAAAAAAATATTCATAAAAAAAACCACGCGTACAATAAACCGCACGACGCGTGCACGTGCAGCAGCCAAAGTGGTGAGTTTTTTTTTTCAAGTATACCGCGCACTGTAGTACATTTGGACGGAGAAAAAACGATTTTTTAAAAATTCGTAACGGGATTAAAAAAAAAAAAACAGCTCGAATTTCGTATTCCGACCGGTGTTAATACGATACCTACGCGTTTGTGGGCGTAAAATGAAAAATGGATGAGCGGAGACGTTAGAGCGAACGCCATATTGTATATACGTAGTTTTCGAGAAAAGTTTAAAAATCTAGCAAGTTGGCCACACGATTTCGGTTTGTGGGCGAACTCACGTCGTTATTTTGTCGTTAAAACTCGCCTCATTACGGGCGGCCTTTCTCATGGGATCAGGGGAGGGCGGAACAAACAGTGTTTTACTTTTTTTACACGTCGATTTCGATCTTTTCGATCGTCCAGAATAAAGATCGGACCGAGCTTTCACACGATACCGAAACAGGAAAATCAGTTTTTACCACTGTAGACGACTGCAGACGAGCTCGGTCAGAGTCGTATTTTCGGAGGCGATCGGAATAACAACGCGTTCAAACTAAAATGAAACCACAACTTCCGAACTGGCGCCCGAAGCGTAGTCCGTCAAACCTAGACCAACGCGACCCGGAGTGATCCCGGTTTATTATATCGGATTTTTGCACTTTTGGTCGAGTACCGGCTTAGAAAATACTAAAACGCGATAAAGAAATGTAACTACTACGAGACTACGAGTGTTTTCGTCCCGTGAGATTACCGAACGAGTAAACCCACACTGCGACATCCGTCAAGGCGATGTCCGTCCCCGTTGTTCTTGTCGCACTCGTGGCACCAGCGTCCTCGCGTCCTCCTCGAAAACCATCGGCGAAGAGCAGCCACGATATTTAATGAAGTCGCTTATTACCCGATTTAGGCGAAAAAAAACCGTATTTTTTTATTTAATTGGTCGTTTATGAACGCGATGAATTTTCGAAAACGCAATGTTTCGTGCGCGACCTACGGCGAAACGGCGTGATGAATAGGAATCGTACGGGGAGAAGAATCCGTTTCAAAAAAACGATCACGCAATAGCGCGTATTGCTACTTTGTTTCAAACGAAACTCGGGTCGCATATAAACAATCGGACAGAAAATAACGCGTTTCGACCACGACTTCTAAACCCACCCGAAGCGTGTAACCCCTTGAAACTGCCCAAGCGACCTAGACTGATCCCGACATTTTTTAAATAAATTTTTTTTTTTTTTTCCTAAATGGTTGAGTATACTAGACTTAGGAAATACTAAAAAGTTTCGTTCAGTTGGTTGTCGGTGACTAAAGTTTAAAAATTGTATTTTCACATTTTAAAATTTTACTTTCCCACTAGATTAAATTTCGTAGATAGAACGTACAATCTAAACACATCGCTCGTACTGTCGTTGGCAAATTTTTAAAAATCAAATTTTATTTTGAAAGTCATTAAAGTTTAATCTCGTTGTTGACTCTTTCGGATATTTTCTCTTACAATATACATCGTACCTATTGAAGTCTCCAAACTCTAAACAGAAAACTTGAGTATGACATCGAATAGTAATTACGTGAGAAATTACGAATACAAAAATTTTAATATTTTTTTAAATCGCATTGAAATGTTCAAAATCGATTCGATTTCGAGTCGTCCGGGTTCTTCGTTTTCGGTTCGTAACTCAATCGACGAAAAAGCTATTCGAATAGAGTGCGATTTAATATTTAATTGATAAAGGATTAAAGAATCGCGAAAAGAAAAAACGTCAATTTAAATTTTAATATCAATTCCTCGCTCCGCGCAAGAGTCTAAAATTGTGTAAAGCAATTTTGAATAATAATCGATACAACTGGTAACCACGCGAGTCGCCAGCCATCTGACTACGTGTTTAAAAGCAATTTGTCCTTCTCTGACGATCTGAAAAAAGAACTTTCTGGCAAAAGAAGGTATTATTTTTTGACCCGTTTCGTTTTGGCACGACGCCGATTGAATATTTATAATATACAATAAATGTTAAGTACATGAAAATTGTTCTTTTTGAAAAATTCTTCGAACTTTCTCCGAAATTTTGGCACACGATTTTACTGCTGAAATATGCACTCTTTTTTTTAACAAAATTTTGCTTTTAACGCCTTCTGGAGTGTAAAAAAATATCGACGGACGCGTTAAAGTGGTAATTATTACTTTAATTACGTAAGCGTCCGATACACCGTTTGTAACGTTAACTTCGCCAAACTTTTGTCAAAATGTATAGTGTTTGAATTAAAAAGTTTGTTCGGTTTTTCAGGTAATCCGGTAATAATATCGTATAGCTTTGTATTTATTTGTTGAAAATAAATATTTTTTATCGTTGTATTATTTAATATATATACACACACACATCACACAAACACCTTACCCCGACGCGATTGGATATCCTTGTTCGTTGTAATGTGTCTTGACGGTTTCAACATCACTTGCACACAACTTATCTAATAATTGAAGAGCAAGTTATAAAAAAAAAAACGTGTCCAAACGAACGTTTTGACTTTTCTCTCTTATCCGAATTCGTATTGAACATCTGCGACGCGTTGCACACGCACACCGGTTTTTGTCCACCAGTCGCGCTGCAGTCGAGAGGCTACGCCATCTATTTCTAGAAGTGTGCACTATGTTTCGACTGCAGCGCG
>CM029357.1:44333876-44431095 GCA_017140985.1 Hormaphis cornu | reverse complement strand
TTTGAGAAGCCCTGCTGATTTTTGTCCACCAGTCGCGCTGCAGTCGAGTGTCTAATTTCGTGAAACGCGCCGTATATCTAAAAATTACATCAAAACTTAAGAGGACGAAAAAAACACGGATCTATCATGATAGTACCGCGTGTTTGTATATGAATATCGCGTCATATGGGTTTTTAAGCTGTCCTTTCCGAAAAGATATATTGATGATGCTCGTCGTCTAGCTGTAGGACCGGAGGAATGTCGACGTGTCCAGTTTTCGACATCGCAAACATCGATTCTGTGGAAAAGAACGTATTTCGGGAGTACGCGTTCAACAAGAAAATACGACGTGCAACAAACACACGGCAACTGCTTTAAGCGTTAGGAAACCGCCCACAGACCAAAGCGCTGGGTCTAGAGATTTGAAATTTTGTACAGACGTTCCTTGAGCAATGTGCGGGCGCACTGAGAAAGGATTTGTCGAAATTCTACCCCTAAAGCTTTTTTTAAAATTTTTCCCTCGAGGTGGTGAAACGGGGTTTCCAAATTCGTGTGACTCGGTGTACTCGGCGTTTCAAGTTTAATTTGGAATTAATCTTTGGCCGACTAAATCCCGGGAACGCGTTCGATTGAAATTTATACGACGATACGACAACTCGTCGAGGAGAATAAAAAAAAAAAAAAGGAAGATACTAAACAATATGATAATATTAGGTACTTGACCGTATCGCGACTAAACGTTCTGTACACAGCTGGCCAACGGTCGTCGCGAATAACGGTCGAAAAACAATACGAACGGAAATACGGCGATTTACAGTACATAATACGGTATTATATTATGAGAGGAAGTACAAAAAAAAAAAAAAAAATATATATAATAAAATTAATAAAATTAGAATCGCGTTTTTATCTCCTAAAAACGCGAGTCTGTTATATATTATTACATATAATATTTTACAGGATCTGACGACAAAAGTTAAAAAAAAAAAAAATAATACGCTTTTGCGCGTCTCTTACTACGCGTTGGTCGTCGGGGAAAAGCTAAAACAGAAACTAAAATTATTTTTCGAAAGAATGACGCGAATTTTTTTTGTTTTTTTTTAAACACGAGGTCTCATCATCCATCGGCGATCAGTCGTCCGACGCGGATCCGTTGCCGTCGTTCTCCGCGTCCTTCAGAATGCGCGTCATCAGGTCCACCATCCGTTTCGTCTGCACCGTCTGATCGCGGATCAGCTTCTCCAGGCGCGCGTTGTGCCGGTCGTACGCCACCATCGCGTTCTTCTGCACCTGGACCATCGTCTCGAGGATCTTCTCCAACGTGGCGCCGCCGCCTTGCTGCTGCTGCTGCTGCTGTTGCTGCTGCTGAGACGGTCCACCGACCACCTCCGGCGACTGGCGCAGATGATTGTGACGATGATGATGATGCTGCTGCTGCTGCTGACGCTGCTGCTGTTGCTGCTGCTGTTGCTGCTGCTGTTGCAGTTTCTGCCGGTTACCGCCGCGGGACGGAGTGTGCTTGCCGCCGCTACCGCCGCTCGTGGTCGAGCACTCGGACGTCGGTTCGATCTTCATGCGCTTGGACGCGTGCTGCTGCAACGGACCCGCGCCGACCACCACGTAGCAGTGGTCGTCGTTCAACCCGTCCATGTCGTCCAGCTCGTCGTCCAGCTGCGCCGCGTCCTCCGCCGAGTAGTTGAGCTGGCCGCACACGGACGACGCGTCCGGGTCGCACAGGTCCTCGCCGTTCACCACCACCGTGTGCATGTACCCGACCGCGTTCGCGTACTTCTTCCTGGTCTTGAGGATCTCGTGCAGCGCCTCGAAGTACGGCGGCGGCTTCTTGGGCGCCGAGCTGTTCGGGTCCGACGAGCTGATCAGGTAGTTGCGGTACGACTTTTCCAGGTTCCGCCACTTCTGGTGGCACTTGATGCCGCCCTCGTTCACCGAGTCCGCTATCCGGAACCCCTTGTCCATCAGCTCCTGGCATATGCGCTTCCACACGCGGATCTTGACCGTGCAGTGGTCGTTGAACATGTCCTGGTACCGCTTGGAGGCCACCAGCGCCAGCATCTCGCGCGTCGCCTCGATGTCCTTCTGGCACGGCGTCCGCATGCTCCACAGAAGCTGCTCCGAGTCTGTAACACGCAAACGCAACAACGCCTGTATCATTCCATCGTATTACGTATGATTGATAACATACAGTGTGTGTGTAAATATCCGAGGATACATTATTGTTACGTTGTTACAAGGGGTTATCCTAGGACATCCTAGAACGATCGTGTGATGCCGGTAACGCGGGGTGTGCCGGAACGTATACGACGCTGTAGCAGGGTTCAGGGCCAGAGAGCAGTTCTTCGAAAGTCACACGGTTCGGGCTGCCCCGAGGATCTGCGCGTAGAGATAATGATGTGCGGTCGCCGCAACGGACATTTGAGAGAACGAAAGACTGTGTAGTAACGGAAAAAGAAAACGCCGGGAAAAAATCGTAAAAAAAAATGTCGTCCCGACCCGTCGGAATCCCACCTGCAAGCGGCGACCCCGCGGACGTACATCAAGTGGACCGTTTTTGCAACATGCGCTACGTGGCCCACAAATTGGCGGTGGCACGTTCGGACCAAAATGCCGTGCGACCAACGCCAAAATTCTGACAAAAGCGCCACACGGAGGCTAAAAAAGTACTTAAACAATTTGTGTTTGTTCAATAACAATTGTAAACTAGTCTGAAGTTTGTTGATTGATTGGTTCCGTTGCTCCTAAACTTCGAATTATGTTCCGGTTAAATCAGAACCTATCGAAAGAAAAAACCCCCGGGATCACTCATGGTCGCGCGGGCAGTTTGACGGAGTAACGACTACTACGCTTTGGGTGGGTCATCGGTTTGGAAATTGTGGTTCAATAACGTGTTATTCAATATCTGAAGGCAATACAAAATCATTGCCTTCAAAAAAAATACAATTCTGAGCGAGCTCAGTATACGTCCTGGTAAAAACCATAAAAAAATATACATCGAAAACTATTAAAAAATTTACCTAAACTTTTTTCAGTCTTTTGTAACGTATTAAGTTAATAACTAGAATAGGTATCTACAAAAAAAGTTTGCAAGCGACACGGAGTACATTTTTTATAACGATAAATGCGTATAGCCGTTATGACGCCGGATTTCGCCGTTTTCGACATTTAGCTCGGAAAATAATCGAAAACTACTTCAAACAAAATAAAATTCAAAGCCGATATCCCAACTTTTATGTGGTATTCTGCGTAACGATTGGAGCCACCCTTTATCATTGTCATTACAAACCAGAAAATTTCAAATTTTTGGCCGTGTAATTTTCGATTTTTTTTTTTTTTGGTTTTCGGGGTAGTAAAGTCAAAAAGTGAGCAAAATTTAAAAAAGAAAAAAAACCGTCAACCCAAATACCAACGGAGTTTATAGACCTTTCGTTAGGTTAGGTACTGACTTTGAAAATCTGAGCATTACACGAAAACTTCATCATAAATCTTAAAATTTCAAACATTTCACCGTAATGTTCTCCGAAATTCTCATTTTTTTTTTCCCCCGTTTTAGGGGTTAAACTCGATAAGAAGGCAACGTTTAAAAAGGAAAAAATTTCAAACCACCGGAGTCCATAAACCTATCATAGGTGGTGACTTCGAAAATTCTTTCTACCCAAAAAAAGTTGTTGACAGAAAAAAACAACGTTGTAAAAACAATACGTTCCTCGTTTAACGCTCGGAATCTAAAAATATTAAAACGACTGTGATCTTTAATTTATTCGTCGTATAGTGTTAATAAACACTATACGACGAATAAATTACATAATAATGTAATACGTCCGATTAATAATAACCGAAGTGTAATCGATGTATTAATTTTACAATGGCTACACTGTTTTTACTGTAAAATCGAAATATTTTTCATAGCTACTCTCTCGCAGGAAATTATCACAAAATTTACGGTAACACCACGATAACCTGCGTTCGTGTGTTCGTTCGTTCGTGTCAGATATACGCGTATAAATAATAAGTTTTTTTTTTTCATCTTCTCGTAAACGATAAAACAGCCGTCGAACGCGTATAAAACAATATTTTTTATGCTGTTATCAAAAAAAAAAAAAATGAATTTATTCAAATTCCGTAAAACCCAATGCGGTGCGACGAAAACAAATTATGTAACGTCGATAGAAAAAAAAAAGTTGAATCGAGAGACATAACAGCAATAACATTATACACCGCGTTATGTAAACTATTTAAACGGTCCAAAGATATAAGTATAAATTATTATTGATTTCAAACAAATAGTAGTGTGTACACACCGTCGTAACGTGTAGGCGATAAACACGATAGTAGTAGTAGAAAAAAAAAAACTTAAAATGCATCGCTACAACTGTTGTGGTGAAATCAAAATGAGTCGAACACGTTGTTATAATAGAACGATAAAAAAATGTGAAATCGCAGCTGTTTTTTTTGTTCCGATACGAAAACATGCACTTGAAATAATAACGTTTGACCCAGAGACTTCGGTTTTTTTTAAAATCACCGAAAACTGTAAAAAAGATCTTCCCCACAAAAAAAAAAACCGTACAAACAGATCGGTCCTAATCGTCTTTTTTTTTTCCCCCATTAAATAAATTGCTCTTGAGAAACTATAACACATGTATTAATATTTACGGGTTTAACGGCCTCCGGAAATTTAAATTTAATTCCGTTTCGAAAATGATAAAATTGCGCGTTTTGCGTAAACGTTTTTACGTAGCGTGCGTGCAAATTTTTATCAACTATAAGTATAATTTCAATTGCGAAAAATAAATGATAATTATTATCGCTGTTTACACGCTGATATTACAATATAATACGATTATTAATGATGACGTGCAAACTACGCGCATATTTTATTGCGTTAGGTCAGCGACGATTCGAACGAACAGTTTTAAACCAATTATGTGCACGACATCCGACAATAAATTGCCGACGAAATGATTTCATTATCAGAGTAGGATAAAAAAAAAAGAAAACAAAAATGATTGCCTTCGGAAATGATCGATTCTGAGCGAGCTCAGTTATCTAGGACGTCCTGGTAAATACTGTAAACAATAAAAATGGTCCCAAAAGTCGTATCGACGTTAATAAAAACTTAAAATTTTTGCGAACGCGTGAAAATTTCAGTACGTAGTGGTGGCCTACCGATCGTAATGGTATCGCGGTTTAACAATTTGATCGGACAGAAAAAACCGATTTTTTAGTATACGTTTGCGTGTTTTTTTCGGACTCGGAAAGTGTGTAAAAAATTCAATTTTTTTTTTTTTTTTTGAAAATCGGTGTAATTCTTCTAAATACGAAAAGTTGTTGACGGGAAAAAAAACGGTATATTCCTCGCTCGGAAAGTTATTTACGAGATTACGAATTGTTTTTTTCTACAGATTTTCGCCATGTCCACACGAATCCGACATTTTACAACGGTCTATACAGGGGTGTTCTGAATAATTTTTCAAAATCGGTTAATTTTCGTTGCAATGAAAGGAACATCCCTCCTACTTTATAAGACAGCCGATCTGGCGGGATCCGATGGTAACTTTATCGGATATTTCCCCCAAAACATTTCGTATTAAGTGTGTCGAACTTTACACGATATTTTAGTCCCTGGAAAAAGGTCGTGTATAAACACGACATGTCGAACTGTCAAAAATAAAAAAACCTGTTCGAACCGTATGTGTACCAAAAAAAAAAATACCGTCGCGTCAAAATTAAAAAAAAATAATAACATCGTATAATACAAACGCATCGCGGTACGCGACACTGTCGACTGTATCAATAAAAATATTGTACGAACCAAAGCGAGACGATCGCCCACTACAACACCCGTCGTCTGCGCGTACATCCTGTCGTCCGTATTTTTTCTTGTTTTTATAAATCGAAATTAATTGTCAACCTGAACACACATCGACACGTTTAAATGTTTAAACAACAGCAGCCAAGCAGTAGTATTGGATAGTATTTAAACAATTTTTAAACGTCGACGACGTCTCGAGCAGCGGCACCGCGTGATGTGTGCATACGAAATTAATAACACACAGCTCGGGCACTTTTATTTTGATGATTGTTAAAATCGGCTACTGCGAGCATATATTATAATGTTAGTGTGTCGACAAATTGCTTCTATCCACTGCAGGCCGGACCAAGCAGCGTATAGATTTTATTTGTCATTTTAAAAGATGCACAGAGTCGAATTAGCGAATTCGCGCCAAACATAAATAAACAGACTTTAATTCACGCGGAGCGGTCGTCTTCATTAAACGTTTCATAAATTTTCGATTTTAAGAGAAAATATCCGAAAGAGTTACCACCATCGAGTCCCGCCCGAGCGCGTTCTTTACTGTACTTCAATGGCAGTAGGCAGGGAATCTTACATAGTTTCTTAGCAAATGAAACAATAATTAACTAATTTTCGTTTAGAAAAATGATTGAGAATTGTAGCACCTGTATGCTGACGTCGAGTTTTTATTTTGGAATTTCGATTATTAAAAAAAAAAAAATTATTGATGAAATTTAATTTTCAACATCAAAGTCTATTTTAAATTCTAATAACTTTAAAAAAATTGAAACGTTTAAAACGTTGGCCAACGACAGTATATATCAAGCAATATGCGCGATATAACTCGTGTATAGATTGTACATTTAAAAGTTACTGACTACAAAACTTAATCCAGGGGAAAAGAACTTAAAAATGGTAAATTTCGATTTTCAAACTGATTTCAACTGATTAAAAATAAATAAAAATGTTTTAGGTGTACCGACCCGTTTATGCAAAAAAAAAACAACCGAAGATTAATATGAAAATTAAATACCATCGAAATGTATAATATGATCTAAATACGTTTCTGAACACAAAAAAAAGCCCTCACCGTAAATTCAAATCTGCGTATTATGCAAAAATAAAATTTACCTGTGTATATATGTATACGTACTGGAGATGGAACACTCGAAACTAATTATAAAGTTGTAGAAAAACACAGCGCACAAGTTTTGAGTATATATACATGCAATTTTTAAGTCGACGGTTTTAAAAATATAATACATACGAATTCGATAACGCATTTACATATATCATATAATAATATAGAACCACGGTTTCACGGTTGAACTAATATAATTAAAATAATGTCAAGACCCGACATAATATTATACAAAATGAGTGATAAAATTCTTTAAAATTTTTTTATAAATTTGCAGGTATGGATAAACAACTGCTGGACATGAATCGGACGAATATACGACTCTCTATGATAACGGCAAAAAACAAAAAAAAACTCGAAATAAAGCGTTTGGATCTTTGTTATTTGAACGAGTCACAAATCGCAGTCTAATCCTCCGTACACATAATATTATATTAAATAGCTTTACATTTTTTTTTTTTATTTACACTATAATCGTATAGTTTCGCAGAAAAAAACGGATATAAATCTAGAATGGAATACGCAACAAAAATAATTATAATATTTACCTGCGATGATCCGGACGATAGGTTTCATGTCGCGTTCGGGCGTGGAGTCTTTTTGGGAACCGATCGGCGACAGGTAAGACGTCTGCGAATACCCGAATCCGAAAATCTCCAGAACTTCATCCGTATTCGGAACAGCTATACATTTTTGGGCTGCACGGAGGACAAAAAAAGTTTAAAGTAAAGAAAAACGTGTCAGAAAACTGCAGGCTGGGGTGGATCTGTTTCGAGTGGATCACATATGGATCGTATGGAAGCGATGATTTATCGATTTCAAGAGAGCTCTGCAGTAACTTCAAAAGTTTTATACTTGGCTACGAAAAAAGCGTTCAAAATTGTTCGAGACATTCTTAAGACGCGTTTAAATTTTTTTCATATATGTAAATTACATGAAAATTGTAGTGAATTTTAAAATTTTTCGCATAGGATTTATTGCCAAGAACAAAAAACGAAATTCCAATCTTGTGTACGATACATTTTTATAATTATTATTATTGAAAGTGTTTTTTGACGCAACGATTTTTGTACAGCCCTATAATTATGGGGCAAACTTTGATGACGAATAGGACAACTACACGACGGTGAACTGCAATTATTTCTTTTTCTGCGATCGTTTGACATACCGAAAGAGATTAAAAAAAAAGAATACAGGTTTGGGCAGGAGGAAGCTGATGAGAAAAGCGATAGAGGAATACGACGCCCCAGTACGGAGGAGACCTCTTGCAGAAGACCACGGCGGTTAGGTAAGGTGGGAAAGATTGCGTCAAAATTGATGCTGAAACATTGGACACGAATTGGCGAGAATTGGCAGGAGATTGGTGGCAGCGTGTTTGTTTAGAGGTATGGTCTTGATCGGCCGAAACACCAAGGAAAAAGAACATTTTTAGAACGTTTTTTTACATGCTAAACTTTTTTATCAATTCATCTTGGTTTTATAAAATTCGGCCCCCGTATTAATTATAATTAATTACAAGCATATATATATTACTAAATAATATGTACTAGCATATATATGATGACCACTCACTGTTATTGTCCAACACGATTAAATCGCCATTTTCGTTCACGACCGGTCGCTTCTGGTCGTCAACGGCTATGCTATGGTTTTCGGGATTAATCCACTGGAATTTTTCCATTTTGATTCCAAATGATGATGTCATACAGCGTACTTTTATTTTCTGGGTTTCGCAATCTCTCTCTCTCTCTTTTTTTTTTTTTTTTTTTTAAAGCGCATGCGTCATTAAAAATATGCACTTTACCTGTCAAATTGTAAAAAAAATTTTATATTACTGCGGTATATTTGTTTACACGCGCATACATAAAAGTCATTATTAATTGGACATAATATAGTTTGAAATGTTGAATTTAAAGTTCGAACTTTCATTTGAGCTGCAGGCGTTATTATTAATGTTTAAAGTGTTATCAGCCGATTTCAGCCTTCTCATTTGTATTCTATAGTAAAAAGAAATTGTAATTTAACTGTACCATTTAACTAGGTACCACTAATTTTGGAACTCAACTTCCTACATAATTTGGGTAATTTATATTAGCGAATTTCGTTAACTTTTACAGTATTTACAAGGAGTACTTATACAAATAATATTTTCTTCTTATTTCGATTTTAAGTTTTACACTTAATCTGTCTTCTGACGCTTATTTAATTATTCTAACTATATGTGAACAGTTCAAATTCTGTTTAAACTTATAAACGTCATTTTTGTCTTCTGACGCTTATTTAAATTTATATAAACTAACGAACTCAGATCGTCCGTGTTGAAGCGTATATTGTGCTTTTTGGACGAGCTTGCGCAGACTTGTTATTGTTTATTTTTTCACAACACCGTATTCTGTTTTGTTGCAATAAAATATAAATTTTTCCATATACGTTATACTATAGAGGTATAATTTTAAAAAAAAAAGTTTTCGAGACGTAACGGCGCGGATTAAAAATAATATCGTCATCGTGTAAGATATTAAAATAACAAGTACGTACTTAAGATTACAATATGGTTAATAAGCGTATAAATCCCACGTATACACTGTATTATACGTAAGCATACATAATAAAAGGTTGTATTGAATAGATTGAAATTTTTATCAAATACTTCATTCATACGATAATTTGTATAAATTTCAATGAGCTTCAAACAGTTGTTTCGAAAAATAAAATACTGTACAACGAAACAATATCGATGTAAAAAAATCGGCTCTATGAATTACAATTTTATTTTTTATATCCGTTTTTACCTATGGGAAAATATGATGGTTTATATTATGTGTTGTATTATAATTGATTTCGATGTTCTTCATAGTCCGATAGACCGTACCTAAATAAGACACTACTAAATATACGCCACTGCACTATATTATAAATACTATACAGCTGTTATGAACGTATATAATACTTGATTCGGTTTACTGCGCGTTTTTTGCCGGAAAACATTAAAAATTTTGCGAACAAATCGAATTTACAAAAAAAAAAAAACCTATTTAATTTAAGAAAAAAAAAAAACCGGGTATGACACTATGGAATCAGAATAAAAATACTTCTGCTGTCGCGTCGACACACGGAAATCATTCGTCATAAAATGAATGGAAAAAGTCGAATTTTTTTTTTTATGAATATTGTTCACTCGTGAAAAATCGTGACGAATCCAAATGTCGCCTTTGAATTTCTTTATTCCGTTAAAATTAAAGAGATCGATAATAGTATCATAATAATAATAGTTATACTCGCATTATAATTATAAACTGATGAAACCGCGTTTAATTCGCCATTTTAATAATACCTATACGATTTATAATACGATTTATTTATTTATATATAATATTATGCCGTGTTAGAATTATGCGAAAAACGAGCGATGCACCGGCGCGCGCGGGTGCAGCGTTGAAACGGCTTTTAACGGTGTACGACGACGGCCGATAAGGCGCGAGGTCGCTGCGCGGCGTGACGAAAAGCAAGGAAGGGCCGTGCCTCCCCGGAGGGAAACGCGATGACGAAACAGCGGCGGCGGCAGCCTTGGTTATTTACCTACCCTACATTGGAATATACCGTACACCACCACGCAGCGGCACCGACTCCGGTTGATATCGTTATTATTAAAATAACGGATTTTAAATTTTTTTTTAAACCAAAATTTTGTCGTTCAAACTTTTTTTCGACGTTTTTGGCGCAAACGAACATTTTTTTTTTTACGCCCGTCACTTGTGCGCGCGCAACAACAATCATTATTATGATGCAGACACGAAGCGGGCATCCCCCCCCCCGTTGCAATACCGCGAGACGTTGCGCGACGAGTGCATCGCCGAGTGCACACGCACGCCACGCGGACAAGTCGGGCAGTCGCGGCTGCATAATAACAATAATAACAATGTATCATTATATATGTTGCGGCGCGCCCACGTCGAGACGGGCTGTGCATCGCGCGGTGCAACGCGAACCAAGGACGCGAATAATAATAAAAATTGGCGTGTCGCAGCTGCACCGATGCACATTGCTCGCACGCCACCGCGATCGTAAACCGTACTACTACTACTGTCATTATAAACGCGCTTACAACTCGAAAAATAAAATTTTGAAAAACAAGGACGTGATCACCCTAGGGTCGCGTGGGTAAACAGACAGACAGGGTAACGACTAAGCTTCGGGTGCAAAGCAGGGTCACCGTAGTCTACGGGTTGTGGTTTGAACGCGTTGGTTATTTTTACGTGCGAAAGCGACGTAAAATCTTCTTCGACAATACGATATTCTGACACCGAGGTCTCGGTCGACTACTAGTCGCGGTAAAAACACGAGTTTAAGAAGACGAAAAAAAAGTAACTTTTATCAAATTTGTGTCCCGTTACGCGTAAAAGTTTCGCCCGATTTCGAATGTTATGATCATGAAAATCTTACGTAACTATTTGTTCCGTGAGAAACACACGGCCGCCCGGAATGTAACGAGTTTGACGACAAAACAACAACGTGAAATCGGCCATAAACCGAAATCGTGTGAAACCCCAGTGCGCTAAATTTTTTTCACCACAAATCGAAAAACTATCTTGTTTGTATTAGAGTTTCGAGAGTTAAGGACACTGTATTATCAAAGTTTCAAAAAACGCTTCAGACAAGAAAGCGCCACCCGTATCTTTTGAAGTACGTTAAAATCGGACCAACTGCTCGAAACAGTGATCACGAAGAAACAACAACAAAACTCTCTACGTCGACGTGTAAAAACGCGCGTTTCCCGCGATTATTTTTATCCCGCCCCAGGCCGAAATTTACAAAAAGTCCCTGCTAAAAACGATCGAAAAATCGATTAATAATTTCAGCGTTTACACTCGTAAAACCCTTTTATGACGAATTCGTCGTTTGGCATTTCTCCGTGCGAACGACGAATCGAATAATGTTATCGTACATGGGCAGTTTGTAACACAATGATACAAACGAAATTCGTAGAAATCCAAAGTTTCCACGATAGTTTCGCACCATTTTCGCGAAGAAATAATATTATTATATAAAGAAACGCTTTTGTCGACAGCACAAACGTATACGGTGACGTTAGTCGAAATGAGAAAAACAACGACGGCCTCCAAACGCTCCAGTAATTACTACGTATACCTGGTTAGTTGTTAAAAAAAAACACACAAATTACACGTTATAAATATTATCGTTCGTTTACCGAATGATAACCGTCGCGGAGTGCCGTAAAATCGTTTTATACGAGCGTTAAGAGACTGTAAAAATTAATTAATTAAATTTCGAGGACGAATGTATGTGTATTAACGACGGAAAACGTTCCAACAGCCGAAATTATAAGAATCTGCACTCGCACCGAAACAATTCTGTATAACGGCTACAACAGACTTATTAAACAGGAAATATATAAATTATGCAATGACCGAGAAAACTAAATTTTCACACACAACTATATACGCCGTTCCGCGAGAGATAATCGTGCGTCCCACGGCTTTGGCAACTGTTTCTTCTCCAGGAAAGTGCTCGACGTTAGACGACGATGTCACCCAAAGCCAAACTTTTCTGACGCGAGACAAATCGATTTCTTTCAAAGCGGACACAAGGCGGAATGATTTTGGTGAATCGATTATTATTCTCTCGTGGAACGGAGTATATACGTCATAGCGAAGAAGATCGTATAATTACGTGTTTCGAGTGAAACTTGTGATCGCCACTTTTGGTTATTGCGTATTAACGACATTTCTTCGTACACATATAAAAAGCGAACACAAAAAAAAAAAGATAGGGTCGTGCTGTAAATTAGGCGCAATCCGAAAACGTCTATATTGTTTTTATTCTTAGTTGTTTGAAGTTGGAAAATTTTCGAAAACACACCCTATTTTAGATTTTGGGCGAAGAATGTATTGTTTTTACAATGATGTTTTTTTTTGTTTTCTCTGTGAACACTTTTTAGGGTATGCTCCGATTTTTACGTTCGATACCTCTAATGAAAGGTCTTCTAATTGTACTTTGTCCAAAACCGTCTAAAATTCGAAATTTCAAAATTGAATAAGTTTTAATAATCAAAAGAGTAGGTCAAATTTGACCAAAACCGTTAAAAATCACGGCAGTTTTTTCCTTCTCATAATCGATTTAGTTGTTTGGCCACAATTTCCAAAATTATAAACTAGTTGAAACTTTCACACAATATTATACAGATACAAGCTTGGTACAAGTTTGAAGTGACTTTGAACACTTTTGAGCTAACTTTTCGAAAATATCCATTTTCTTTGTGGTTTTTGTTCGATGAATTTTGGGGGGAAAAGTTTGACACGAGGTTAACAACATGAGATACTAAAAAATTTAGAAAATCTATAGACACAATTTTTTTTTTTTTTAGTCGCTTTAAGTTGGAAAATGGTCGAAAATTGGTCATACCTTTGACTTGATTTTTTGAGAAAAAAATTTGCATCTCACACAAATTTGTTATTTATGTATTAAGAATGAAGACATGCGAAAAAAAGAAAAAATGTTTCTATCTGATAAAAAAAAATTCAAATCAGCCCGATGGATTCCCCGAACAAAAACAGTGTTGAAAAACGTTGCGATTCGGTTAAAAAGAATAAAATTACGCGCACTATCGACACTAAAATCGTATTAGCTCCTCAAACAACGGTCCAAACGGTTTGAAATTTATTATACGTGGATTTTTGTAATTTTTGCACTATATTTGTTGTTAAATTCGATTTTTTTCCTGCAGAACGTATACCGGACAACTGTGAGCTCGCTCAGAACAGTATTTTCGAACGCAACGATTCATCCCGTTGCTTTCAGACATAAAAAATAACGCGTCCGAACCGCAACTTCTAAACTAGTGACGACCCTGCGCCTACTCCGTCAAACTACCCACGCCTAGAGTGATTCCGGCTTTTTTTAATTAAAACGTACCAATTAAAACGTGCAATGAATCACACCGATCGATCTGGCTGTATTCTCAAGTCAATAAATCATTTACATTGTAGTGTGTGTGCGTTGTTCTCCTCGGACGAGCGGCTGCTAGTAAACACACGTAATGTTTTTATAATAACACGTCAAAAGGATTTATGCGATTTCGCAAAACATATCGACTACATTGCGCTCCGTTGCGACAGACAGAAATAATCGTACAGACACGATCTTATATTATACATAAAATAACACATGACGACGTTGTGTTGTAAATTGTTTACGTTTTATACGCCGGAGCACTACTACCGCTGCGTAGGTATTACTCTTCGGGAATTTTTATTTGTTTTTTGGCAACGGATGTCGGGCCGTGGCGGCGGTGGATTTATTTAAAACGCGCGTTCTACATAATAACGCGTTTTTAAGATAAAATAACATTAAAACAACGTATTATAACGACGACGCGATCTATATAAAAAAAAAACAATTAGAATATCGATTCGCCGCGCAAATTGACGTCAAAAATAAACGAGACGGTAACTCCAGTTAAAAAAGTTAACGGCGAAAAAAATAGATAATACGGTTAAGATAGAAAACGAAATAAACAGAGTTTAAAAAACAAGTTATAAAACTCATCGTACATAGTATTTTCAACTAACCTAAACGGTAAGGAAAATATCGAGATACAAAAAAAAAAGTCAACAAATAAGTTTTCGTAAAAGTAAACGCAGGTAATTTCGCGACCGTATGATAATCGACTATAAAAAAAAGTTGAATGGATACAATTTTTAACCGAACAAAAATAATTAACTGGCCAAATTAATTAACATAACATTTTTTAACCAGTTGGGTAACCCTCATTATCGATATAATAAGTCGCGACGATGGGTATTCTCATCGGCGTCTACCGCGATCGCGGTAATCATAATAATATTATACGATTGACTTCTCGTTCACGTACGCGTCGCCACATTGTTATTATATTGTACGGCACACAATGGAATAAAATTTCCACGCCGTCCCGAGACTTTTGTGTTGATATTTACGAAAAAAATAAATTACGTGTATAGACGAGGTTTTAAAAACAGGAAAGCGTAGATCCTTCGAGACGATAGAACAATCGCGAGACGACGACAATGGGTCACACACATAAATATAATATATAAACATATTCTAATCACGTTCGTTTTTCTGGTGGTATATATACATGGAACCGTGTAAAAAAGTCGTCGTTTTACACGCCTCAGTATGACACGCGGTTATTATAGTAGACCTGCTGGTGGTATAGGCGATTTCCACACCACATCCTCCGATGCACGTGGTGGACAAAAAACACAATTTGCGAAAAGAAGAAAAAAATGCCGCGGGATTAGGTCGCGTGGGTAATATTTCGGTGGCGTTCAGGAAGGTTGGGTGTTATATATATCTCCCGTTGTGATTTTTTCAAGCAAACTTGTACGTTTATGACGAGCTAACAAAAATGCCGATCGTGAAAAAACGCGCAAACAACGATGAACAGATCTAGTACTGGATTGTCTCGAATTTTCTGAATTTTTAATATTTCCTAGTGCTCTTGGTCTTCATACTCCTTAAAATACGTCTGAGAGCTATCAGCACGAATCGAGTACACCATTTAGGGTGGGGGAGGGGGGCCAAAAAATGACAAAAAGCTGTTTTCGGTGACCATTAAAAAATGTTTTCGCTGTTCGTGGTTTTAGGAGGTTAAGCTGTCTCAAGTCTCTCTAATTGTGTATGTTTGCCGAGTTCAAATTCGCTATGACATCTGAAAGTTATCTCCGTTAAAATGAATTATTTTTCCCGTATTTACATCCATTTGTAAATATCTGGCCACGCCACTGGGTAGTTTGACGGATTGGCGGCTTTGGGTGGGTCACCGGTTTCGAAGTTGTGGTTCAAACGTATAATTTTGTATCTAAAAGCAATGACGAAACATCATTTCTTTCGAAATAACGATTCTGACCGAGCTCACTTGTCCAGTACTTTCTGGTAAATATTTCGAGAATTTCTATACTTAGCTCAAAATTTTTCGAAATCACTTGAAACTTTTACGACAAACCCGTATCTTGCTTATTTTAATGTTGTGTAAAAGTTTCACCTTGTTCCGATCGTTATTTCGGACGTTGTGGCCAAAAAACTAAATCGATACGGGTACGCTGCTGTCTATTTCTAAAATATTATGTTTAGAAAATTTTTATCATACGGTCGAGTCGAATTTAGGGTTTTTAATACAATGATAGAAACGAAAATAATTTTATTTTTGGGTTAAAGCCGGTCGCTTTGCTGGCAAAACTAGTGTAAGTTCAAAACCGCCGATAAAATTTAATTCAATAGAATTCATTTTCCGAGTTAACCGCTCGTTTTGCCGATTTCTAAATTGTCTATCTGAAAATGACGTAATTTTTTATAACTTCAAATCGAAAACTACGAATTCGCGAAATCGGGAAGACGAGCGCCCTAAAAGAGGTTTTACACTCTCAAACAACAACAACAACAAATGTTGAAAATCGGCCTACCATACACTATAAAAAGTGTGTTTGCGTTTTGGTATTTTTTTATACAAATAACCGATTTTTTATTTTTTTCTAACCCAGCAATGTATAATCGTACTTATAATTTAAGACACAACTCATGAGTGTATAGTACGAGTAGACCTGCAGTAGTTCTATAATATAATATTATATTGTATACACTCACCAAATGTTAGACTTCCGTACACGACACGTTCGATTCTGATGTCTATGCATCGATTCACGTTTACGAATCAATGGAAAAATGAACTTATCCAGGTACCTGGAACAGTAAAAATACATTTCACCTCGTTAGAAACGGTGCACGATATGCAAAAAGCAAAATAAGTACGAATATATAATTTTGAATATAGAACGCTATACATTCACGTGAAAATGGACAGTGTCGAAATGACGGCAACGATCTGTAATATCAAATGCAGGGATCCGGTAGGTAAGTGTACTATACAGTGAACACGGCAATCGACGGCATTATTAATGTATTGTTTTTAAAATTATATACATATATATTTTTTCTGTCAATAACTTTAAGGGTATTAGAAATGCTCCGATTTTTAAATTCAGTACATCTATAACGAAAGGTCTAATCGTACTATTTGAAGGATATCAAATTTGAAAGTTCAAAATTGAAAAAGTCACGAAACCAAGGTTAATCACGGCAAACGTGTTTTTGATATATTTTTTGGCCGTAACATCCAAAATAATGCGTTTGGAACAAACTGAAAAGTATAATATTATACAACAGGTAAGATGCGGGTTTGATAAAAGTTCCCGGTGATTTCGAACCGTTTTGAGCTAAGTATACAGGACTTTGGAATTCTCGACGAATTCACTTGCAGCAGTACCAGACAACTGAGCTCGCTCAGAATCGTTTTTTCGAAGGCAATGCATTGCTTTCTGATATTAAACGTTTGAACGACAGTTTCCTAACCGTAGTGACCCGTCCGTAGTCGCCGCTACTACCCGCGCGATCTTTTTTATTTAGATCTCGCGTGAAAAAATAAATATTGTCCAATCAGTAAAAACAAAATTTGCTAAACGCACATCCGAGCACCACGCTGTATAATATTGTATTATACGCGCCAATTAAAAGCGTAAGTATAAATTTAACTTGATTAACTGCGTATTCAGCGCGTTTAATTATATCGTGGTATATATATAGGTAATAATGTACACGATACGCCAACCTAGACGAAACGTATTTATTTTAATGACGACGAGGATACAATAATTTCGGTTTTGGTTAGTTGACTTCCCCTTCTGTACAACAACATAATATACGAAACGAGAGATTATTATATTTGGGTTATGATAGCGCGATGGCGAAGGATTTTATTCTATGAAAAAACAAAAAAACAAATGCTTACAAAAGACGTTATTGTGCAGTGTTATTTCAATACATATAATTTTTTATCACACACACCAAGACGTATTGTTGAACGTGCAGAGCGTTAATTATTATTAAAGAAATCACTGCGGGTGGGATGACATATTTTGTGTAACATCAACGACGACCACGGTGGTGCACGACCTACGCGCAAAATATAAATAATTAATAATATTTTCTATAATACGATGATTATTGGCGTGACGGTATCATGGCCGGACGGTAAAATTTTTTTTTCGCAAGTTTTTAGATTCTGGGCGCAGCGAGGAAAGTATTGTTTTTACGGTAAATTGTGTTTTAGATACTGAAGCTATTGATTATACGAGAATGTGTAAGCCTAGGACGTTGCTCCGATCTTGACGGTTGAAACGTTTTCTGAAAGCCCGACTTATGGTGCGTATATTGTGCTCAAGGTATTGCCAAATTTTCAATTCCAAAAAAAAGTAACACGCAAAAACACCACAGAAAAACTTTTAAAAGAAAACGGTAAAAAGTACGGCAAATTAACGACTAAGATTTGACGCGTAGCAACCATAAATGAACGAAAAATAATAAAATTTTTATGATGGCTCCTAGAATGATGTTGCTCCGCGATCTTGACGGTGGAAACGTTTTCTGAAAAAGATCAATTTGTATCTTTGATTCACGTACGTGTTTTTTTCAAAATTATCAATTCAAAAAAAGGTAGTACCCAAAAGACCAAAAAAAAAAAAAAAACTTGGAATAGAACTGTAAAATAAACAACTAAAATTTGACACGTAGCAACCATAAAAAAAAAAATAGAATTTTCGACGAAAATTGTGTTGGAGACAACCCTTAGGCGAGAGAATTTTCAAATAAAAAGTAAGTTATCTTCGAGGAATAATGTGGCTTTCTGTTGGTGAAAGAATTATCAAAATCGGTTGGACGGTTTCAAAGCCAGTGCCGGGATATAGGTAAAGACAATTTGTGTTGCACACATTTCCCTGGACGTATTAGATGATTACACGGCTTGCTCAGAATCGTTTTTTCGAAGGCAATAATTCACCATTGCTTTCAGATATTACATAATACGTTCAAACCACAACTTCTAAACCATACCCAAAGCGTAGTCGCCACTCCGTCAAACTACCCACGCGACCTTTACCGATTTCGGCTTTTTTTTTCTTTTTTCAGTAAACAACTTTAAGGGTGTAAGAAATGCTCCGATTTTTGATGTCAGTAACCTCTAATAAAAGGTCTACGAACTCTGGAGGTACGTTGAGCGGTCTCAAAATTAAAAAAGTTACAGCCATGAAACCAGGAGAAAATTACGGTAAACGTGTTTTTGACACATGGACTTACGTTTATTGGCCAACACAATGATTCGAACAAGCTGAACACATTATATTAAAATAGGTAAGATTAAGGTTTGATAAAAGTTTTAAATTATTTTGAAAATTTTCTAACAAAGTATAGGATTCACAGGATTTTTTTGTAAATGGTACCGATCGTTCCGTGTAAGTTTTTTTTATACGATTTTAGGGATTTAGAAGAGCGGTTTATAGACAGTTCCTATACAACAACACGGTAATTTATGTTAGATTTAGATTTCTGAGCATTTTTGTATTTTTCGTGCTTCGTACAGATATTCTTCAGGCGTACAACTACGTGTGCACCTGTATATAATTTATACATTTTTGATGACTCATAATAATGACTAAAAATTATTCACTTACATAAATAATACAATGTGCATAAACTAATATAGATATAAATTGTATTCGATACAGTATTAAAGTAACATTATATAATAAATAGTCGATAAAACCGGAGATCGTTATTTAAATGCAATTGAATAATTTATACGATTTAACGTCAAATTACTATTTATAGCGCGATTACGTACAACATCTTGTTATTTCGGGTGTTCTGTAGCATTCCTAAATACATACGGTATAGCGTACTATATAATAACAGCAACTTTTTAAATATCGAAAAACACTTTTATTTACGGAAATGACAACAAATGTGTTTAAAAAAAAAAAATTAAAAACACGTAAGGTCGTGTTGGAACACGATCGGAAAAAAACAAAACATTTTAATACCCCGAAAGGCGTAAAAAAAAATGGTAAAAAAATATCAAATCGATCAAATCGATCATTGAAATTTAACGACTTAAATAAAAAAAAAAGTTTGGTTGGAATATTTAAGCGTAAGTACGCCGCACTAATCACAAACGAGAATTCCCCCCGAAGACGAGTTCAACGACACCGCGCGATATTTACTACATTAACCACTATATTATATTATAATTTCAAGGAAATCTAATTAAGTAGTTCAAAATCTGTAAACACCAAAAAACCAAGTTTTTTTTAATAACTTTAAGAAAAAAGTCATTTAAATTCAATGTGTAGTAATTAATATTGCGACAACGTCGGCGACGAGGTCAATGCACCCCACTGTTGCTGTTGCACTCGCTGAACGAATTTCAATTAATAATATGTGAGAATATAAAGGAGACAATACCAGATATCGTATATATATATACAATGACGACTATATTATATGGTTTCCGTTTTTTTTTTTTTTTTTCTTTGCCTTATGTGCGAATTAACATTTCAGTTTGTCTGCAGAAATGCTAAAAACTATACACAGAAACTATACATAGAATAAAAAAATTAAAAAATTATCGTAAATCGTTTTCGTTTTCAACAGCTGCAAGTGTTGAGAACATCAAGTTGCAAGACGAAAACCCTGCATCGCTATTTATTGTCCAACGCAGTTTTCGATGGATATCATATTAAATCTTAAAATGATTGTTATTTCGTGTTAAATTTAGATTTGTGTTAAACACAAATCTAAAAACTAAAACAATTCAAGTGAAACTGGGAACAGCGACGGGGTTCTTCCTCTCCAAGCTTATTTATACCGAAAGCCCGTAATAATTTCAGGGTTGCAACTCTTTTGAAGTATAAAATTCCCTGACTTTCCCAGGATTTCATGGAAAATAGTTTTTCCATATCTCAAAAAATACATTTAAACACCTACTATTTTTTTTCCCTTTTTATGAAGCATAATTATAATCTTTTAAAGGAGCCAGTTTAATGTTTTTTTATTGTTAGGGAGTTATCTGGACCTACTCACTCAACTAGAATTGTATACGATAAAACGTTTTCTACTTTTAGTAAATTTATCAAATAAAAAATATAATTTTCCGTTTTAAGAAAAATAAACAATTTAAATAAAAATAAAATGATTTTATACAGACAGTCAAATTTCTGATTTGTATTACTTGAATTTTAAAGGCGTGCTTATACATAAATTTCAACTATAAATTGTTTTCAACAATTAATAACAATATTTTGATACGTAATATAATTGTCGAAACGTATGTTTCATTACAAAAGCAGTAAATACTAAACAGTAAAAATTTACTGACAAACAAGTTTTAAATACTTGAATTTCTAGATCTAAAGCATCTACGTTTAGCGTCTTCCATTATCTTCGGTTTACCATAATCGTTCGGATAACACAACACTAACGTAAAAGAATAATTTAAAAACTTATAAATATGGAGAATAAAAATAAAAATTTGTTTTTCAAATAGTAAAGATCAATTTTTTTTTTTTTTCAAAATAAACAAACCTCACCGGCAATTACGGAGAAAAAATATATATTCAAAAAAACTCCAGAAAACTTATGAAATGCCTTGACTTTTCCGTGTTTTCCAGAAAATTTTCAAATTCCTCGACTTTTCCAGGTTTCCGAGGTTTTCCAGATTTTGAATTTACCCGCCGAAATACGCAATCCGAGCTCGTGTTTACAACAATAATTGCTATTATTTGGAGTATATTATTTAGAAAAATATTAAAATTTCATTTTAAGCGTCATTGATATTATTACGTTTCAAATACGTCGCGGGTCGAACGCTGCAAATGTATGTAGGGAGAGAATCGCGTAGGGACTGCGGGGTTCGCATCTCACTTGTAATTTATTATTGGAATTTGTAAGGTTTTTTTCAATGACATTTCATACTGGTGGTCTTATAATAACGTACAATAATATACGAGCTTAAATCTATAAATATGCACATGAATATCAATCGCGTCTGTAGCATGAAAATAGTTTATGTAAATCGCAATAAAATATATATACTAACATGTCGTTGTACATTAACATTTAATATGTTAATACAGAAATTATATTCCCCAGTATAAATTCATCAAATACTTGCAGGTAGGTGTACCGCATACATAATACAATGTTTTACAAAATTACGAATTTCGATGACACACGTCATTTTTACAGCAATTTCGGTCGGGTTGCACAAGGGAACGCACGAATAACACATACCGTTTTCTAATTTTGAGCGAGTTTTTTTGGCGCACTAACGTGTACGTATATTTAGAGGGATCATAAAGACGACATCACACGAGAGTGGTGGAGATGAAGAAAAAACGGAGAGCTGCGAGAAATGTTTACTGAAAATCGATATTTTCGACAAGAAAATTGTTCGTAGTTCTACAGCAGTACAAAGATAGATTTTTGTTAAAAATTTCGAGAAAATAATGAATTCGCGAAATCGCGGAAAAATAGAGTCTAAAACTAACGAGTCGCCAACATCGGTAGATCGAAATATTTTTGGTGCCTATATACGATAACCGATGTCGTGTTCAGTCCGAAAACCCAAACACAACCCATCGAATGAACGGAAAACTTCTAAAAATACGCAAACAGCCTAAAATGAAATGGAACTTTTTGAAAATTTGTTTGTACAGCACACGATTGTCTAAAACTCCTCGATGAATTACTTTTTCCGAAGTTATGGAACTGCGTTGTTGACGACAAAATGCAGTTTTCCGGCGGTTTTTCCCGACGCGTTTCAAAAAAAAAAAACCGTCATCGAAAAACGACCTCTCCAAGATTCGCAAAAAAAAAAAAGAAATACTCTACGTAGAAATCGGTGCGCTCTTTCTGGTAGAAATGTCGTTGACGGTTTTTTAAAAATAAATAAACGTCAAAACCACTATAGCTTCCTCGGTCCGCTCGGAATCCAAATTAGAGTGGTGTGTTGTTCAAACGCTTTTTATTCGAACGTCCGACCAACGTGCAGAAACGTAGAAGAGACGGCCAAATGCGTTGAAAATTCAGTGTGTCATCGCTGACCTGGGTTAACCCGTGCGCGGTTTTGCTCCAGCACAAGTCCACTGCACAGTTTGCACGCACGCGAAACGACGCTTGCGCTGGCACGACGCCACCGGGCCCTTCCGTGATCGATCGCACGATAGAATAATTGTGTACAATCGACGTTTCGTAAAATGAGTAGTATTAAAAGGGGAAATGATATTTTATCGGTTAAAACGGATCGATTGAGATTGGTATACTCTACCAAAATTTCTGAAATTTCTGTAACGTGTAATAATAACAGTATGAACGATTTTTTTAAATATTAAATTATACGAAAAACGATTAAACAAATACCTAAAAAAAAATATATGTATGTTACAAATTATCAATGTGTGAATTTTCTTTTTAAAATTAAATATATTATTATTATTACGCTGAATGTACGAAACGCTATACCTAGTAGTTAATTTTATTTTGTTTTAATTTTCGAGACAAACTTTTTACCTAATTTATATTGTACTACCGTTTGAAAATAAATAAATCTACTTACTTATTTTTTTACCTATACACAGGCTTACGATAAACCAAAAAAAAATATTTAAAAAAGTTTTCGTAGACTTTTAAGTCAGTTGAAATAGAAATTTTGAAAATAGAAATTAAGCATTTTAACTAACTAGTTTAAATTTTGTAGTTTGTAACTTTTTCAATATAGAATCTATGCAATTGATACACTGTCACAAATTTTCGAAATAAATTATTTTTTTATAGTTATTATTTCGGCCTCGTTTGTGATACCAATGTGGTCACCGAACCAATGTGCGCCGAGGTCGTGGTACTACGGTGTGGACGCAACCGTTTTTTCGATTCTGAGGAGCGTTAGCGAAAAACGTATTGTTTTGATGTTGTCTTTTTTTGTTTCTCTGTGAACACTTTTAACGGTGTTGGGAACTCTCCGATTTCCACCATCAATACCTCAAATGAAAAGCCTTTGCTCTGTAATTGTACGTTGAGGGGTCTCAAATTTGACCAAAAACGTTAAAAACTACGATAAACGTGTTTTTTTTTTTTTGACACAATCGATTTAGTTTTTTGGCCATTACTTCCAAAAAATAATAAACGGAAACTTTTACAAAATATTGAAATAAGCAAGATGCAGGTTTAGTTCGAGTGATATCGGAACTTTTTTGAGCTAAGTGTAGTAAAATTTTCAAAAATCACCATTTTCTTCGTGTCGTTCGATAAAAGATTCAATTTTTGAGAAAAAGTTTTGAAACAAACACAAGTTTAACGAGTCTATCTACATAAGATTACTTAAAAAAATTTCGAAAATCCATAGTCACGATTGACTTTTTTTAAGCGTTTCGAGTTGGAAAACGGTCGAATACTGGTCACGCCTTATTGACTTATTTTCAGAAAAAATTCGTTTCTCGCACAAATTTATTATTGAAGAATTAAAATTAACATATGTAAAACAAAATTTGCTATCTGAAAAAAAAATTTCATAATACGATATCTACCAAATGGATTGCAAACGCGTACAAAAAAAAGCGTTGAAAAACGGTGCGATTCGGTTACAACGATGAAACTACGCAATTGATACACTAAAATCGTATCGACTTCTCAAATAACGGTCCGAACGGTTTGAAATTTTCACATTTTGTTTACATTAATATCATTTATACGTGGATTTTGGTGATTTTCACATTTAAATAATTATATTATTTTAGCCCGATGGTTAAGTCGATTTGTTGGGGGGAAACCGTACGAAATAAATCGTCGCGATAACGAAACGCGACGGACTGTTGTTTTACGTCGTAGTCGTCGTCGTCGTCGTCGTCGACCATAACCTTGGACAATGACGACGGAATAATATACATATATACGTACGGTCGCGCGACGGTTGTAAAATAACAGCGGATAAAAAAAATAAATAAAAATAACGAGCGGCGGGCGAACTGGCGCGCAGGCCAACGTACTCTCGCCGCCGCCGTTCCTGCTCCTCATACACCTATAATCTACATTACGTCGTACGTAATTTTATCTTTAGCCCTTTCCGGATCGTTGTTATTAATAGCGTTTTAAATTTTTATTTTTCTCTCGGTCCCCGTCGGAACGCAGACGGAATTCTTTTGCCCTGCTGCAGCTGCCTAACACAAACCACGGTCCTGCTGCACTGCAGCAGTGTTTCTTTTCGAGAACAACAAACGATGATAAAAACAATTTATTTCTCCGACGAAAATTATCCACGAAAAAGTACGCGGTACACAAAAAATTGGTCGTCGCCTGCAGTTAGTATTTATTTTTTTATCAAAAACTGTTATTTCTGCAGTATAAGCCCTTAGAAGTACACACTATACAGTACGTTAGTTGTTATTATTTACGAATATATTTTTTTACCACCACTAATTTTAGTTTTTAAGTGATTCTCAATTTTGCAAAAAAAAAAGTACTCGAGTTTTGAAGGAACACCGCGGTTTGAGAAACACTGCGCTGCATTCCGTTCGTTGGTGTTACGCACTCGGCGACCGAGACGCACGCGATCGTTTCCGCCCCTGCGGCGGCCGAAGAAACTCACATACGCGTCGGCGGCGGCGGCGGTCGTTCCTTCTGGTGGGTCCGTGTATAATGTAACTTGTACACGATGTACAGGGTGGTGGTACACACAGAGACGGGAAAACATTGGACAAACGTTTAAAAAAAAAAAACGTTTTGTTTCAACGTAAACTAAAATATAATGTCAACCCCTACAGAGAGCACTAAAACCTTACGTTTTTATCCCAACTGCTCGGGGTCGTCCTATCTCCCCGCTCGATCATTCACATCCCCTTCTCTAACAGCTCTCGTGTATCGTTTCTATACAAACTTATTCGGTCACACTTTTTTTTCTTAAAAAAAAAAAAAGGTCGTATAAAATTTTAATAGGTTTCTTAAAACTTCAGCGTTTACTATGAAATTAAACTTTTTTTTACTAATTTTTCCAATCAGAACCTTCTTCAGCTCCGTCAGCACTCGGCGCGTGGCCCAGCCACTATATAGACGTTTGCGCATCTCATACGCGTAAGTGTAACTAAAAAATTTATTAAAATCACAAAAATAACAAAAATAACACATACTACTTTTTACTGCGCATACGTATTTCAACAACTGTGTCATCATCTTCTGACGGTCCGTCGTTGATTCGCACTGAAGATGACAACACAGTTGTTGAAGTACGCAGTAAAAAGTGTATTTTTTTTATGTGATTTTGCGTTTACTAAACTTCGATGCTTTAACGTTTGTTCGTGTCTATTCATTGTATTGTGGCCAAAACTTAAGACTCGCGAGAAAACGGTGAAACCGAAAACTTATGTTAAAGAGTATCATAATACGTTTATGAAAATTAAAATAAATTAACCGCTTCAAAAATATCGTAAAAAATTCTAGTTTGATGGGAAAAATCGCGATTATCTAACATCGTCTAATACATCGCATAAAACATAAGTCACGATTTTTTTTCAATTGAAAACTAATATTTCATATTAGTACCGCACCCTGTACACACAGCGCTTGCACATAAGTCTATAATACGTATCGTGTACTGCTTCAATATGTACAGTATATAGCTAAAAGTTTACTATTTTTCAAAACGTTTAAATTTCAATGTACCGTACGATGATTATTTTATTAGTAAAAATTGAAAACTGATAAATCAATCCGGTTAGAATCCGTATTTTACACATTACCTGCGTTGGAATAACTTCTTCATAGTATAATATCGCGATAAATGCGATAAAATATCTATAGCGTCTGGACGACTGACTATGCTAGCATACATTTCATACAAGTATAATTAATGAGCTTTTCAATTGAGCATAATTTTTACGAAAAATCGCTACTTATATTCGAGTGAAATGCTAATCACCTTATTCATTAAAATACTGTTAATTAAAGCAATGGGTAAAATTTTGTAGTACTAGTACGACGTATAGTAAGAAGCTCTGGTACATCGATAAAACTCCAGTTTTATTTTCAACATAAAAAATCTGTAACAAAACTCTGTATTCCGTCCGACTTGTTTGTAGTTTCGTCAAAACATCTTATGTAAACCTGAATAGTTTATTATCATATCCGAATAATAAATGTGACTTTACATAACAGCTATCGTAAAAAATAACTTCGTAAACAATTAACATACGGTGTTGGTAAAGAGTGAATTTTTTAACAGTTTTTGGATACTCCATCTCGTTCGCTTTTTTTTTTTGTAGGTTTTATAGGTATTGATTTCCTTATTAAAATACGAGCCCAAAACGCATCTTCTGACACCTAAAGTGTGCTGTGTTTGGGTCGAGTGACGACACTAATGTAGACAATATTGAATATCCGTCACGTATAGGACACGTATACGAATACACTATTATAAATCAAAAATTTGTCGGACTCGCAGCCAAGCGTTTGCAAAAATAAATTGTTCAAATTGTGAAAACAATAACTCGCTGTTTGATTTGTATTCAAACGAAATATTGAAAACAGGTATACTTAATAAATCATAAGTTACGATAGTCAACAACGCGTTTTATTGCTGAAAATATAATATTTGTGTTCAAACTGCGGTGCAGCGTATATATATATTATTGTATAATATTCAGAATAATAAAATACGTGTATATACACACACACAACACAAATTACAAGTCACTGCGGTTAACGACAAGGTTACAAAAACAATAGGTACCACACCGGCAAGCTATTATTTTAAAATAATTTTAAAAGCGTACACAGAATACTGTTTATTCGATATCACTGCAAAACCATCGATTGCGTACATGCGATAGTAATTTTACTAATCGCGTCATTAGCATATATTGACATTTAAGATTTTTAAGATCTGAATTGGTTTTTTTTTTAGAACATTTATCGCGGGAATTTTATAGGTTCCTAGTATAATAATATATGCACAAGGTTACAACTTACAATGAACATAATTCGTATTATGAAAAACCGCAAAAACCAGCGTTGAGGACAATAATTTGTTCACGTAAACACCATATATACAAAAGTGCGTATTCTAAAGAGTAAAATCTTGAAACGTTTTGCGTGATTATTTGGGTTAAAAATGTTTCCCCGACATTTTGAAACAAATCATCAACGAAAAAACGATGCGAAAAATTCGAAACAATTTTAGGTATTTTATATCAAACGAAAAAATACGAACGAAACACAAAATCATGAACACATAGAGTCTATATTGAAAACTAATCAAGCTTTCGAGTTTTTTTTTTTTTTATTCTAAATTTCATCTGTACTCTCGCGATTATTCTAAATACCTACTTTGATTTTCAAGAAAGAATTTATACAAATAGTACCTGATAATGTTCTGGATATCGCAGTGCAAATCAAAATTTTAGTTATCCTACTCTAATCGCCTTTCAGGCACAAAACTATACATATTAATACATCCCAAATATTTTTTTTATTTTGCGGATTTAACCTACACCATAATTTTGTTTCACTCGTATTTCTCACCGTCAAAACTCGATTTTTTATCGTTCGTTTCATTTTCGCCTACTTATGCGATGAACACGCCGCCAAATTGAAAACGAAAAAGTGTTTATAACTTATAATACATACTACACTTCTTCTTCTTCTTCTTCTTCTTTTTTGGGCTATCCGGGTAGTATACTAGGACCATCACACCCGATCCTCCGGCCGTCTCTATTCATCGCCAAATCCCTCCAATTTACTCCGTTCCCCGACATCGCTCTAAACTAAATTTTTCGGTCTTCCCGAGGGCCTTTTTCTTACCGGATTCCGTTACCAACGCCGCGTTCTTAGTAGAGAGTTCTTGCTCCGCATCGCATGTGCACATTATTTTTACTACACGTTTCTCGATAAGCTATCTGTTTTTCCTTCTTCTCCACACTCCAGTGCTGTCATCTTTTACACACTACACACTGACACGTAATATGTATTATTATTGTACTTATAATTTGCAAAACTCGCCTACTACACTGCCATCGCTCGTATCGATTACACAAGTCTATACATTTTATATTTTATCGCACTGTTTCGTATTTACCGGACCCGTCGTCTTTTTCTATAAGTCGTTATACCAGTTACAGAAGCAAAGAAAGAGACTCGCGACACAATGCATTTCTCGATCTATTCATAGAATCGCGCGGTGACATTAAACGCCGTTCGCGAATCGCGTAGCTGGGGGGTCACGCGTGCACTTGACACCGTACAGTATAACATTGGCGGTTTGCAAAATAGTGCTTTAAAAACTAATAAAAAAAAAAAAACCGGACAAAAACAAAAAAATTATTTATAAATCGAATTTTAAAAAAGCGTTCCGAGCTATATATATATGTACATATTATATACCTAGGCGTAATTGAAACGCTCGTATTTCCAAGAATGTTTTTAAGAACCGTTCAATTAGCGTGAAAATATGCACAAGTTACCTCGGTTTTGACGGTTCTAATCGCAGATTTTAGTATAGGTACTATACCACTACGGTAGAATGTGAATCGTCTTAATTCTGATGGACCACCGCGATTATTTCTATGAAAATCTAAAAAACATTTTGATGTTTTGCGACACGTCCAACAAAACTCTATGCCGCGCGGATTCAACAAACACAACTTTCCCAAAATGAAACAGTTTTGATTTTTCCGCGGTCTATAACTCCATTCTGATGGTTTCTGATTTTCACCGTTCTTTTTTCAAAATCTTCGTCGCACTGGATTTTATGACGCAAACATGATGGTCTCAGCAGTACCACAAATTAATAGGGTTATCCAGTTTTCATTCTGAGAACGGTTCTGAACTCGCGGTTAGGTAATGTCTACTTTGTTTTTACAAGACAATCAATCGTTTAAACGGCCATAAAATTATGAAAACTTGATTATTTGCAAAATCATCTCGTAAAAACAGTGTATATAGGTATAATTGTTATTTAATTCAACTTATCAGTACGTTGGCTCTAAACCTACCGAAAAAATCACGGCAATACAAAACTGTGTTTTGAAAAATTAAATGTATCGGCATGACTAAAATTCCATTTATAACGTCTAATACGTGCAGACGTTTCCTGATGAAATCACAAGTTTAGAACTATTTTCAAAACGAAAATTGGAAAAATACAAACATAAAGTCACATCGGAAAACTTGACTTTTTTCGGGGTGGCTAATCCCCCTCAAGCCGTCTCCTCTTCTCTCAATGTACGCCCCTACGGTAAAAATTGTAAAAACTCAGCTAGCACTTGAAAAGTACATTTATCGGACTCGTATATAATAAAACTATAATATAATATATATCTCGAAAATGTATGTCAGAATATTAATTGATAACCAACGCATTATTAACGACGAATCGACCGGAAACAAAAAAGTACGCCGAGTTATAAAAATACTTTGGCCGTAAATCACGAGTACGCGGCCTATATAAAGAGGTTATCGCACACAATATACTGCCGGTGTTCATCTGAACAAACTATCATATTTTTATCAAATTACACATCGCACCTTACAAGTTTTCTATTTTTTTTTTTTTTGTACAATTAGTTTCTAAATAACTATAATATGCCGTTGGGTAACATTGAAAAATACATTTTATGAGGTTTTTTAATTCTTATTAAAAACGTATAGGTTCTATACGTATTTCAAATTGTTATTTAATCGTTTTTCATAAATGTCTGGTAAAAAGATATTCGAGTAGTAATTTAGTTAGTGTGATATTTTCTCGACGGTCAAAATGAATTCTTCTGAATTAGAAATAGAAGGCTATAATAACTATACGGGATCTCGATAGTAATATTTTCAGAAAGTCCCGAGAGAATTAAGCGCCGCCGTTTGCAAAGTCGTCGCGGGTTCGACGTTAATTTTATTACGACGCCTTTAGATACGGAGATAAACTAATAAAATCTCGTGGGATATAAAATTGTTTACTATGGATAACGATAATAGTGTCGTACAATATTATAAAAGTCGGTTGATGCGCGGTTCAAAAAACATGAGAACTATATTATAATTGGGAATTATTATAATTTCACTCTGCGGATCAACTCGATTATTAATTTAAAATAAAAAGATACACGGTATTATTTCTCACCAAAAGGATTCGTTTATAGTAAGTATATCGTCAAAACATTTAATTGATTTTTATCGAATCTGCGTGAAATTTGAATTATTGCAGCCGTCAAGCTCATGAATCTACGTCCAATTATACAAATTGAAAATATAACTATCAAATATATACTATGCGGTTCCTTAAATTCAAATTATCACTTTTTTTCGGGTTCGTCGTATAATACACGTATTTACAAGCAATAGGTGTATTCATTATTGGTTAATTGGTGATTAGCATAATTCATAAGTATCTCATTTTTAAATCAATGGTAATTTACGTACACCGCATAGTTTTAACTAATTAGTCTGTAAATGCGGCGGATTAATTAAATTATAAGCTAATTAATACACCTGCAGTAGTGAATAATAGGTAGAACAGCGTTTCGAAATCAATAATAACTGATATAGTTTAAAAACTGCGAGTCGATAACTTTTGGCTTTCTTTCACTCGTGGATAAAACGTACAATTTGTATACAAAACTTAGTATAAAAAACTGAAAAAATAAAAACAGATAAAACACGTGAATAATGATATCTATCTGTTTCGATTGAATGGACGAACAAACGAGTATGAGAAAAACAAATTCGGTATTAACGCTTTTATCTGCACGTACGTATAGTAAATTACAAAATTAACGTACATCGTATAATTGACACTTGTGAAAACTTAAGCTAAAACCATGCACACAAAAATAAAACGAATCCGTTCGAAAAAAACGTTTCTTAGCGAGCCCGGTTGTCTAGTTTTCGAGAATTTCAAAGTTCTTACCTCGAAAATTCTCGAATCGAACCTGAATCTCGCCTACTTGAATATGGTGTAAAAGTTTCAGCTTGTTCCGATCATTGTTTCGGATGTTAAAAAACTAAATCGATAACGTACGTGACGCCGTTTTCGGCGCATGACTCGAAAAATAATTGAAGTTTTACAAAAAAAAATAAAATAAAATTTAAACATTTACGTTTAACGTAACGATTTAGAGCACTCTACCTACCCGAATAACAAACGGTTTTTGAAGTAAAACTCAAAAAGTAGGCGAAAAAAACCTTCAACCAATACCACCGTAATATTAATACAGGGTGCGAAATTTCCACTCGCCAGCTCGCCATTGGCGAGTAAAAATTTATCGTTTTCATAAATGTAAAATAGTAGTGGCGAGTAACAATTTTAGTCTGGCTAGTACCTTTTGAACTGAAATTTCATGCCCTGTATTAATATATATATTATTAATAGAGGTGGACTGCGTAAGTAAAATCGACGCTTTAAAATTTCCGGAAAAAAAAAGGCAAAAGAACGATACCGCGAGAGAGAAATATAATACGCGTACGGGAAGCAAAAAAAAAAACAATAAATAAATTCGCACCGTTCGGGGGAAAACGTTCAAGGTTGGTCTAATGAATAGTGTGAGAGAGATAATATGTATATCTGAACCGAATAAAAAAAACGAACGAAAGCTGTACGTAATATTTTTTTATAGTAAACTTAACAACAATATTATAATAACTGCGTAACAACAACATGGCATCAACAGCCGATGTTATATTATTATATTTGTTTACGCCTTCGGTGCGTCGATACGTGTACGTCCTCAACGCAAACATGCTCTTTTCTTTCGGGAAATCTAATCAAATTTTTTTTTTTTATTACGATTATTATTATTACCGTCGTCGTCGTTATGTAGTATTATTATTCCGTAACGAGAAATGACCGCGAGTCGCTATTCTCACGAACGGATGATGCAGCAGCTTATTATGTATTTCGCCGCTCGGAGAGCATTGTGCACGACAAAAGGTCCCCTCCCCGGATATTATTGTTTTTTTTTAAATTTTTTTTTTACCTGATCGATCGCAATATATATATATATGTATAAACGACGACAATCGCGTTTCTGCTTTTTTTTTTTCCGTTTCTACCTATAGGTGTACGCGCGCGCATTAGGTACACATTATACAGCCGCACACGTAATAAGTTTACAACCATTGTACCAACCGGCCGCACGTAACCTTCAGACGCTGTTGCAGCGTGACGACCGCGCGTATTGTTGTAATGTACTCTCCTCTTCGGTGTTTGTGGCCTTGGCCGGTAGGTTTTTTATTTAAAAAACGTACATAAAGAACACACCACAATACTCGCGCGTCCTTCGACTCTTCCCACAGACACCACTTCCCTCCCCTACATCGCGAGACGACGCCCTCTCCTCCGCAGCCGCCGACAATTGTGAAATCGATTTACATCTTTATACTGCGAGTCCGAAGCTGCAGAGGGGTCTCTTTTAGTAATCAAAAATATTAAAGACTTTCTTAAATTCATCGGTACTTACGATTCTCGGTCGCGACGATTACGAACAACCGTCGACGTCGAACCCGAACTTGGCGAAAATAAAACGACATCATAACGATACAAGTGA
Source organism: Hormaphis cornu (assembly GCA_017140985.1). Lineage (NCBI taxonomy): Eukaryota > Metazoa > Arthropoda > Insecta > Hemiptera > Hormaphididae > Hormaphis > Hormaphis cornu. The sequence goes on along the minus strand of CM029357.1, from coordinate 44,397,698 downwards.
CCCCGAACAAAAGTCGGTAAAACACGATTTCGAGTCTACTAAAGAAGGACGCGTTTGTTTTCCGAGAAAATACGTTCACAAATTTTACACTCCTCGGTTCGAACTGTTTTGTGTTCGATTTTCCAACAGTTCGTAACTGGTTATACGATACGTCACTTTTCACAAACGGTGATCGATTATTATTTCGTGCAGTCGATGCAGTACGATTGTGACCTATTTTACAAAATCCATCTGGCCGTGGATTGAGTGTAGGTGTGGTGTTTCTTCGTCAACGGGGCTAGCGATTTTTTCCGTTTTTCGGCCATCGTGCGTTATCCAAGACCTGCACAACGCTGGCCGGAAATGCGGACGGAACTTTTTGTACGAATAAACTCGTAAAAAACGTCATCAGTAAAAAAATGAAGGTTACACAAACAGGTATCGCGACTAAAAATAGTATACAATTTAGCAATGTACTGCGGCCAAAATGGAAAAAACGTAAAACATAATTACATACTATTCAATGGAAACAAACCGACCGAGTTTGGTTCCGATTTCAAAATTGTCGTCTGTCGATACGTTTATATTATTCAATAGGCACTTACATTTCATGCGTATACACTATACAACTATATCCGATGTAAAACACTCTCGTTTATTGTGTAGCCACGTAGAAGAATCACGAGAACGTTATAATACAGACGATTGAAACAAAAAAAATAATCATAAAAATAACTCACAAGATGACCGTGAACGCACATTACGATTTCGGGCAATGTACTAATAATATGTCGATGATACGTTAACCTCCACAGGTCAATTGACGACGATCAACAGCAGCATCTGGGCCATGTATACAACATCGTGTTACGGGTTTACATAATACGTTTTTTATTCATCGTTTGTTGCGATTTACCCCTTTAAATTTACCTCCCCTAACTCAAAACCGCGGGTTCTTAAATAAAGAAACGTTTGTAATTATTATATTTACTGCAGCGTTTTTTTCTTCTATTCTTTTCTATCCGATTATACAATAAATTCCAATGTCATTTGGTACCCGTAGTGGGGTGTGTCAAAAAGTTCATAACGCCTGTACTGTACGTCACGAGAGTTTTAAAGAGAAAAAAAAATAACATGGATGACGAAAAATAAATAATTAAAACGAAATAATACATCAGGGATGCACAACCTTTTCAAGTCGAAGGGCCAAAAATAGGAAAAAGGATCATGTCGAGGGCCAAAGCAGCGCGTGAATATCAAAATATGGCATAAACATAAAGACACTAATTTTTTTCGCGGGCCAACTTTAAAGGCTACGCGGGCCGAAATTGGCCCGCGGGCCATAGGTTGTGCATCCCTGTAATACATTCTAACGCCATAAAAAGTTACACTACATATATATAATAGGTGATATCATGATATTATCTCGTCTACTACTACCGTTTTCCAAACGTATTAACCAAACAACGTCTAATGATCAGTACTGGGTAAAATAATAACGATTTCGTATCAAGAAAAAATAAAAAATGTAGGTGAATTTCAAAACGTATTGTAAACACGTTTTTAATATATTATACGAAATATCGATTACAATTTTGTTTTATTTATATAGCTCGCAGGTTCCACAGTTTTGTAACGATAGTGGTATTTCGAGTTCTGCCTGCAGAAACCGACGACTCGTTCTACACGGCATATAAATATAATTTGTACACGCGCGCTAATCAAAAAGCCCAGTTCCGATTTCCGGACCAATGACCGGAACTGCATTTCGATTAGATTATATTTTTGTTATACGATGGCCCCTTTTGTGTGGGCAGCACCTGCGCACCACCTATATACAGTATACGGCGATTGTGTTTATTAAATTTAGTCGAAAACACGTATATACGGTCTACTTCGGAGAAATGAATGCCGTCGTACAATGATGATTATTATTTTCACACACCTTTGTTCATTTTTTTTTTATACACGCAGCTTACATACTTGGTACGGGACAAAAGATTTAAAAAACTTTTTTCCACGACGATTCTCGCGCGTGTAGATACAGAGAGAACGGCAAAAACAAAATGAAAAACCTATAGTTGAATTTCTTCGATTCGACGACACGCCTTGTAATAAGTTTTCGTTTTTTGTGTTTTTAGCACGGCGTCGAAAGTATTATCATTACGATACAAGCACAGAGCACTTATTATACACAAAAAAAAGTACATCGAAAATAATTTATAACAACAGTAACGTGATATAATACACGATTACTGTTGTGTTTTCATATGCGCATTCAAAAACAATCCGATAAGAACAAACCGAGTTCGAAGTATGTGCAGGGCTTTTGAAACCTACTCGTTCGTGCGGTCGACAAACGGTAACCAAATTTGTATATATAAACGAGTTTCAATATTTTTCCGTTTTTACGGCGAATAAGATTTACCTAAATTGTTCGGGTTCGTTAAAATTTTATAAAGTTCGTTTCGGGTTCGACCTTTAAAAGTCATCAAACTAACTGTACAAAAATTATCCGTTAAATAAGTTTTTTTTTTTTAATCTACACACGCACATAAATTAATTTTATAACAATTGCGCAATCAAACTAACTAAATCTTTGTCCCGTTTTATACAAAATTAGATCACACACTGCGCGGCGAGACACCCTGTATACGATCGTGTGTGTTTACGTTGTCGTATTATTTTGTTGCCGCGCGGGGTGTGTGTTGTAACGGTACGCGGTTGCAGGAGGGTGGATGAACCCGTAATAGTATCGTCCCTCCCGCGGGAACAGCTGACAAAAAATACGCTGCAGATGTACGAGGATGAAAAATTCGAGAGATGCACAGATGTATTTATAACGACGCAACAAAAACGTCCGGGCAAAGTTAGTACGTGCGGGCGCAATAATAAGTGGGCACTTTTACACCGCGCGCGTAGAAAAACAGTAGAAAAAATCGCACTCCGAAACGATGAAAATCAAACACAACGTACAGTAATTAATTATTATAACGTGTTATACTACGCCTCGGGGTTGGAAACAAACGCTACTCAGTTGAACGAGTCTATTGTGACCGTGTAGGGCCGCCAACGAAAGGCGATGAGCTTTCAATATTCGAGAGAAACGTTTTGAAGGAGATTTGGACACGACATTAAAAGCGGAGACACGAGAGAAGGAAAGCATTTTCAAAACGTACAAACGGCAAAAAAAATGGCCCGCGTACGTCGGGAGAAGGATGTGTAAAGGACCAATCGACGATAAACCCAGCGGGAAGAGGTCGGCGATGGATCGATATGGAGTTGACAAAGGATAGGATGGGAAAATAACAAAATCGCGAACCGGTGGTGGAGTGATTATCGGTAAAAGCGCCAAAAGGGGAGGCCTGTTGTAAGCCAGTGAGAAATTAAAATATGTACGTAAATAATTGATAAACAAACGCATCTTTAAACAAAAAGCGTACGAGATTGCAGTGAGCATAATATCGTAATTAATACGATAACGTCCAGTGAATATTATTATTATACAGTTAACTATAATAATGAATTAACGAGACGATGTTATTATTAAACACCGCGTGCACGTTTCAGTGCTTCCATCTAGTTTCCGAACCTTACAACTACGGTTTAATGAACGCACGCCAGTACGTTATGTTGATAATCCTGTGCTCGACACTATAACGTACAACGGAAATTTGCATTATTGTTAAAAAAAAAAACACTATTTCGCGTAATTGATTTTTCGCAACGTGGTTTTTTTTTTTTTAAACCTATAAAAATATCGTTACAACGAAAAATAGAGTTAAACACGACCAGAGAGTTACATAACCCACGTTTTTCGAATTTTTACGGCGAATATCCGATTCAAGCTGTACGCGTACGAACTCTGGACGCGGTTATAGCATCCCGTCATTTTGCTTGTACATTTTAAGCTTGTCCGGTTTTTGTTTCGAAGTTTACAATCTCCATTTAAAACACGTCCTCGCCCTGGTAGACTAAACAACAAAGACGGCTCTGTGATATCATCTTTAGGGGACAACCACCTCCTCGTTTGCGCCGTTGGTATTAATTATCGTTTCTTTAAACGGTTAAAAAATTAATTTTCGCGCTACGATGTCGCGACGATTGATGGACGGACACGGTGTGCATCGCGGTTCCTTATTCGGCGTGTAAACGGGACTACGGTAGAAGACCAAAAACAAACAAAAAAGCGGTCCATCAATCAATTTCACAACTGCACCGAGATCGTGCGACGGTATTGTGTAACCGCGTTTAACCGACCGATCGACTTTGGGCTCAGCTTTCGTACTAAAGTACCCATCGAAAATTTATGGGAGATGAGTATAATGTTTTTCTCGGTGTTTTTCCTACTTGATAACGAAATGTGAAAAATATCTACCGATATTTACTAAAAATCGTGAAGATATAAACTGATTAGTAACGAATTTAAAACGGGCGTTAGAGCTATATGCCTTTTATAGCGGTTTTGGCTGACATTATCGCACGGTCGCATAGGGTATAGTGATCGTTTAATGAATCGTATTACAAGATATGCAACCCGTATAAATAGTCGCTATAACGCTGCAGTCAGTTCAACCACACGTTCTTTTTCTGCCACGAGACCACAACTCGAGATCAACAATACACGAAAGGTTTTTCGCGAAATCGGCTGTTTTTAATGTCGAACGATGGTATAGTTGTTGTGAAAAGTCATTTAGAAAAAGTTCGGCCAACTAACAAAAATAAAACTTTAAACACGACAGTTTCTTTTCTCCTCGTCACTGCACACGTACTTTCCAAACCATTTCTGTTCTCCTCTCCCGACTCCATTGGTGCTGACTACACCTCTATAACACGTTTCTTCCTCATTCTCTTCTTACTTTTTAACAAGGAAAATGTATACCCCGCTAAGTGTAATGGTGTTTGGAATTATGTCGCCCTTAAATATTGGAATTAATACGCGTTCAAAATATTAATCTCGTCTTTTTTTCATTCCGAACACAGTTCAAGAGAAGAATACTACACGTGTACAAAATTTAATGTAATTTCATATTATTTATCGTCGTGCGTTGTTCACTCGTTTACTGTTTTTTTTTTTTTTTTTGGTGTACGATTTTGGATGATTACTTTTTTCCTGTTTTTTTTTTTTTTAACAATAACTAAGACTGGGCCGGGTCAGAAGGTATAAAATTTAGGTTATATATTTTTTTAAATAGAAACAAACATTTTTTAAAGAATATAATTACCCCACTTCGTAAGCGTCGTCGTATACTCCGGTTTATATTCCGGTCCGTGTCACCGCGACAAGCTTCTGTAAAACTTACCCTCTAATCTTATCGGGATTGGTTTAAACACCGGACGCCGTGCAGCTCACCGCATGTTTCACCTTACACAACATGTTTTTCGTGCATCCGCCCCCTTTGCACGCACCTAACAACAAAGGATCCTACGAAACGGACACTGGAAAAATTTTCCCTTTTTGCGATTCGTAAGATTATTTGTTTTCTTTTCGTCCCGACAGAAAACGCTGAAACTGTTTTGCGGTCGAAAGAAAACGTTTCGCGTTTCGCGCAACGTGATTTTTATTTTAATTATTGTCGACGGTTTTTTCCCGTTTAACGGGATGCACGTGTGTGTACGGTGTGTTATGGGATTTTTGATCGGCCACGGAAATACGGGCCCCAGCAGACACGGGCGAGAAAGGACGATATAATAGTACGATAATTTAATAACAATTCGACAAGTTTAACGGCGGCGACCGGCTCTGTCGTGTTGACCCAGTTCGAAATCGAAAAAGAGAGAGCGGCGGTAGTAGAAACGATCGTTGTCGATTTTTCGCGCAATATCGACCGCTATATGGTGGCAAAATAACAAAAAAAAACTCTCGCGAGTGGATTACAACAACAACAACGACGACGACGGATTGTCACGCGAAAGACAAAAAACCGACGGTGCGTATAAATTTATAAAAAAAAAAAAAGAAAGAAATTACTGATGATCTCGAGAAAAAAGAAACGTTCCTATAGTAACAAAAGTTTAAATATGATTTTATCTTGGAAAATATAAATTGTTACAGTGTCTCCGATCCCCCCCCCCTAGTTTGCCAGTCTTTTCTTATAGCGTATTGAAAAATTATTAAAATGATAAACTGGAAAACTACAGCTGCGGTTAAATCTGAAAAACGTTTTTCTCGAATTCGACACAAATGATCTTCGAAAATATTGCTTTAGTATATCCAATCTGTATTTTGCATGTCTCTTAGTGACGCATATTCCTCAGAAAAAGAAAACTGTTCACTGTTTCGAGATAAATGTTAATATAAATTTTAGACTCGATAAAAACACGTAAAATAAACGATGTTCCAAACACGAGTCAAAACAAATCGATTAAAAATATTTACTGAAGTTTGTAATGTTTGTACGGATTATTATCGTTATTTTACTCAATACGTGTTTTACTTATAGTACACACGTTGTGTTTTTAAGTTGAAAATAAAAGCGTGTACATGAAGAAATATGACGAAAAATATTTAACTATAATAAAAATTTGAAAGGATTAATCATTTTTTTTTATATAATAAATTACAATAATATATAAACACTTATTTATAATATCGTAGTACGAATCTCTGCGGCTGACAATACGACAACAACAAACGACGACCAAATACGATTCTAGATAGAAATTGAAAAACGCAGTATAAACCACCAGCTAAAAACTATTATTACTTATTCAAAAATAGGTAGACATAAAATAAGTGACAAATCGCTCGTGTTCCTTCGAAAAATGAACGAAATTCCGTTCTTGGTACGTATATATATGATAATTGGAAAACTTATTAGTTTTTTCGTTTGCCACTGCAGTTCCTCGAAAACGCCTGCCCTCGCTTTGTCCGGAAACGGCACGAAAACGTCGTGTTTAAAAACGCCTCGGCAGGCACGTGTCTCAAAAACGCTTCCTGTTTATTCATATTGTAGACTTACGCGTCCAGATGGCTGTTTTTGATGAGGGGCTCACTATATTTACCTAGCATAAATATATGATATAGATACAGTGTGTTTCCTCTGAAACGTAATCACGGAAAAAAATATAATTAATTTTAGTTTAGTTTAATTTTTGGTTCAACTCTAAATTTCAGTCGAATTTACTATAACGTGACTTAAAAAAAACAATTTAGTTAAATAATATTATTAATAGATTCACCAAACAACCAACGTGGTAACTAAAATATAAGCAATATTTTGAACGTCTAGTTGCGATCGCTGAAAAATTTAATTGAAAATTTACATTACCAGCTATATCGTATTTTAAAAATAACGAATTTTTCATTTCTAGTGTTATCGTTACAATACGAATTAAAATATCTGTCCAGTGACTATGAATTGAAACGGGATGTTTGAGAGTTTTCGCAAATAATATAACTGCCTGATTTTTCCGTCCAAAACGGTATACTTACATTGGAAATTTTTTTGACACTTCCACACATCGTACATTAGGATGGAACGTAAGACAAAAGTAATTTTGGAAATTAATTCGTCGCGATTTTTCGTCGGGACTCAAATGTTTACATTTTCGGGATTCAAATCGTCATAAGTGTTTTAAAAAAAAAAAATTTGAGTCATACATATGAAACATTAAAATTTGAAACTTGTCGAGTACTTCACTGCTTACGAATTTTGTAGATATTACAAATTATAAAACCACCCAAAGGTTGATCTACGCCAAAACGTGCTATACTGTTTTTTTAATGTTTTTTAAGCTCGAAAAACCTGTTTTTACCAATACACCCAATAAGGAGTAAATATAATATCCGAAACACGTAAATTACAATTTTAGATATAGATTTTAAAACCTAATTTATACGTACATGAGGCAGAAATAACATGTATAATTAGCGTACTAGCAACGTTTTTTTTGGAAACATTATTTTTTTGATACGCTAATATTTAACAATTCTCATAGTGACCTTAAATCGAAATATTAAATGTGTACGCACCGCACTCGTTCCACAACAACAAAACCTGATCATCACTTACTCTAAATTGGCGATATAATTTTATACGAATTTTCTTAGACGAAAGCTTTTATTTTACGCGTTTTTGACTAACTTTCAACAACAATACCTGCTCAAGAGTGTTGCTTATTACGCAATTTAACGACAGTATAAGCGACAGGCTGTAAACGAGTGTTATACGTCAAACAAAACAATTGAACTTCATCAACAACAGTTGTTTGTGATTCAAAAAACATTTTAACCATCTCGTAATGGAGACGTCGAGTGTAACAAATTTTAAAATTGACCGCTGCATAATACCGGATTGTTTCAAACACAAACTATGTACGAATTACAACAACACCTATATATTATATTGTACAACAATTTATCAGGAATTAAACGCTAAATCGTCTAAAACTCTAAGCCGCTAGACGAAAATACGTGTATATTTTACGCATATTATATTATTAATCGACTTTGTGTAGTTTTCAACATACAAACGCGTTTCGTTACACTTTTCCCATACTGCACAATAATAATACTGTACGTAGTAATACGTTATATGTCACCTGCACGTTTCTTCTTCTTTTGAACCTCCTTTTGAACCTTTTTGAATTTAATTTCAAACCTAAACAACGTTCAACCACACACAGCGATTCCGTTCGAATAAAGTAAAATGTGTTTCGTTTTTTCACCGCGGCGCGCAGTCGGTTGACACGGTTGTCAACCCGTACAAAAAAAAACGTTTCGTCGAATCGGTGTCAAGGCGCGCACACACGTTAGTACATAGGTACATTAGGTGGCGAAGAATATAAGATACAAAAGGTGATTGTCATTTTGTTACTGAAAAGTAGTCATTTCACTGTGCGTTTCCTAATTGTGATTATTGTTACAGTTTGTAACGCGGTGCGCGGTAATAGACTGAAGAAAAATAATTGGTTCTAAAATGTTTACATTTTTTTTTTTTTTTGTCTGTCAATTCATAGTGCATAATAATAATAATAACACGACAATTGTGGATAGTTAGATGCGCCATCTTAAATTCAATGACAATCACAATTTGTCAACTCGTTACTTTACGTTTCGAAGGGAAATATCCGATAAAGTTACTATCGAATTCCGCGAGAGCGCGCTTATACGTTATTTCTATAGGCTACACCTCGGTATAAAGAATCTTGGTTTCTTCACGAATCAAAAAGTTAACCAATCTCGGTTTTGATGTTGGATACCTGCAGCAGTATACTGTCATTGAGTTTTTTTTTTGGAATTTTTATCATTAAAAAAGATCACGAAATTCAATTTTCAACAACGCAGTCAAATCCTATTTAATTTTGAAAAATTGGCCAGTGGGTATCGAGAATTATGTATAGATCGTATATTACAGACTTCTATGACTACAAAATTTAAACAAGGATAAAGAACTTAAAATTTCTATTTTCAAACTGCATTAACCGACTAAAAGATATGTTTTTTAGATTCATCGTGCCTATAACTATACACATAGGTAAAAAAGTGAAGTAAGTTTATTTATTTTCAAACAATTATATACGTGATTGACAATATAATTTTTCAATTAAACATTTCGTTTATATACTAACAACAACACGTTTTACGGATCGCGTTTATCATGGGAAAAAATAAATATGTATACGTATCATGTAGAGAGCAAAAAACAAACAAAAATGTCTTGTTAGAAGTCGTATAGGCATCATAATATGGACTCAGTACCTCGCACTATGTTAACACACACGAGTCGCCAATATAATTGCGAGGATAAAATAATTTTTATACATTTTTCCATGAAAAATAATGATCAAGATTTATCACTACGCACTAACCTGACCTGCGTTTATTTTGGCGACTCAATTTCATAGTTACGTCCGTGTTAGAAGATAAAAGATGGAAACAGTGTAATATTACGCGCATATGAGGATAAAAAGTTTGATAAAATATAATTTGTTTTTTTTGATATAATATCTGTATATATATATATATTATAATAAATATGCGAGTTGGGTCACTGAACTTCAGTCTTCACGGTTGTATATAGTTATTATTCACAGGATATACACATAATAATAATAATAGGCGTAAACATTATCATTCAACACAGTATTTTGGCATTTTCGATTTCGTCTCGACGCCCAGATACTTGAGCTTTAGAGCGGCCACCCGCTGGTGCTGCTGCAGTTGGGGCTCGACCGCCGCCGCCCTCTTGAGCTGCTCGTCGGTCTCCTCTTGAGCAGTTCTCGCGAACTTTATGGTCACTTTTGGAGCGTTTTTTTCCCCGTCCGTCGTCGGCCGATCGCCCCGCCGTTTTCTCGTTCCGCTCGTTTTCCCAGCCCCGTACGGCTCGTTCTCGCTTTTCGGTTCAAAGCGGGCGATCGTCTGTTTCCGGAATTTCATGTTGGCCCGTCTCCATTTCGACATCGAGTCCGAGGAGATGACGAATAGCACCGGCGGCGGCGGCGGCGGAGGAGTAGTTTCTCCGGCGAGACGGTGGCGGTCGCCGCTGCGCAAGGACGACGCGGCGGCGGCGGCGACTTTTCCGAAATTCCGGCCGTCGTCTTCCGTCAAAGTCGCCGCCGCAGGGACGGGCGTCGAATTCGGCCGTCCACCTTTGCCGCCGTCGTCGTCCGTCGTCGTTGTCGTCGTCGTCGTCGACATCGGGTCACCGCGATGACCGTTCATTTCAAGCTGTTCCCCTTAATAATTATAATCAACGCAACACGTGAGAAATAATATAAATCAGCTGCAGCCTTTGTGATTTCTGTATATTCGAACGAAAGAAAATTAGGTTTACGCGTCGACTGATAACGAAGCGTACACACACACACACAACTCAAACGGTTCGACAACAATGGATTCAAAGACATTTGCATTGCCCCCGAAACAATAACAAATTGCGAAACAACGTGCACAAACAAAAAAAATTGTGTCGATCGATTTTTTTCGAACGTTTTAAAATACGCGTCATTCGTTTGCAGAGTGTTTCAGGTCTTGACGACGACATCACAACGAAACGACAGACAAATTCGAAAATTTCCAAAGACGTTTTTATCGCTTCGAATAAAGCCTCGGATGGATCGTATCGCGTATAAAATAATTATAAATACGGTAAAAATGGGTGAAATTCCACTACGAGAAAAAAAGTGTTCCAGAAAAAAACGCCAAAACCAAACGTCTTCATCGCTATACGCCCGCGAAACTTAAGGTAATTGAAGTAATATACAAAATAGTAAAAAGTAGTAAGCGTAAAAATGCAATTTTAGTGTACAGAATCGATATAGAATCGCGCAGTGTAATATATATGTATATTGTGGATTCTGGGAATTCAACAGTTTTGAACCGATCTCGTTATGAAAACCAATCGGAAATAGATTAAAATTTTTTTTAATTAAGTAATACAAAAGAATAATTTCACTTATTTTACAAAACCGACAAAGATGTACACTCGAAACAGTGTCGAATTTTAGTGGGGATGAATAAATAAATACCTGTATTTTATAGAATCGAAAAGTCGTTCTTAACACCGAGTGTATAGTTGGTTTGTCAAGACGAAAATACCGTTTAAAAAACATCCCTTCAGTCTCGAATTACAACGGAGGATGAAAGAAGCGCAGCGACGTGGGAGATTACCGCCTTGACTCTACCATAAGCGAGTTTAGAATATTTCAGAAGTACATAATATTATTTATTTATATATAGTGACGACGGAACAAAACGTGCGGTTAAAAATAAAACGGTTTTTTATTTCGCTCGTCAACAAAATCCGTTTTCGGCGATCGTGAATCACGAAAAACAGCGTCGGTTCGTTCGAGCAAACGCGATCGGCAAATTCCGACAGATTTCATTTATAATTTTTATAATAGTCCGAAGAATTTTATACGAAAATCGTATCAAAAACACACAGTAGATACCGAAACGACCGAGATAAGAATAAGACGCTCACCGGAATATTGTACGGATGTTGATTGCGTCGGACGCCTGCGCCGACCGCTGTGTGTGGACGGCCGAAATTTCACACGGTACACGGAAGGACGAACGTCGTCATAATTTTTTTATTAATCAAAGCGATTCTCGACGAAAAACCAACACGCATAACGACGATATTGTGTGTAACCATCGGTAAAAGTTTATCAGTACAATAATAAATACCTACTATCAACAACATCCGTTGTAATCACGACGAAAAAACTACGATAATATTATTATTGTGTTTTAGCAGGCCGGGCTTGTTCACAGTACGATAATATTGTCGAGCGATAATAATCGTCGGAACGATACGAAAGATCGTACCTTTTTCACAATTGTTTTATTTAAATTCCGTCATCCACACGTATAATAATAATAAAAATAAGAATTATTGTTGTTGTTGTTAAAACAAAACGACGGCGTCGTGTCGTGATAGTGTAGTAGTAGTGTGTGCGTGCGCGTGGTGCGAGGGAGGGGTAGGGAGGTGTGCGCACGAAAAAAAAAGAGGGGGGGGACTGCGTGAAAAACGTGAATGAACGCGTACGGTAAACGCGCCGGCCGCCGTAGGACACTACTGGTGGCAGCGGCGGACAAAATGCCGCGACTGTCCGCGGTGGAGACGACGACACGGCCAGCCGCCGCATCGAGCGTTTTTCCCGGCTGACAGTGTTGCCGTTTCGTGCGCAGCAACAGAACGCCGCCGCCGCCGACAGAACCATAAAATAATATATCGTATTGTGTGCACGATTTTTTTCCGCGCAAAGTCCTCCTCCTCTCGGTTGTTACACTCCATGTATATGCCTACTACGACGACGCGTCGGTGGTACTCTCTAAACCAGTGTTTCTCAAACCGGTGAAACATCTTCTATTCTTTTTTCAATAAAGTTACTACGATAAATCCGACTGGAAAGATCACGTAACAGACAGTAACGGGAAAAAAAACGACGACAAAAAAAGTGTGTGTAAGATAGTATCGATATGTGTGTACATCGAACCACTCTGTTGTGCCCGAACCTAATCATATTATGACAGTTCGACTTTCACCAATAGACCCGGAACGCGTTGTAGAGATTATTAGTAAAAATCTGTAAAAAAAAAAAAACGATTTCACTCGACTCGAAAAGACCGGCGCTTAATCTAGAAGACCGCCATTTAAAACAATACTTTTTGTATTAAATACGCGCATTATTATTATACATGTATAAATCATTAAAATTTGTTTGTCGGTTCTTATAAATCTAATAAGAGTTAAACACCCATTGTTATTATACTATAAAATATTGTTACCTATAATTTTTGTTGCAAATAATCCTTACACAAATTGTCGCGTTAAAAAACTGTTGAAACAGATTAAGGGTACCACCACCACAGTAAAAGTGAACATAAAAAAAAAGTTTCACGGATAAAAAAGATGACTTTGAGAAACGCTGCTCCAAACAACGACCTCGGACGACTGACAAAAAAACAAATCTTCCATCAAACACACAGTCCGCATCGAACACACGATATCGTTATTATTATTAGGTTGAATGTGTCGAGAGAGAGAGAAAAATCGTGTACTAATAACGGTACACTTTTTGATGATTTTATACTGAACGTCAAAATACAACGATACAGCGATGAAACACAAAATCGTAGAAATCAATTTTACATGCCGGGATACATTGCACCGTAATTTTTACGTTTAAACACTACGACTTCAAACAGTTACAATAAAAATATACGATTTATATCGTTAGATAAATAAGAATTTTTTAAATTTTTTAGTTGATTTTTTTTCTTTTAATAATAACGGTATGAATATGATTGACGCGGAGTTGTAACTTGTGTGTGAGGGTTACTAATTTGCACCATTGACGAAAATCCGTTAGAATAACATAGATAATGTTGATCGTGGTGCAAAGTATATATACTACTGTAGTATCAGTGTCATCTTAAGGTCATGAAAATAATGTAATTGAAAAAATAGTAAAAAAAAAAAATCTATTTTAATACGTAAGAATTTTACCAATTTTTTTTTTTTTTAGCACGTTTCGTCGAAATTATAATTGTTTATCATTTTTGTACCAAGATTTAATACGAAATAAAATCATGGTAACGGGAAAACGCATAATATTTACCCCAACACGCATATTATGACTAATACGTCATATATTTATTTTTAATAATATACATGTGTCTTTTTTAAGTACATCGTACTAAACATATGTACCTACTTGTAAGTCGGTATTTACGCAAATTATTCAACACTCGACGAAATTATACCCGTATTATGTAGTTAAATTTTTTTTATTCTGTTATAAAACACGAACGACAGATCTCTCTACATGCACAAAGTATACAGCGATTTCGGCGAAGAATAGTTAAAATGTTATAAGCGATTATTCTTGGCTATCAAAAACACGCGTGTGATCCGGACATCTCAGGTTAACCTACCTGCATCCTGGTATAAAACCGTATAAAATTATTTACACGTTAATAATGTTGTTTAGTATAAACTATTACCAATAACTGCGGTACAGAATAATATTAGGTAAGTATTAAAACATTAGGTGTAATATAATGTATTACTTGATAAAATTTAAAGCCGAAATCCCAAATTAAATGTAATATTCAACGTAACGATTGCGGATTGGAGCAGCACTCCTACTCAAAAACGTCATCAGACCTGAAAATTTCAAATTTTTCGCCTCGGTTTTTGGGGTGAAACTCGTAAGGTGATCAAAATTTCAAAAAAAGGTTCAACCTAAGTACCGCTGGAGTCCATAAATCTTTTAAAAGAGTTACAACGACTTTGAAAATCGGAGCGTTCCTTCTGTACGAAAAGTTGTTGACAGAAAAAAAAAAAACGTCATTGTAAAAACAATACATAATCTTCGCTTGTCTCTCAGAATCTAAAAGTATTTAGTTTTGATTTTCATAATTATCATATAAACTGAGTAAGTGGGTATTTTAATAATAAAATCGTGAATTTGCAGACTGTAGAAGAATCTATATACATTTCGCGTTTCTTGGTAAAATATTCGTCAGTAGTGTATAACGTAGGTACAAAATTCTAAGGCGAAAACGTCTTTATACGTAAACAATTATGATAATGTCGGCTGTTCAAAACATAAACAACCCGTTAGGTATATTTATTTATTCGTCGTCGTTACACCGATGTCATTCAACAATGTTTTTAAGCCGGTAAAAAAACTGGAAAAAAGTCGCTCCGTTACGAGAACGGATATGTACTAATGTACTTTTAAAATATTCAACGACAATTACGAATACGGTTGCGACCTCTATATTACAATATAAATAACGAGCTCGATCATTTTTCACGCGTAACAAGTCCGATGAAAATACAAGAACACTTTATCTCGGACGCCTGCAGTGGATCGATAATGCGCATTTATAATGCATTCTAAATCGAATGTCGTCTGTATCGCGTAAGATTAACTTATTATAGCTGTATACGAATTTAAAACGAACGCAATTTTCGTAAAAATTTAAAAACCAAATTCGAAAAATAAAAAACTATTCAAATAAAATATTCGTATATCATTTTTAATAAACGTATTGCGTCGGCGGGCCACGTGCACGCACCTTTTGTACGAATTGTGGCCGGCTAGCATATATTTTATCATAAATTCGCGGCGAGTT
Source organism: Hormaphis cornu (assembly GCA_017140985.1). Lineage (NCBI taxonomy): Eukaryota > Metazoa > Arthropoda > Insecta > Hemiptera > Hormaphididae > Hormaphis > Hormaphis cornu. Next base: position 44,382,124 of record CM029357.1, on the reverse strand, counting down.
CAACGTAAACAATAAGTGGCAAAATATCTAAACTGCACGTTTTTTTTTGGATTCCGAGTGCAGCGAAGAACGTATTGGTTGTCACATGATGTGTGTTTTTTTTTCGATAACTTCTTCAATAATGCTCCGATTTTTTAAAGTCAGTACCTCTAATGATGGACACAGATGGTGATTTGTGGAGTCATAGATTTAGGCGTAAAAAAATTAAAAAGTTACAATAAAAAGAACTAAGCAAAAATTAAGGCAAAATGTTGACAATTACAATTTAGATTCTTGGCCATAACTTACACAACAACGATCGGAATAAGCTGGAACTTTCACATACTATTAAAATTGATAAGATACGAGTCTGATACAAAGAAGTGCAAGAAATTTTGAAAATTTTTGAGCTAAGTATAGAACTTTGAAATTTATGAAAAATTTAATTTTTATTGTATTTTTTGTTCGAAAAAAAATGTAATTTTCGACAAAAAAAGTTTTGAAAATTCGATACAAAGATTGCAACATATAAATACATAAGCTACTAAAAAATTTTGAAAATCCATAATAGTCACAATTTTTATATTTAGTTGTTTAAAGTTGGACAATTTTCGGAAATCGGTCATACCTTTGACTATTTTTGGTAAAAAGTTTGTACAGCTCACACAAATTTGTTATTAAAGATTTCGAAATTTTAAATGTTATGTAAAACAAAATTTTCCAACAGTATGAACAATTTCAAAAAAATCGGCCTTGAAAATTCTGAAAGCGTATAAAAAAAGTATTGAATTATGATTATTGAATTTAAATAATTATGTACCTATATTAAATTATTGAATTTTTATTATAACGATGAATCGTAATAACTCCCATATAATGGTCCAAATGGTTCGAAATTTTTACACGTTATTTAAATTAATATTCTTTATACGACTTTCGGAATTTTCGGACCATTTTATAGTTAAATTTGATTTTTACCAGGACGTTTACATAATAACTGTACTCGCTCAGAACTGTTTTTTTAAAGGCTAAATGATTTATCATTGGTTTCAGATATTAAATAATACATTTGGACCACAACTTATAAACAGCAACTTTTTTTTTACGCTTTTTTTTCCGACATTAACAATTACAAATTACTATTATAATCTGAATGTTAGATATCATAATTAATACACATCATGTACATAGTAAACACACAAAAAACTTAACCGTTATAACTATAATATCGAATAATAGAATTAAAACATCTGTATTATTATCGCAATAAATATAGTACATTTAACATAATGTGTAAGATGGTTTAGTTATTATTTTTTTTTACTAACATCGCACCACGCTTAGATTTTTGTAATAGAAATTATATAACACTTACAATACATCAATTATCATAGATGGCAGTTGTATCGCGGTATAACAACCTATATTACCTATATAGTTTTTCTACAATTGAATCTATTAACTACCTTCTTATTGTGAACACACGATCATAAATACGTCAAAACGACGGTACTTTGACCTGATCATATTTTCTCCATTTTTCATTGTATATCAATGTCATGAGTTATAATACCTGTAACGTTCGACTGAAGCATTAATTTAAATACAGGTACTTTTAAAATTCAAACCAATAAATTTGTGCGTATAACCACAAACTACGTTTGATTCTGATGGTATAATAACAAATACAACGGCGGATATTGTTATAAAAACTCCCTTCCCTCGTGGAAAAACAATTGTAACTTTATATCAATTATTAAAACTCTCGGTTTCCACACGAGATAAAAAAATACGAGGCACAGTTTTCTAGTTTGTGATAAATCATTATATAATACTTATACGCATTATCTACACATAAACGTTTTTGATAATAAGTGGAACTTAAAAGCCACGTTAAATAGCGAAGCAACGTAAAAACAAACATTGAAAAAACAAAGCTTATAGCGTGATAAATTATCGGCCATGTACAAAATCAAAATAACTATTATACAGTATAGTATGAGATATATATTGTGTATAATAAAACATAATCGTCGAGTAGAACAATTAAAGAATTTATACCTAATTTCATAACACATTCACCAGAACTAAAAAAAAAAATTCATTATTTAAATTTGTTTTTCGATCGCAACCAAAACATATTATATAATGTTATTATAGTGAGCGATATGTAGGTATCGTACGTACTATTATTATTGTCACATAGGACAAATTTAAATTTGATGGCAAAGGTTTCATCGTGGTTTTCAAAAAAAAATAATTCAAATCGAGTTGAGTTTTCCAAAAAAAAAAAATTGACGCATATAACAAACGGTTACACCAAATTTATCGACTACAAAAATAAAACAAACTCTCGAGAATTCATTATAAACAGCTGCGGAATTCGCTGTTTACGCATGGTTGTACACTAATAATTACTGCCTGTGTTTAATGATCACCAAAATTTACTTAAATATTTTATGTGCAGTGTACTGCACTGTACGCGTATTATGTAGTTACGAAACAATTAATTACAAAAGTATAGGAAACTCAAACATTAATTAAAGCGCATAAAACAAGTTTACTAAACTAACGGACAAAATTATAGTCGATTTTTAGTCAATTATTCTGTCCTTCCTAAAAATTCAACTTTTTAGAGATAACAGCCAAGGGCGAACGCAGGAAAAAATTTCGGGGCAGGTTTGAAAAAAATCTAAAAAAAATTTCCAAACGGTTTGTACTTTAATTTATTTGAAATTTTTATACAAATTTAAAAGTACACTTCGGGAGAACCCCTAGCGTGTTCGCCAACGACATTTTTTTATCTATCGAACGTCCTGCACAGCTCGTGTACGGTTCTCGAATGTAATAATCACATTGAATTTCGGTTGATCAACACGTTGTTTTAACAAAATTCCTAAACACGCGCACTCCAGGAAAATAATTTCTCCCTTGCTCGCGATGAACTAAAAAAAAAGGAACGATCAAAATTCATCGGATATACTTATAAAAGTTACTATACGACCTCCTTGATGTCGCACGTTTTCGAGTTGAGTACACTTTAATTATTATGATATATATATATATATCGAATGATTTTGACGAAGAGGGTTCTATAAAATATTCCGGCGACCACGTACGTCACACTGCAGCACGCTGTATATTATTATTATTATTGCAATAATCGTGGTCGGAAAATTGCAGCCCTCGTCACTGGCCTGCGTGATAAAACCATTAAATTCAGAAGTGTTGTTTAGCGCTAAGTACTGTACAGTCGAAAGAATCTACCGGGGCCCACAAGGTCGAAGCTGCGTATGTGCAGGTAAATAAATATTGGCCAACACGCAGAGAGCAGAGATGTGGCTTAGACGTAGAAACGCCACAGACACAAATATGGTACAAACATCCTTGACATTCCTGTACATATGCATATATATATATATACCATTACAATATATATCTACTACTTTTATAACATACACAATAATACCTACATTATATTTTTATTGTTAAAAGAGACCGACGTTTTTCTCGTCCCACGTAACGCAAGTATATATATATTATACATAGTCACACTGCAGTTGGCGGCTCTGGGCGGTTCTGCTCACTCGAGAGCTGCGTAGAGCATATCATTATATACACTGCACGCGGTCGTTAAAGTGGGAAAATTTTGAGGGAGAACTGTATATATTCACCCAAATTCGAGAAGCGTTCCTAAACTCAAGGATAAATCTAACCAAACGTTATTAGGAAACTCGTAAAACTCATATGGGTCGTAAGCCTCCATAATTTTTCGTCTCACACATCTTTTATCATACAAAACGTGTGTATTTTTCCAACAAAAAATTATCTTACACATAGTACACTACGCCTGTGTAGCCACGATAAATTGAAATATCTAAATTTGTCGATTTGGAATAATACATATTATGGGTAATTTCAATTTATAGTCTCAAAACAAAGTCTAGGCAATGTATTTTCTCATGTGTAGTTGAAACAAATTGAAAATTGATTTTCTTATAGATTTTTACATAACCAAAAATGATATTTTTTTACGCGTTTTTTTACCTTCTCTAAAAATTATTAAAATTTCATTCAATATTCTTACATTTTGGAACAAATGAAATTTAAATGACGAATATCTAACAAATTTAAAAATGAACACAGAACATTAAAATGTTTTGTAAGTTTTCTTTATGAATCCACACACACACATATACAGTTTTAATTTTTAACGCTATCATCTTGCATGCAAGCACCTACATTTTTAAAATAAACTAGCAACTTCCTAATTATTATTTATGCGTACATGTATTTATTAAATTTATAAATTTTCCCGGTACAACCGAAACGCGACTGATCACGCGCAAGATTCATTCATAAACAAGAATGAAATAATGCGGTTCGTGAATAATAATAGTTGGTACATTCCTCTGCGTTATTATTTAACGAATTTCGGAATTCGTCGAGAATACACGTACGTGCAGATTAATATTTTGTTTTATAGTTAGTTGAACACCACAAAGTGAGCGTATAAAATAGCGTACCCTACACTCGCACAAAACACGTCACCCCACATTTCCGACAGTGATAGTGATTTAAAATACCGATATTGTAACTCATTATTTATAGGACGTGATAGTATGATACTTTAAAAACTTTTTGGTCGTACATGTATACAGTCTCTACACACATATATATAGAAGTATACGCGTTATAATTATTACCAAAAATTAAAAAATACGTACGAGGGTGTACATACTGGCCTGGACAAGATTTCGTTTAAATAATTGTAATTGTATTGCATTTAATTCTGAGAGAGAGACAGAGAGAACAATTACCGTGTGTTTATTTTATTTTCATTGTGCACAAATTAATTAATCTAAATTCGTCTAAATTATGTAATTGAATATAGGACATTTAGTTAGGTACATTTGTTCTAACTTCTAAATACTATAACAATGTTAAAAATATTTTCTTTTGTTATTATTAAATCAAACAACTTTGTGTCGAAATTCGATAGTTAAAAAGATTTGAAAAGTAATTAAAAAATATAGTTACCTACCGCGATGCAATAGTAAAAACATAACGTACAAAGTAATCTATAATTTTGGTTCTAAAGGAAAAATATGTGCAGTACCTACACAAAATAATAGATAAACTATACTCGTTTTACATTTTACTCGCGCGTTCGCACATAAAATCAAAAAAATTAATCTTTTGATTATGCTATCGAACTTTATAGAAACAGCAAAAATTAGCAAAGGTTTACTTTCGCCGTTGAACACGTCACGATTAATATTACTGTATCGTATACGACATTATTAAGTTACCATTTGAAAGTCACGAAACCGTTTGGCTAGTTAAAAATGTGTATCGTGAAAACGCGCGATGACAAAATATAGACAATAGGTACATTAAAACAAAGTGTAAAACTATACTAATCGCACTAAGCTAAAATTGTTTATAGTCGATACTATGACAAAAGGCCAAAAATAAGTTTTCTGTTGAAAATGATTTTACTGCCAATACAAATAGGTTTATGTAAATATGTAAATACCAATAAATCAACCGCGATATACCTACTGTACGAAAATTAAATAAAACAGCGTTCTAAAATCGATTTAAAAATAATTATTAACAACACTCGGCGTAAATATTAATAAAATGTTATAAAAGTTTTAAGATTAGCGCGTCCTAATATGCGTTCAACATACCAGGATACTAATTAGTAGCAGTTACCTATACAAATGGATCATCGACAGTTTTTACAAAAAAAAAAATTTTAACACCGCATTTTAAAAAGAGTTTGTCGGCCGAGTCGCGAGTGGAGAAGTTTAGTGTATTACCAGTCTAAACAATTTTACGTTGAGCGACCATGAGCGCATACTTTTTTAGCTTTATCGAAATACAATCCCTTTCAATACAATTTTTTTTTTCACACACCAAAACTCGAACGACGTTTCTTATACAGTGTGATAAAAAATATAAAAACGAATCTTGTGTACAAAATCATGGATGGATCGCCATTATCCCCGAGACACAGATTTCCGCCATAATATACATAACGTAACACGAAACGACAACAAACGCGACGCGTCTGCAGCGACCGATAGCTACCGGTTTTTGGGGTCGTTACCACACATTGGGGTTCGGTGTTATTGTGTGTGCGACGGTTAAAAGAGACGTTAACAATTACAATTTATATAAAATGTGTAGGTATATATCGTATAGTCGGTATAGGCGTCAAAATTGAAAACCGAACCACGACCTTTCGCAACGCGAACGACGTTGTGAGCTAGGGGACGCTATATATTATTACGTAAATAATTGAAAGAAAATTAAAAATACTAAAAAAAAAACACACAGTTCTTTGTAGCGCACCGGTTGTTGCACGCCGCAAAATAAACGACAAGAAAAAACCACGTGCGCCCCACTTGCACACGATATATTTTGCGAGTAAAAATGTCGTGCCATATGTGCCGCCGAGAAATATTAGAGGTCTGCAGATTTTTTTATGATTTAACATTTTTTTTTTAGCCTGTGCAGTTTTTTAAAATGGAACAAAATATCTACAGCGTTAGGGAATCTTATGGTTCCGTCACAATAATTAATTAATTTTTGTTTTGGATTCATTATAACACATATGTATACTAACGTTGAGTTTTTTAGGAAATTTTGACACAGTCAATTTCAAACAACTTTGGAAAAAAATCATTTTTCATAAATTGGCCAACGACAGTACACCTACCTATCATGCAACATGTACCAATAGATTGTACATTTAAAAGTTACTTAACTAAACTTAACTTCTAAACTATAGTGATAAAGAACTTAAAATACAAATTTTTGATTTTTAAACTGTTGTAACTGACTAAAAAAGAAATAATAAATAGTTTAAACATAATTTAGGGTCACCGTAAGCATTGTATATTAACTATAGGTATACTCGACCAAACCATTTCGGCGACGAAAAAAAAATTATGGGATATTTCTCCTTAATAATAATAATCCCGCTTGTTTCGCAAACGCATATGGTGCAGAAAATAGAGGACAATATTAACTTAACTCATCGCCCAAACTTATATTATTTTTAAACCATTTATTTTATTTGTTCTATATATTATACGAGCTGCAACGGTCACAGTTGAACTGTGATTTTTCACTTTTTTACTTTAAAAATATAACTGGGAAAGAACATTTTTTTTAAATAATTGTGCTTTATATTTTATTATAATAAAATTTCGTATTAAAATAGCGAAAAAACGGAGTTCAATCCGGGCAGTATAATTTAGAGTCCTAACAATAATTATTGTATAAAAAAAATCTTCTTATAAAATACAGAATTTTTGTGTACAAAATGAATTAATTTTTGTTTGGAATTAAATAAATATACGTATATATTTAAGATTTTCCATACGTTCAACAAAATTCAGAAAAACCAAAATTTTTCAAAATATACACTCTCCTTCACAAACGCTCAAACAGTTTTTTTTTATCGATTTCGGTCATATTATTCAAATTTTAGATCTCAAATTCGCACCACATTTGGCTCAATACACCGTTCTACACTCTACTTAAAACTAATTTTTTGAATCAGACCATTTTGTAACCCAATCAAAATTCACGGGTTATTACTTATCAATATATATACATGTAACGAAATGAAAGAAGACAAATTTTTCATAACGGTTATTTATAACGAATGGGCTTTAATGATTTTTTTTTTTTTTTAGATTGCCAACACATATTAATGCCAGGAAAATTTAGAAAAACAGATATTTTTCAATAAATTTCCCATCCATCCATAAGTGTTCAAATACCCTCATTTGCGGTTTTTTTTTAATCAATTTTGGCCATAATATACGTATAGCAAACAATACTCGGGCGACGGCGAGTAAAGGGGACAGCTAGTAATTGAAAACCACGTATAAATAAGTAGGTATGTTTTCTGATGAAATTAATATACTGTTTCGAAAATAAACTCATAAAAAGTTTCTACTAACGACGACAAAATTATGTCGATGAAATGCGTTTTGACCGATCCAACCTTGTTTTGTAAGTAATAAATAATAATACAGCGATCGCAGTGAACTGTACAATTATTTATTTCGTAATAAAAGTGTAGCACGACGAGAGAGAACAAAATATAATCACTTACCGCGGTATTTTCGTTGTGGCGTTATTTGTGCTGCTATCTATGCGTCATTAACGCGAGTGTAACAATATCACAATGTCAGTACGGTAGTTTCCCGAGCAGTTGATCTTGATCTGTAAATTCAAACAAAAACAATGTACTCATTTACAATTAAAAATAAATTTAAAACACGTGATTTTTTTTTTTTCTGGTTAGAAATCCAAAAAGGAAAAAAGAAAGAAAAAAAAAAACGATATTGTACCTACAGTAAATTATTCAATATCACTTTTTTTCTAGAAAACTATGGTGAATTTCACGACTTCTTGCTGAAAAATCGGCAACCATTCAAAAAAAATCCATTCGTCTGAGAAATATTTACCAAAAAAAAAAGCTGCGATTGCACCAAACACCGAAAAGGAGTGGTCAATCAAACTAATATATAGTGGTCTTAATGAACTTAAATTTACTAGAAAAAACTATTTATACTTGTTTAACGTAAGTAGAAAATAGTCTTATAAAAATACATTATTAAAATTATACACAAAAAGCATTAATGACAATAAGTTCCTAAACTTAAAAACAAATACTACGTGAAATACTATGTTACTTCTTGTTATTGTTTGTATTTAATATTTCTAAAAAATATTTAATTTATATAATTTTTATACTTAACAAAACTTGTCTAAGTATAGATATATATTATAATTTTTATAATATGTTATGAAAGAATGTGAAATTCTTTTGCTAACTCAAGTCTCCTTTTTTTTCTTATAGCATTACTATTGGTCATTATTATTGTTAAGATTTTTTTAAATACATTACCTGTACGTGACTGTATATTATGTTGAGTAGAGTTGTTAAAATATAAGTTACTTTATTTAAAAAGTTTTAATAAAACTAGCTGTATTAATTATTAAATTATTACTTTTGTTTATTATGGTTTGTATGATTAAAATCATATAAGTAACTACCAGCTAAGTCTTAAATAAGTCTTAAGTCTTAAATATAACTGTCCGGTATTTTTATATTGGAAAACTGGCCACCCTAACAATAATAATTAAATTTATTTTTTCCGTTCCAAAGTAAATATATTTATGGGGTGCAAGATTTAAACTCGTCAAACCCTTGCCAAACCTGAGTTCTGTTACACTACTCTGGTAAAACACAAATTACAAAGTGCAATGTTTTGACGCGTTACAGAATCCATCATTTATGCTTAGGACCTTAACCAGTTTATTGGTTAGTGTCTGTCTCTCGGTTTCTTTTTCACTCAAACATCGCATTTGTCAATACAATTGATTGTAAAAACCAATAAACATATTGGAATTTATGAATACCGTGATTGCGTTTCACGATACATTTCAAATCCTGCTTTTTACCGTTTTATTTTTATTATTTAATAGTTTGCTGAAAGTTTAAAAATTGTATATACATTGCGTTAACCTCGCTTCCCATAAAATGATCCTGACCAGCTGACCACGGTATTTAATAAAGCATAAACATTTTTATACAGGACCAATACCTAAAGGCTAAAATATAGTATACATGGATCAAAATTTAAAAATTGTTTTTTTGTTTTACTAAATGTTGGCTCTTAAATGCAAATAGAGTCAAAAGCAAGAATCAGAATATACTACTTATGTATGGTATGATTTTTAAAAATATTTAGAGCATTTAAATTATTTTTAAAGTTTATAGTCATACCTAAAGTGTGCACGGTTCTATTTGTACATCTATACATTTCGAATATCAGTAAAATTTATAATGTTTTGGTCAATCTGTGTCACCAAAATTAATTTAAGTTATTAAAAAACGATTCTTACAAAAATAATGCAAAAAAGAATAATGGGTCTTTATTCTGAGCTATAGTATGACTTGAACTCAACAGTAACTACATTGCAAACAAAGACACCGAGAAATTTCCCTAAAGTACAATCAATAATAATACAAAAGTTCAGCAATTACTGCCTCTCAAGAATCATTAATTACTAGTTTTGAGTTTTGACTAAGTTGATATAAGGTATCAGTATAGTAAGGTTCAAAATTAACAAATAAACCTTAACTTAAACTTGATAAAGTCACAGGTGTAAACATTGACTATTGTACAGTATTAAAAAAATGCTGATTAAATATTGGTTGGAGATGTAGGTATTATAGTATTATTTTGTAAATAAACAGAACAATCTATATTCCCTGTAAAAACAGTACAACAACCCCTATCTATGGCTGCTGTACGAGGGAATTCAATAAAGTATTTACCTAAAGTTGGCTCCACACGATTCGAGTAAAACGCGATAGTAGCTGTTGTGACTCTCAACTATCATGCACGCATCAGTAAATTAGTAAGTTATAACTGTTAAAATCAAAATCTTTTTTATACCTATCATGTAATTCATGTTATTATTTTTTCAAAAGAACTTTACTTAGTGGTTACTTTTGTCGGTTAACTTTTAAAGTAGTTTTACATGAGGTGAAATATTTAAAATTGAAAACACAGTAAACTAAAATACAAGTTAAGTCTAAAGCAAAATACTAGGTATAAATTATACAATTTATATAGAACACTTTACTTATTTAGTTAATTTAAATCAAAGGGGTTATTATTTTAAAAAAAAAAACTATACTTAGTGAGTACTTACAATTCAAATGGAGATAAAGGCAATAAAGCGTTATTAATAGACATTAAAGGGCATTACAATTTTAGACAGTTAAAATTAAATGTTATCAAATCCCTCCCCAAATCCCTTACTTATCATCGTGTAAAACTGTGTATCACATATTATTGAATGTAATGAGTAATAAGAGTAATAGGCTGTAAAATAATTTTTTATACAAACACAATCACAATTCATTTTATAAAAAATCTCCCGTCTTTTCTCTGTCTCAAAAAATTAAGTGGTAATTTAGTACTAACAAACAAAAACTGATAGTAGTAGGTAGATTCAAAAAAAGCATGTTCATATATGAGTATTAGTTAAAACTAATTGGTTGTATGAGAAGTTTTTTGTCAGCGTTTGACGTTTGCTGTATATTATACAGACAAATAATTGTTACCTATTGCTGTTGTACTAGGGTGTACTTGAAGGTATATTAGTTGTGTTTGCAGATCTATTTGCTTGTTAATTGCATAAATAAATAGTATGAGAATATTTTAACAAGTTATAACATTACATAATGTACAGAGTATTTGTAATACAACTTGTTAAAAATATTCAAACATAATTTTATACTTTTTAAAAAGAGCATTAAAAATTGAACGGCATAGGTAGGTACTGGTTTAAACAAATGGACAAAGTTGAACATGTCAATAAATTACAGTAAAATGCAACACATAGTTATGTAACTCGGTTACTTTTGTAACGTGTTTGCTTATTTTTAATATAATACAGTAACCCAACACTATTAATCAAAGTTTCAAGTTACAACTTATAGTTAGTTACACTATGCTTTGATGATTGAAAGGTGAGACTAAAGGAACAAAAAAAAAGTTAAATATATAAACTTAGATTTTCACAATTAATCTTTGTAATGTGTTAGGCACACTGAAGTTTTTATAAGATTATATGGTTGAATTCTTTTTTGTTTATAATAAATATTTATTTTATCTGGCTTTCAAAGATTTATTGTTCTACCAGCGTTACAGGTCAATAACGTGGGAACACCGACCACCGTACACAATTCCCCATACCTAAAAAAGTACGACACTCTATACCTAACTACCATAGTTTCATAATAAAAATATATTATTGTCAATTGTAGTAAATAAAATATATTTTATTAATCAATGTAACTTATTAGTTACAAAACTGTAACTCGTAACTGGTTACAGAACACATAAAGTATCTGGTGTCTTGTAACTAGTTACAAATTTTTATAGTAAATAACTTGTAAACAGTAACGACAATAAATCGAGTAACTTTGCCCACCCTGTAAATGGTACTCAGTTTTACCTATTAGCAAATTTTTTAAACATGGTTATTCATTTGATTATTGTAAATAATGACATGAGCACAAAGTGAAAATATTGTTAGATTAGGTTTCTTTATAAACACTCGAGTCAGCGATGTGTATACGTTGAAAACAAAATTTATGGAACTGAATCAATAAGATACGATTATGTAACACAATTTAAATTTTAAATTTTAAATACCACACATGGGTACCCACAATAGAAAACATATTTGTGTCAAATGTTTATTGTATAATCAACTGACCCGATTTATGCTGATATATGTAAAACTGTAAAGACGGTAATAATAATCCATTACCAGTTCAAAACAATACTTGATCAACACTCTATTAATTAGGCACTATTTGATATGACATAGATAACTACTAGGCTGATCATCATAGTGTTTACTACAACTTATTGATATGACAAGCATTTTACCAAACATTAATACAGACTTCATGCATAATCTTTATATTGTTTGATAACTGTTTAAAACGTAAATATCTGATGTGCAAACAAACACTTTGAAATTAACTGAATTATATACTATATCGTATGAATATGGAAACGAGACAATCATTACACAGTACATTGAGATTAAAGCCTATAACAATATTTTACTATGCTTGGCGTGATGATAAAAGGCCAAATGGAAATCCAAAATTGAAAAATTTTAATTGACCCCGTTCCAAAACATAAATTGAGTTAAACATCAATCATTACCAAAGTAACAGACTTCCAAATCAAAAAATTTAATTAAAAAAGTAAATAATTTAATTTTTTAATAAGTGATCAAATGAGACATTAGATTTTTAAAATAAAAGTTTAAGTAGGTACTAAAAAAAATTTAAACATTTTTACTCTCTGAATAACAAATGCTCTCTCGCATTAATCGAATAAAAAAATATAGAATTATAAACATATTTATTTCGCAAACATATTTGGTACTTCTCCAATTTATACAAATAATAATTATTGAAACTAAAATACTTAAATTAAAAAAAAAAAAACAATTGCCTAATTTTTTTCAGGGGACAAAATATTTCAAACGAATTTTGTTGGCTAAAAGTGAGGAAACTGACTGTATTGGAGGAAAAGTGAAAAAACTGACAGAGTCGCGACCCTGTAGTAAAATAGATGGCAGATTGAATGCTGCAATCCAGATTTAGTCGGTACACGAGTACTGTTTCCTACGTTAAATAAATAATTCGCTAGAAAAAATTAAACAGAACGCGCTTAATTTCAAAATACGTCCAAATGCACTATTTGCCATGGTGTGAACAGACGGAATTAAAACATACAAAACGTTTGACTTCCACCGGTCATGATTTTCATAAAATCATCGAAACTGAAAAAATTTAAAAAAATTTAAATAACGTTTTGAAAAGCCCTCTGCCTAATTAGGTACTGATATTTTTTGTGACCAATTGGATTGTGCCAAAGTGGGCACAAAAATGTGAACGCGTTGGTTTCAGATGATTTTTATTTATTTTCATAAATTCGAAAATTTTAAAACGGAAAAACGCGTTTGAAAAAAAAAAATCTAAAAACGAACATTAATAGTCCACGGGGAATTGAGTAAAACCGGGCGAAAAACAACAATAAATTGATATTATCGGTCGACTATTATTATTTAATACCGGCTGCAGCTGCTTGATAATATTATATAATTAATAACCGTCGTATGGCCGATTGTTTGCGTAATATTTTTTTTAAAGTCAAATGAATCAACGTAATTATTATTATAGGATAATAATTATTATTATAGGTACGAGCCGATCGAGGCGACGTATAGTAAAATATCGGCACTATCAAAAAAACGTTGAAACCACAGACTGTGCGTTGATAAAAAAAAAAAAATAAGTAATTTCAATTCGTGTGAGAAGAAATCACACGGATTATTCGCCGTGTTACGCGGAAGTGCGAAAAAAATACGAATCGTCGCGTTTCGATCGGGAAAATCAGACGCGAACGGCGTCGGAGAAAAACGCAGAAAACGCGTCGCACCGCCGCCGCCGCCGCCGCCGCCGACGTTTGGTATCTCCGTACAGTCACCGTGGGCCACCGCTGCAGAACCGCAGTACCCGAATGGTTACGATTCAACCTGGAACACGAGTACCAAAGATCGCGCGGCGCCTACCTATACCGAACCAGGTCAACGTGTACGGTATTACCGCGAATTCGGAAAATATTCAAAATCCGCACGAACCTAACGGCGCGCAGAGTCTCACCAAAATTTATTCCGACTTACCAGTCTGTGTTAACGTCGTTCATCGTCGTTCATTCGCCGTTTCAACCGCTGCTGGTTAATCTGTGCTGTCCCGGGTGGTAGTAGGTAGTAGACGTCGTAGGTATATAATAATTATCGTGGTCGTCGTTTATCGCGGAGACGGCTATCAGACTCGGTACCGTGTGCCTCGCGACCGAAATAGCGATCCGGAGAGCTGGGTCGAACGGAATGAAATTTCGAACCGTCGGGGATTCTCGTGGGTCGTGATAAAATTTTTCGACACAAAAGTGGCGTTATCGAACAACCGTTTGGGGCATTATTGGCGCGTACGGCGTTCGGCTACACACTGTAGAATCGTCGTCGGCGCGTGATACTGTCGAGCCGTGGTTACGCATCGAAACACGGTTGCCAATGCTACCGGCTCTACGATCTCCTTGGGCCGAGCGCGAAATCGGCTTATCTGATAAGCTATATCCGACGAATATCCGAAAAATATTACGTCAGGAACGAGATCCGCCGGACTCCAGAGTGTAAAGAAAACCGTCCACAAACAGTCCTCCGCACTATTCTACAGGAACTCACACTTTTCTCACATCCAGAACCTTGGTCTCCAATACCCTATTTACCCACCCGTAGTGGCAAATCCAAAAACTCGTCCTATAGAATGGTCCCCTTTGTAATCTCCTAAACCCAAACTTAACTTCGAAACAGAACTCCATCAGAAAACCCACCCTCTCCACTAGCAAAGGCACATAGCCTGGAATAGTTTAAAGACCCCCAGCGGTCGTCCATCCATGCAAATGCAAATATTAAAAAATATTATTGTACGTTTAAAAATCTCGGGAAGAAATGGGGTGATGAATTTTTGGAACTCCGTAAACTTCTAGGCGTGTGTGAACCACCCGATCCCGGGGGTAACTCTTTTGTAAGGTTCCACGTTATTATTATTCGTAATTAGTATAATTGCGGAAGTGTTCATTGTTTAAATAAAATTACTGCATGCTCAAAAACGCCTACGCAAATATGATACGATAAAATATATTCTACAACTTCAGAAACGTTCAAGCGTTAGGTTTAAGATACGATTCTCGCGCTGTTTTTTTTTTACCTTTCCAATCAATCAGTTCGTAGTTTTTTCTATAGTTGTTTTATAATTTCTATTAACAAACTCGTTGCGACGTCGTACCTCCCTATTTGTAAAACTTTTGTACGAGCAAAATATATTCGAAACATTTTTGTTTTGTATTCAAATAACATATATACTTAAGTTCCAAACCAAAACGATGTAAAATCACCAATATTTTACGATTTTCTACATTCGATTATACGTGTATGACCGTGTATTAAAATCTAAAAACTCGGCTCAGAAAGTTTTTATTATCAAACAAAAACCCCCGGAATCGATATAACTCCCTCGCTCCGTTTAGAATCTAAAACGTATGAAAATTCCATTACGCAATAATATTATTGGGGAAATGGAACGAAAATCCAAACAAAATGTATAATGTTATATCCAATTTGTGTTAAACTGGTCTAAACTTAAATATTTTGATCTCTGCTTGCACGAAAAAGGGTCGAATTATCATCACGTGAATTACAGTCGAAAAACAAAATAGATTTTGTTCTCCCCTGAAGGCTGAAACAGTAGGTACGTCGTTGTAATACTTATATAGTCATAAATATTATAGTTCCTCGAGTTTTGATAATTTATTATTAGACCTAACTATTTTCGGTTCTACAACAGGTCGATAGGACTTGATAGGAGATGGTCTAAAGTATCAGTGAGACTGGCGATTACGATTTTAAACGAATAAAATAACCATAATTGTGCTCGCAATTCTTAATATTTTGAAATTACCATCTGTATCGTTGTTTAATTTTTTCACGTTAAAGGTAGATTAGACGTCTTGAATTCGGATTAGTTTGTTCCTGTAGTTCGTCTAATGAGTTTCTTAGACGAGTGTTTGGGAATCATGCGTGTGTTGTCTTATGGAAACGAAATCGCCTCAAGTGTATGATAAAATCTGACGAGTGAAGTAAATTTTACACATACAGCGGGCAATTCAGTATACCTAACCGGTTAAACATTTAAGAGTTCTGCAACAAAAGTTGTACAAATCATAATGTAAGTAATACGCCTGCAATAATTGCACGAATTAGGTACAACAGTTTGATTTAATTACCCCAAACGTTTATTAAACGTTTACCGATGTTATGATTTTAAGTTTGGCATTGAACTCTCTTGTTTTGGAACATTTTTTTTTTTAAATTAAATTGTATTGTTTATTTGTTTTTAATTGTATATTGTCATTGTTGGACACTATGTTTGACTGGTACTTACCAGTTGCCTCAAGATTCAAGTGTATGTTTCATGGGCTGATTTATCTGTTAGGCGTAAGTGACGTAAGCATGTGCTTGGGGCGCAACACTGATGGCAACACGTTAAGAGGCCGTTAACATTTTTTAAATTGCTTTTATTTTTTTTTCTTTGGTCCATAGCTGTAGATACACACACATATGATCATATTTTTTAGGGACCAAAAGGACAATTGTCCACTATTTTTTGTTATTGTAATTTGTTCAAAGCTACTCTATTATTAATTACAAACACTTATAACTTATTATGCACCCATCTACCTTACACCCGAGGTATATTACATACCTCAAAAAATACTGTATTATGAGTGCCTTTAATTTGTTTGGCAAATATTCATTTAATTTAATTTAATTATTACTAATACACCTATGTACGTTTTGATTTAGATAAACTATAATATTATTTAAATTATAAAATGTACTATAATAAGTATTGTAAATTATTAATATAAAATTTGAAGAAATAGACAATTTTTTTTATCAAGCTTGAATCTTAAACATTCCTGATTCATCATTTAAATTGCAATAATTATTTTAAAAAAAACTTAGTAGTCCTCCACAAAAATAGTACCTTTTTTTTGTTGGCGGGTCATTCAATTTATATTATATTATAATTACGTATAAAACCATATTTTATAACCATTAATTTTCATCGGAACACACAACACTGATTTAATATAAACTTTAAATTAAGTATAATTGAAAGAAAATGAAAAGTACATCCTAAGTCTGAATAGAGCATTACAGAAGTGTCTTTCGATCCTTTTTAAGGGGCGGGTGAAATGTATACGTAATATTCAACTAGACCCCTTCTCAAATTTCTATTAACTATGTAAATGGTATGAATAATAATCTAATATTGTTATTTATGGTTGTTTGACTTATTCAAATTAATGTTAAATTGTTTTACAATGTATTTTCTTACTCTTAAAAACGTTAAAAAAATAGTTTGCCTACTGAATAATTGATAGTATATTAATTACATAATATAGTATATTAAATGTAATATTTATAACAGTATATCTTTAGTTATTGACAGGAATAATAGTGACTCATTGAAGGACATGTCTTATATCAGTGATGATGAAACTCTGGTTATACACGATGCTTATAAAAAAGAACTACATCGTCTCTGCGAAGTACATCAGCGCGACTTAGATGATCTAGGAAAATGTTACAAAGAACAAATATTATTTATAATCAAAGAAAAAGAATCGATATCATCACAATTGGTGTCAATTCTACAATCTTTAATTGAATGTTTTCAACAAAAGCTTAACGCGGAACAACAACAAGTTAATAATGTACATAGTGAACAAATTAATTTTATTAATGAAGCATACCAAGACATTATTAAACTGCATGTGATAAAACAAACGTTTTTATTCAACCAAATTTTGAAGTTAAAAAAGGTAAATATTGAAAAATAATTCTAGTGCAATAAAAAAAATGTCTTTGTATTATTATGTTGTAAAGACAAATTAACGTCATTAGATGTTTTCATCCTTTCAAATTTTTATAAGTACAATTTCTTCAAAATTTTAATTTTTTTTTTTTTTTAACTCTGATTCATTTAATAGCGTACTGAACATCAATGTTTAAAATTTTAATAAATTTCTAGATGTACCGACGTTAACAACAAAATTATTTTCTCTTGAAAAAAAGTTTTAAGGGTTTATGTATCACTATTTCTTTTTCAAAACGTTTTGTTTGAAGAAGATATATTCTTTTAACACGAAAAAAATTGAAAACACCTCAATATAAGTGTATAGGTATCCCAATGGTTTAAAACTATACAATTTTTTAAATTTAATGTTGATAAATTATTAAATAATCTGGAATCTAAGCTTAATATTTATTTAGTCATACACCTATATATAAATATATAACTATTATGGTTACCTCTTTGCTCTTAAACATAGTTTAAAACTTGTATGATTTATACTCTTATTATTTTCTAAATATTATTTATGCAATCTTTTAGTCCTTTTCTTAGTTAATTATCTAGTCTACCATTAAATTATTTTTATGTTAGTATGTAGAATGTAAATAATTGTTGTTTTCAGGCAATTATGGAAGAAAGGAAAACTAACACAAATATATCATCAGAATTTATTTTACTAAAAGAAAAACATTTTTTATTAAAACGATATTTAGATGAATTGAATAAGAGCACAACAACTAGAATTCTTTTAAGGCGTTTGGCTACTGAAATGTTTTTCCAAGAAAAGGTAAGAAAAAAAATTGTTATATTTTTTATACCTTGAAAGGAGGGAAGAAAATATGGTAAATTTTCGCCTCTTGATTAATAAAATAAAACACATTCTAAATATTTTTAAAATTTTTTTACTCCCTTCTAAAAAAAAAATTCTGTTGGCATACATGTTATTTAAGGTTACTCGTCACAACACATTTTACACATCACAGTTATTGTAAGATCAATGTCAATTTGTTAATTTTGTATGGATTTACCATTTTTTTAAATTACGTATTACTATTTCTCTCAATATTTCACACTTATCATCAAACTTTAATACTGAAATTTTTTATTAATTATTTAACATCAGCACACAAGAAAAACCAGCAATATATTTATAAGTTACGTGTTAATTAACAATAACCAGTATTAATTTTGGTTAATATTTTAATTTTTAGGATTATGCCACAAAACGTTCTAAAATATGGCGATTAATTCAGTCAGTTTTGCTCGTATTAATATTAGTTTGGAGTTTGTTCAGATTGGAAAAATTTTGTATTCTAGTCTTATTGAATTTAATTGGAGTATGGTTCTTCATAATGTTTTAATTGTTCAAGTAATTAATACATTTATGTTTAAAGCGTTTCCATAAAAAATTCATCTATTCTGCAGTATTTTCAATATTTTATACTTTATTGTTAATTTAGTGAATGTTTAACACAATTTTTATATTCTATTCTTTTTTTTCTAATTACGATATATGTAATGTTTAACAGGCTTACTATTTGATTCTATTTATTTATTAATAATTTGTCTAGTATTATTTTTATATTTTTATTATATATTTTATGGAGTATACAAATATGCACTACAAATGTTTTAATTTTATATTGTACTTGGCATTATTTTTCAAGGTAATTATTGATCATCAAATGTATTTTCTTTTTAAAATTAAAAACTTAAATTTTGAACTGAAATGGTTTACATGTTATTTCATAAGCATCTAATTGCATGTAATCAAATTTTAGACTAGATGTAACAAAAAACAAAATATAAAGCGTACTGTGCAACAACCTAACTATGCCGTTTGTACATAATAAAGTTACGGCATTTAGGCCTTCAAACCCATGTACGTATTATTTTCATTAGTAGATGGACAGTGTTATAGTTTGTTTATTTTTGAAATTTAATCTCTATCAAGAATATCTGCAGCTACTTCTTTGTAACTTGTTTTATTTAATATTTGGTTTAACAAAAGCTCTATTATGCATTAAAAATAAACATTGAGGATCGTTCTAATACTTAAAAAACTATTATCAAATGTATTTCTCCTTTTTTTAATTTACAAATAATACTGTAATTAATAATAAAATTAAACACGCTATTTAATACTATCAAAATTAATGACTGGAGTTTAGTGAACAGTACAATACAATTTATATTCAACGGTTGTATAATTCAAACATTGTTAGTTTAGTATTGCTATAACTAACAAGTTTATGTATAAACAGCATACATATATACATTTAAGTTAAAAAAAACCATACTAATACTTAAATCAACGAAATAGTTCCTACACGAATCAACAACATAACAACATAATAAAATAAAGCTAACGGGTTTTTTTTTTTTTTAACTATTATTGGGTAGATTCAAATATTAAATAAAATTTTTTTTAAAGAACATATTGGCAACATAGTCGGTAGTACGTTTATTATCAATAAATTGAAAAACTGAAAAAGGAAGAGCTACATAATGATCGATCTAAAAAATAAACATGATATACAGCCAAGTACAAACTATGTTTAATTCTTATACTGATACAATACTCATCTCCATTTGACTGGAAATAATTTTTTGATAAACTGTTTTTTTTGAAAAGTAAGAATTAAAATAGTAGTACATTGATACTGATGTCAACAACATAAATTATAATGTGACAAACAAATTTTTTATTACCTATATAATATTGCGCAATATGAAAATCAGAAAAGGACTAAACTCATAGAGTAATTTGTTAAATCACGACGACACTTGGAGTATATCTACACAAGTGCTTCCTTGTACACCAGTTTGAACCAATGGCCACAGAAGCAACGTTTAGGTTCGCCAGCATGAAGCCACATCCATTTAACGTGTGACGAGTCTTCTTCGCATACACATCCAATGATTCTAGCTTCAAAAGCCGATGGGATTTCGTTAGGTTTTTCTAGGGTACCCACGCCTCGTTTGATAGCTTTAAGATTGTATGGATCCTATGACAAATATAGAAAGCCAAATTAAAAATAATAATAAAAATAACATTTCATACAACAGTGGTTTAATTTAACTTTTAGAAACTGAAATTTATTCATAATGGTATTTGTTTTTTAAGTACATATTTAAGACTAAAATAATAAAAAAATTTGTCATATTCAGACTGAATGTAACCAATTTATTTCCTGAAAAATTATGTACCCGTGAAAATTTAATTGATTTTTGACAAAAGTGGCTAGTCGTGGTTTACATCTAGATTTATAAGCATTTAAAACATATTTATACATGCATAAAATAATATGCAAACAAGTACTACATATTATTTTTAGCTAAAAAATTATAATTAGCATGTAAAAAAAACTTACTTCGTTTCCAGCTAAACGCAAGAGCATTTCTTTTTTTTCAATACCAGTGGCTAAATCCAAAGGATCAGGAAAAGCTAAATATAAAAAAAAATATATATATAATTAGTACTGAAATATTGTTGTAAGAAGTATAAATTGAAGCTTTTAATAGGGTATATTCCTTAAGTACAATTTGCAAAGTGCTACATTTTGTCATACATTACTACACCATTACTGCACCATATCTCGATATACCCAGAACATAACACTACATTAGCATCTTGGAAACCATATCTGCTTTCAGTTGTACTCTTAAACATGTCATGTTTACTTTACAGCCAATAGATAAAACAAGAACATTGCGAGTTATGAAGTGCATTGTAGGCGATAACGGTTTAAAAAATGTACAGAAAATTCCAACTAAAAATAAGTTTTGCCACATAAGGGTTTAACTTGATCAGCCACCGATGAACCAATGAATCAATACATCCAATAACCAATTTTTACTAAGTGTTTGTCGGCAATTTATAAAGGAGTATTTTGTGGGTCGAATAGAAGCCAGAATTTTTGTTTAAATTTTTTAATAGCGATAGGAAAATATATTTATAAATTACAAAATTTTGGCAAAATTATTCAAACGAATATTTCGGCTTCTAAACTTTTAAAAGTTCTCACTTCTATCGGACTAGCAAAAAAACGTGACAGGTATAAAAAAAAAAACCGTACGGACTACAACACCCTTAAGTTAAAATCCAAGCTCAACAACGTCGATGGCCAGTATCGATACCAAAAAATGAATCGAGATGGAACACTAAAACAAAACATGCTCTTTGTCGAAAGCCGTCCCACTTGAAAAGTGCACGAACCCGTTCTATCAGTATGTAAATCTCAACAATGTTTCCTACGGCCATTACGAGGTGGTTAAAACTGTTTCTCACACTCGAAACCGACGAAACATCTCATGACCTCATCATAGGTCGTTGGCTACTTCCCAGTCGAACAGTCCGTCGTTGTACGTTCGGAAACGACATTTTTTCACACAAAAAAAAAAACGCCCCCCGATTATTATCCGCCCGCTTGCGAACAATCGAAGAGTCGAAGAAAAACGAAAAACCTCGTGATCCGCGAGACAACAATAATTAGCGCGCAAAATATGGGCGAAAAATAAGTAATAATAATAATAATAATAATAATAATCGCTCACGTTCATCCTTGCTTAACCTCGAAGCCGAGGTGGTGAACATCCGCGGCGTACAGCTCCTGAACGCCAGCTTCGATCCGAGCGACATCAGTCTGGAATTCATTGTGTTTACGATTATTATTTGTTAATTTGCGTTCGCCAAAACCGTTTTCGGCGCTAAAAGGAACTCGAAGATTACGGTTAAGAGAGAATCGGCGAACGCCTCCGCGGTGATCGGAGCGGTTAACGGAGTGAAAAATTTTTTACTCGTTCAGCCGCGGCCGACCAGCGATAATTTATTATTATTATTATTACGACCATTCGTCGGCGGGGGCCGCGCGCGAACACATGTTCGGGCCGGTTGGTCACGCCGAGCGCAAAATTCTCCCGGGAACGCGGCTGGGGGAAAAAAGAAAAAAACCGCCGAAACATTATCCACGACCATTGTTATTTACCGAGGGTTCTTTTTTTCATTTTTTTCGAAAAAAAATTTCACGATCCGCCGCGGTCGTCCGCGACGTCGATTTCCGCGGCGGCGGCGGCGGTTGGTCACACTGAGCCCCGGCGCACTATCTGCGCGTCGCCGTATCTCGACGTCTCCGTCGCGGGCGCTTGTCCGGCCGACCGCCGCCGCCGCTACGTTCTTTCGCGGGACGTGATGGCCCCGTCCGCCTGATGTCCGAACGCGATTTCGTCGGCGCCGTCGAAAAACCAGCTTCGAGGTGCGTACACACACGAGCCGTATTTATCGAAAACGTTTTTGTCCGCCGACTCGTGAAATACGTCGTCGCCGGTTTTTCGCAGGGGATTTCGTCGGCCAAAATCTATCGCGTTTTTTTTTCGTTTTCCCTGACGCTCGCGCTCCGCCGGAGTCGTCGACGGTTCGGTTTACGGATTCCCGGTTTTCCGTTTTTTTCAGTCGGTTAAAGTCGTAATAATTAACAATTTGTGCGAATTTGTCGCATAGCCCCCCTGAGCTGCTTTCGTGCGATTACCGAAGGGTAGCCGACCGAGTGATAAGTGATAAGAATCGTTCAAATTTCACTTTTGTTTTTGCGTTTTCGGTGACTAAATTTTGTATAACACCGGGATGGATACAACGTTAGGACAGATTTCAATTTGTTGCTGTCCCTAGAAATTTCGATGAAACCTATTAATCTCATGTCAAAGCCCCAAAAAGTTTGCCCTATAAATGTGGGGTCAGTACCTCGGTGTCACGGTAGCTGGTAAATTAATTAAAAGGATTTTCGTTCTAAATTATCCACATTTTGAATGATTACCCGTATTGTACTTGAAAAAAGAATAAAATTTTTAATTATTTGGATGTGCTACAAGGAATAATTGTTAAGAATATTAATAAATAAAAACATTATTATTTATAAGTAAATTCACCTACCTACTCAGAACCACAGAAATCTGAATTTTTTTTTAGCCTTTTATTGTCTGACTCGATGTAGGTACCTAAACTTATTTAAAGAATTTTAACGAAATATTCTTATTTGGACACCAACTCTAAAGTTTCTAAAAATAACTAAGTTAGTAGGTAGTACCGAAATATGTTATTTTTCTAATTGTGATTACCAAATTTTGTAGATGGTGATCCCCCCAATACAAGCCAAAATTGTTAAGAAAGGTAGTGCCGGCCCCGACCCGTTTGAGCTGTCCATTGCTCAAGCTCTTTTGGAGTTAGAGAACAACAGTGATTTGAAAGCTCAACTTCGAGAGTTATACATCACAAAAGCTAAAGAAATCGAACTCTTTGGAAAAAAGGTAATTTTATAACTTTTGCTCGAAGCTAAACTTAATAAAATGACATTGAGAATCGTTTTAATCTAGTATGGCTGTCTTATGATTCATAGGTATGCTTTTACAGTTTACACAAACGACTAACTTGTCATTTGTACCTAGGTACCTACATTAACATTTTGAAATTAATTCCGCTTTGTTTAAATCTTAAATGTACAATAAACTTATTAATCGTTCACTTTAATTTTTATTTATAGAGCATCATTATTTATATACCTATGCCACAAAGATCGCAGTTCCAAAAAATTCAAGCCCGTCTTGTTAGAGAATTGGAAAAAAAATTCAGTGGTAAGCATGTTGTTTTCATTGGTGACCGAAAAATTCTGCCCAAACCAACAAGAAAAACACGTACACAGAACAAACAAAAGCGTCCTAGAAGGTAATGGATTTTAATTGTTTTTTTTTTTTTTTTCAATTGTTATTTAATCGTATACATCGATTTTGTTTTGTTTTTTAGCCGTACATTAACATGGGTATACGATGCTATCTTGGATGATCTGGTGTTCCCAGCTGAAATCGTTGGCAAACGTATTCGTGTAAAATTGGACGGTAAACAAGTCATGAAAGTACATTTGGACAAAACTCAGCAAACAAACATTGAACACAAGGTATTTTAATTGGTTCATCATTTTTTTATTATTATTAAGAGATCCCGACCCTGTAGAATAAAGATTAATATTTATGATTAAAAATTAGTGTTCATAATGTTATTATAATATAATACATATATGTACTAAAATACTACAATAATTACTTGTGGGATGGGTGCAGATTAGCTGCAAATAAATTAACATACCTAATAAATTTTAATTATTTAAAGCCTATTAAACTAGTGTTCTCTATTGTAGGTAATGAGTCTTCTAAAAAGTATCTTTTTGCCCTTGACCTACACTTTACTAAAAATCTATGAGGCATCATAATATGGTATTTTTTACTGTTAAGTATAATATTGAAATAATATTGATTTGGGGGGTCCTCATTTCACATTGAAAACTGAAACTTCCTTTACGAAATAAACATCTCATTTATTAGTCACTGGTTTAGACCAATTTGGACATTTAATTATGAGGTTGCAACAAACCAACACATTTTTTTTTTTTTCTAAATAGTTAATAAATTCATTCAATGCCATGGCTTGAAATGTTTTATTTTATCTGAGCTTAAGATATCACTTTAGTATAGTAATAGTATGTCTTTTTGTCATTTTATGTATGCTTGGGTTGAAATCTAACTATGAAACTACTCAGGTGTTAAAAACTAAAAGTATATATTATGACAAATGTTTAAACTGTGTACAAACGTACCTATATTTTCTTAGTTAGTATTTTTACTAACAGGTGTTGATAAATTTACCGACTATTAGTACTTATATTTTTATGATAGTCATATTCACATATCTACATTACAAAAATTGTTGAATACATCAAGGTAATTAATGTTATTGTTTTCGTTGAATAACATTAAAAAATAGGTGTAATTTATATTTGTGTATTTTTCATGTTATAGGTAGATACTTTTGCTTCAGTGTACAGAAAGCTGACTGGCAGGGAAGTGACTTTTGGATTTCCCGAACCATACTTATAAATCCTAATTTTTATCTAATAAAAACGTGATTATAGAACTGTATAGTATTTGTTATTGTCGAAAATGGTACCTAATTATACAAACAAACAAGGACTATCTAAAGCTATTGCAACAAATTATTATTGTGTCAACCAGTGGCTAAATGAAGAGGTGGCGGAATTTTATTCAGTGGGAATTGAAAAACTTCTTTATAGATACGACAAGTGCTTAAATGTTGGTGGAAATTATGTAGAAAAATAGTTTAAAGTATGCTCTGTAAGATGTATATAATAAAAAGCCTGTAAATGCATTGAATATTTTTTTATACTAAAACGGAACTTACTTTCCGAACTACCCTCAATTAAAAAGTACGCCCCAAGCCATTTCTTCATATTAGGGAACAGGTGAAAATCACATGGGGCTAAATTAGGACTGTACGGTGGATGATCAAAAACATCCCAACCAAATTGATCCAAAAGTTCACGAGTTCGTGCTGCGGTGTGAAGACGTGCATTGTCGTGAATGAGAAGAACGCCATCAGTCAACACTGTCGCTCATAATGTTCTCTCCATACACTGAACACAACTCGCGATGAATCTCTGCAGGTTTAGTTTTTTTCGACCAAAGAAAACGAATAACAGCACGCACTTCACAGTCAGCAGGGCTGTCAATTGCGTCGGCGGGAGTTTCACTCGCAGCAGCCATTTGATTTTATTACTAGAGCGCGCAGAAATACCCGACCAACCTTCACAGCGTACTGACAGACGCAGACTGAACAGGTTTACGCGACGCCGCCGAGACCATGTCTCTACTCCCACTCCTCTGCTCACAATCCGCAATCAGAACTTACTTTCTGAACCACCTACGTATATGTTGCCAACCTTGTGTTATAGTTTCAAAACTGTTTGGGCAAAATTAAATTTTTCATCAAATAAAAACTACAAAATAAGATAATGAAAATTTTAATGTTCTATATTTAGTTCAAACATTTTTGAAATCACATAAAACTTGTATCAAACCTGAATGGTTTGATACAAGTAAGATTCACTTACCTATTTTAAAATTGTGTAATAGTTTTAGCTAGTTCTAATCATTAGCTGTAATTTTTTAATGTTTTTCCTTAAATTTTGCTTAGTTCTTTTATTGTAATTTTTTCAAATTTGAGACCCCCAAAGTACCAGATCAGTCCACAACCTTTTAGATAAGGAACTGACTTTAAAAATCTGAGCATTTCTAATACCCTAAAAAGAGTTAATAGAAAAATAAAATATACCATTGTTAAAATATATGCTTTGTTTCGCTCAGAATCTAAAATGATAAAAAGAATATAATATCAACAATAGTTACTTTTGTCATGATTTGATTATTATGTCAAAACATTGGATTTCTGATTATCGTAAAACATTTTGGCGTTACTATTATTTCATCAATATATTATCATTATTTTTAAACTTTTCTCCAGTTTTCATTTTTGGTGGTAATAGTTTATATTTTATTGTGTGGTACCTCAATTTTTATGAAACTTCAACAAAAATATGGGTAATTTTGTGCTGATGGTACTTAGTCAAACAATCTTTTGACATCTTTCTTAGTTATAATTGAAAGTAAAAAAGTTCCAAAAAATGGTGTGGAGAGGGGTTATTCTTTTAACCGATTTTGGTTAGCCGATTTGTTTCACTAGAGTCCACCCAAACAAGTCATTACAACTAGTCATTAGCCAAGTAAGTAAGTAAGTATTATATTTAATTTTAACAGATAGTGCCTTTCAAGAGGAATTTAATTGGCAAAGTCGCGCACGAGGGGCAAGTCCAGTCATCGGGGTTTTAAAATTTTTGTTTTGGCGTCAGAGTGTGGAATAATCTATGATTTTATAATGTACAAAAGAAGTTTTACAGAACTAAATTAAAATAATTTGAAACAATTCGGATTGGAAACTTCAGTGGTTTTATTTTTAGTACTGAAAGAAAAATCTCATTTCTTATACAGTGATAAATTTTTTACAGGTTTTATAAAATAATGTTTCCTGTAGGTTTTTGGTTAAAAAAAAGTCTAAACTATATTGATTGAAAAAAAATTCTATGATAAATATTTCTAACTAACAGAGCATGATAGAATTCAAAGTATTTTAAACTCATAAAACTAAAAAAACATGAGCTTAAATGTTTGTAATGTATTACAGATTAAATTAGATTTTAATATTAATATTTTTGACTACATCTTATGTTGTGTACGTTCATTGTTATAAAGTAAAAAGCTATTTTAATGTCTAAGTAAAAACATATTGCACTAGTTATATTTATTGGTTACTCTCATCTACTTAAGTTAGGTTCTATTTTGCATTTTGATACTTTATATTAGATTTGAGCGTTAGCAAGAAATCAAATGGATTTACAAATATGTGTGTTTTTTGGTGTCTATGACACGCATAGCGCCTTGGGTATTGCTCCAATCTTAATGGTCAAAACATAAAGCCCAACTTATATCCTTGATGCATTGTATTCAATGTTTTGCCAAATTTTTAATTCCAAAAATATTATAGTTGTGACACTAAGGAGAAACATAAACTACGGAAAACGTGTTTTTGACTTATCGATTTAGCTTTCTGGTCACAACATCCAAAATAATGATCAGAACAAGTTGAAACTTTTACATAATATTAAAATAGATAAGATACAGGTTTAACTGAAGTTTCAAGTGATTTCGAAAACTTTTGAGCTAAGTATAGAACCTTGAAATTCTCGAAAATTTTACCAGGATGCATACTAGACAACAAATATTTTTTTTTTAAGGCAATGATTTATTGTTGCTTTCAGATATTAAGTAATACGTTTGAACCACAACTCCTGAACTAGTGACCCACCTAAAGCATAGTCGCTACTCCGTCAAACTACCCATGCCACGAAGAGTGATCACAGCTTTTTTTGCATTTTAATTTGTATAATAATACTATAACAGAAATTTGGTCTTGTATGGGTTTTGGGTAGGGTTTTTAATTAACTCCACAATTTTTTTTTGTTGTTGGAGTACAAAAAAAAAAGAAACTGCTGAGTTTCTTTTGGAACAATTTGAATAAACGCAAATCCCACTGTTGTTGGATGATAAATGTAGTGTATTAATAGGTAGAGAATGAAAGGTTGCAACTAAAGTTTGCAAAACAATTTTTGATGCTGTCCAATACGCAAGCAGTCTATAAATAGCATGAGAGAATGGTACAATACATAACATAATAATTAATGTTGGAACGATGCATTTCAGTGAAATCATAAATTTATTCACATATAAATTTTGATCCCAACATGGTTGCAATTATTTTTACAATTATTATAACTTAGTATATAATTCAATAAGATACAACTATAGTGTAAATAATGAATAGTAACAATAATAAAGGAAATACTTAAAGGTACGTGGAACCTTAACCATGTAAGACAGAACAATAATTGTTATATCCCAGACATAAAAATTTAATAATGTACCTGTATAGTCTTAAAACTTATTGCAATATAAAAAAATATAGTAAACCTCAATAACATACATTTTTTTTTTTTGTGTAACTAATACTAGATGTTTTATTTTTTGATTACGCTTAAAATTCACTAGCAGCAGTCAATGTAGAACATGACAAAATATGATTAGGTTTAAAAAAAAATAATACTGCTAAAGTATCATTTCACGTTTTCTTCCAAAGTGCCATCACACTCTGACAGATGCGGTATATCTAATGGATTATTGTGTTCGTCTGTAATAGGCAGTTGTGAGTTTGGTTCCAAAACTGTAGGCGTCCTAATTTCTGTCACCATACCGGGCAATGCTGATTCACTATTTGCGTTATAAGGTCTAAATATTGCAAGAGGCGCATAACCTTTACGCCCATGTTTGTCTAAAACATAAAGCCATCCACCGTTACTATCAGCTGTCAAAACCATGTTGTTGGACGTCCAATAAAAACTTTCTTTGTAAATAGGCAAGGTTTGGGGATTTTGGCTGCTCCAGTCCATTATTGATTTGAGAATTAATTGCCATTCAGAGTGGAGTTGAGCTCCTGGAAATTAAATATTAACATACACGAAAATTAATAACTTAAATTTGGAAAATCAAGAGGGTTTTATTCTAAATTGTAGATACAAATTAATACTAACTGCTGGGTGTGTTATCATTGACAGTAGGTAAAGGCATTGCAATGTTTTCTCTCACAGGATTCTGCACTGGAGTTACTGAATTCAGTATTTTAAACACAAAATATGGAGTGGCAAATAGTAACCCGGTAAACATTACTAATGGCCACGAGTTGCCACTATTAGTAGGAGGAAAAAGTTCTCTTTGCGTCTCCGAAGATAAAGATCTCCACAAGTCATCTTCAACACTTAATCCGCTATGTCCTCTAACCATTTCTGAAAACATAACACATATAGGATGAGCCATGTATTATAATAGGGCGATCATAGACATAAGATCAATTAACTGGGACTAACTTCCTTATGACAATTAAGATTAGATGCTACCAAATTTACTAGAGGCTGAAGTATTAACATTGATTTTAAATAATTATCTAGGTGAAGGCCTGTAATTTTAAACATATGTAAGACAGAGGGTTTTAAATTATTCTAAGTAGGTAGGTAGGGCGTAACTTTTGGGTTAATTATTACTGACTGACTATGCAAGGTATAATTGTTATATTTTTAGCTAACCAAATAAACAACATGTTTAAATCGATACTTATGACTTTTAGTTGTATACTATTGTAATAGGTAAATAAATCAAAATGTTTATTTTTGAAATAAATATAGATAGGTAAGATTAGTATGTTTGTGGGTCTGACACTTATTAGGCTGCAAACATGAAGAAAAAAAAGTCAACTTTAGTTAACTCATAAAAATCTCTAAACCGTATTATTTGGTACAAGATTTGTTAGGTACTTACAATAAATAAAAAGGTAAAAAATACCACTACCAAAAATAAGTCATAAGTACAAGCAAATTTAAAATAAGTATACACGATATGGTTAAGGTCATTAAACACTTAAAAATGTTATTTTTAATAATTAACGTTAGTAAATTATTGATCAATTACTTGTAAGTAGTATAATATTATTTGCTAGTTTTTTATTTATTAGTTTCCAAAAATAATTGGACGATAATGTTAATATTAAAGGTAATATTAATCCAAACAACTAAGTTGGTGAGAGTTAGATTAAGTTACGCAGAGTACCTATACAGGTTTGGATGCTAACCTAACCTCAAGATTTGCGATCAAAGTCAGCATGCATAGAGGGCAACCGTACCAAAATAGTTAATACATACAATGAAATAACAACATTTCCCATAATGTGTAAAAATTAAAGTCAATCACCAACAAAAAACAATACATTATGATAAATACCTACTATGTTAGAAAGTAGTTATTGAAATTTACTGAAAAATAACATTTAATTTAGAATCATCGTTTACCATAACACATACAGTATTTGCATATGCTAATCTTACTCAAGTATGCACAAGCAAAACAGTTGTACTAATAGCTAAATCCTAATAGAAAATAAACAGTGCATGAACTGGAAAACGTATAGCTAAGGCAACGCATTTAACCAAAAAACATAATTTTTTTTTTCATATAGAGAATTCTTCTTTAAAATCGACTTGAATTCAACTACCTACTCAAAACATAAAAACATCATTACAATATCATTGATTTATTTTTAAATTGATAAAACATTATATTAAATTTCAGAAAATTCTAAAATAAAATAATCATTTATTCGTTCACAAATAAAGCAAAGTCTATGCACATTTTAGATGAATTTATGAAAGCGAGAGCAGATGAAATGAAGGAAAAATTTAATGACAATCATTTTAGTTAACCTAAATTTAGAATTGAGATAACTATGGTAGAGTGTAATTTTAAAAGTATATTTTTATAGGGTCTAGTCATTTTTACCGTTGGACCGGTTTGCCAACAGTCTTATTGGCCGCAAGCATTTTTGATTGGTCAAATTCAAATCATGATTATAGTGTGTGTTATGCACAATTTATGCACTTGCTTGCTTGGCACCGTCTCTTTGCTCTGCCGACATGATTATATCCTTGCTTTATTGTGAAAATTGGATGATGTAAGACTAATTAGCAATGGATTGCTAATATGCAGACTGGGGCAAATAAGCTTTCAGAAAATAAGAACAAATTGGTTGCAGCAAAATGGTGGGGTCCGATTTTTCAATTATGTAGGTTTTATTACATCCATACTGGCTGAAAGTACTGACAGTAATATGTTAGTTTTTACAAATCAGTTACAACTGTCACCATTATAACTAGATTTATTCCATTACAGTGCATATTTGAGCAATATTATTTAAATATAAAACCAACAGCATGGGTAAATTTTTAATAAAAACAGAATAAAAAAGTCAAAAAAGGATGTTCAACATTAATAATTTACAATTTTACTTACTCATTAAGTATAAAAGTTTGGTTAAAAACCAACGGGCTAGTTTGAACGTCATAACAGCTGAATATAATTTTACCATAAACATTCGCAGACGACTAAAATTTTCAGCTACCCCTAATAATGCTTCAAAAGACATGTGCGTGGCAGTAAATGTAGACTCCAACAACATACTGATTGAGTTGAACGAGTGAATAACAGCCTGTATTGAATCAAATACAGGTTGTGAGTTTTCAGCAGCGGCCAAAATAACCCTGAACAGAAATTAAAATAAAACAATAAAACAGTCATTTATTATTAATGTTTATAAAACATAGGGCAAAGCGTCTAACATTGGTTGTTTAAATTAAATTATTATTTATTTCACAACTTCATAGTCTAAGATTAATAAGTAATGACTGATTAATGAATATTAAATATTATTTAATAATCATAAGATTAAAGCAAGAGCCACGCTATGATTTTTAATCGTGACATATCTGTACACCTATTTGTAGCACCTACCAAATTTTTTTTTAAATCTTAGTTAAGTAATAGATATTGAAACCTAGATAACAATTAATACCAATGTTGCTAATATCCTCTTAGCACCAAAACCTCCAGCGTCAATTAATAGCGAGCTTTACGCATGATTTTCAACTTGAAATGGTAACCTATTCCAAAGCAAATTTCATCCATAAGCGTGTTTCACCTTAAGCAAATGGTGATAAATTATACTACAGCTAGGTGTTTTAGAACTCACTCAGAACACTTAATCAATTTCCATCCCCAAATGATATTTACTTTTAAGTTTGAACTAGTGACCTACTCCAAACAAGTTCCACTCGCAATCGAATGGTACTGCAGTTAGTCAAGCTATAACAATCGCCCAAATAATTGTAACACTAGTTCTAGTTTTTACTTTTAATAGGAGAGACAAGAAACAGTTTAAGTCAGTAAATTTACAGTTTTTTAACTATATGAAAAAATATTTCTTTATCAAGTTGAAAATAATTAAAAGCTAAAAATAAATTTTCTATTTTTTAAATTAAATGGCTTTAAAATTTGGACGTATGAGCTCTTTTTCCAATCAAAAATTTTAGTATGGCTTTCCTAAAAAATGTAATGTAATGTGTTTCCTAATTATTGTTGTCAAAATATCAAAATTTATATTATTATGTAATATTGTTGTCGATAACAGTGATTGTTGATACCAATAATAATCCATTTTATTAAAGAAGGGCCCCTTTTTCATCTAAAAAATTATTTTTGATGATAAATGTCAAAAGATAGGCCTTTTTATATTTTAATAAATAATATAATTTATTTTTTACACGGTTTCCATACAAATCATGGGACTTTTTTACATCAATATAACAATTTTTTTTATGGTAATTTTGAGAGAAAAAAAACGTTTTTTTTTTTAAAAAATCACCTAGATGGTCTCCTTTTCTATCGTTGTTTCAATTATGGAGTAAACAAAAATTTACTGTGAGATAAAAAGGAATCAACGTTAATACACTTTGAAAAGTTTTAACTGTACTAATAAATTAACACTTAGAAGTCATAACAAATTTGATATTTAATTGTATATTTATTTGTAATTAATGTACATTTTGGAGTCTCATAATAATAATATTAGTACACAAAGACAGATAATATTTCATATTATTGCTCATAATATTATAAATTTGTTAATTGTTGTTGGTAGAAAAAAAAACAATAAATAAAAAATAGGTACCTAGTTAAGTTTCACTAAAATGTGTTTTATAATTTAAGGATTCAAAACACTATTATTTTGCACATTTTTAGGTTTTTACATTTTTATGAAATATTTTAATAATCATTCCAATCATTTTTTAAATATATTTTGGATAACTTTAAAATATAATAAGTACTAAAATAGAGATAGGTTTTACACGACTTCAATTGATTGTCAAAAAATAAAAAAACCAAGAATTTTTCCTTACGAGTTTTAGTTAAGTATATTTAAATTCAATTATAGTTAAAATTGTGATCTAATGTTCTTTTAAACATATTGAAAATATTTGAAAGAACAAATGTTGATTAGTGTAATACTTTAGCGTGACATTAATTTATTCAACAAATATAAGAATAACTTTTGTATTTTGTTCATGAGCTCATACCACCTAAGTACTGTGAACAAAAATTATAAATTTTTCATTGATGTCTATTAGGTATTTAGTTTACATGCATTATTTGACAAATTTGATGCTTTTAAATTTGTATTTAAGCCTTTGAATGCATTATAAAATTTACATGAATATCCTCTTAAATAGGTATCAAATAAATCGTATTGTAGGTATGCAGAACAATACATTTTTCTAAAATATACAAAATAAAAGTTCATATAAAGTGAATCAAATTTGTAGCATGTTTTGCAACTTTTAAGACCTGACCTTCAAGTAAAAATAAGCAATTACATAAACTTTCAAGCCCTAGTTATGACTGATCACAATTTGTGGAGGAAAAATAATAAGATTATGGTGAAGTAGGTAATTATAAGAAATTTGCACGAAAATACACAAAATTAATTCATATTTTATAAAATACGATGGAAACGCTTACTAGCAGCAATGGCAACACGGTTTTTTAAATTAACCATTATATACCGGCCAAAAATAAACCTAGGTTTCATTTTAATATCAGTATTTATTTTTATAATTATAATATTAACATTAGTATTTTTATATTGAATATACCCAAGACCAATAATTTATAATATAAAACATCACGCAAAAACAAATCCATGAACCTATAATTTTGTAAATAAAACAAATAATATAGACCATTTATTATATTATACCATATCAAATATCAATCAAATAAGACAAAAGTTAATAAATAAAAATCAAAAAGTAAATACGTATTTAATAATGTTAGGGAAATACTAAGATAAACAACCTACCGACACATCGAGATTAAATTTCGAGTAGATTCTCATAAAATTACTGTTAATCAAAAAAAAAAAACGTTTGGGCTGTATATACGCCATTGTTAGCACAACAATATTAATAAAAATGAAAATTTTATAATCGTAGTTTTCAATTAATAATAACAGAATAGCGAAATCTCCTCTACTATTGTAAGTGGAAGCCAATTGCGCACCACAGCGGCTGTCTTAGATTGGTCGCAATAAAAAAATTTGTAAATCATAACGTCACGTGGATAATATTGTCACTAGTCAGACGTAAATCATACCTATCCAAAGGAATATTTGGTGTTAAAACGTTCTTCACTTCAACGATGACACGCTGTTACAATGGCTGAAAAATGATCGATGACCATACACTGGCTATGGCTCAACAAGAAGCGAACAAGGGTGCGCGCAATCAATAATTAATTTAACATCATTAAGTAAATGCTCAGGGGTATACGATTTACGGACGGTTTTATCAGAACAACAAATATTACGCGCGTGTTGAAAACCGGCAAGACGGTCATGCTCAAAATATTTCGATAGACTGTTACGCACTGGAGTTTTTACAAAATATTATTATTACAGCACTACTCGGGCGATCAACGGCCACGTGTACTGGAAAACTTATTTTACACGCGCCGTATTCGTCCCCGAGCAGTCCACCGTCTCTACAGGTACTTAGCTCTGTAAGGGTGTATAACGCTTGCGTAACTCCGACACCGCTGACCGGACGGCTACGTTACTCACGGATTATGGTATCGGCCGGGATGTCCGTAGGAATTGTACGACGGTCTGTAAGGGTCGGCCAACCCGCGCTGGTTGATGTACGACCTGTTGTACGGGTACACGCTGTACGGGTCGTTGTACGGCGCGTCGTATGCGGAGCCGGGGGGGCCGGCTGGCACGTACCGAAGGGTCGGCGCCGGAACTCGCCTGAAGCCGTTGGCCACGCCGGGGCGGGCCCCGGAAAGCGCGTTGATCGGGGCGCTCTGCAGCGACGGCGCCCTCGACGGGACGGGCGACAGGACGTGGCCGGGCGCCGGTGGGGCAAACACGTTGTGCAACCGCCGCGGATCGGCATTGGCGGGATCGTTCCTGAAACGGAGAACGGGATCGGTTGGGTAGATGGCCGAAGATGCGAAAAGAATGTAAAAAAAAAACACTTACGGGTCGTCCATGTTGGATGGCGTAAAAAAAAACCGTCTACCGACAGCAAGTGCCGACTGCCACCACGAGGGCTGTACACTCTGCGCGGACGACGAGACGAGCAGACGACGAGGTCTGCGCGTGAACGGCGGACGCGGGATGACGTTGCGAGGAGTCGGAATTTCTCTTCTTTCCGATTCTTTCTTTTCTTTCTTCGACAACAAAACGTGACGAAATCGCTAAACAACCATCTCCGTCCCTATCGTAGTGTTTGCGCGAGAATTACTGATAATAAACAGAGCGCAGTAGAGTGGGTCGTCGTCTTGCTTGCTTGCGATCGCCGTGATTCCAAAGAGAATAGAGACAAAGTATTCATTCATCCCGGTCTTTATCACGGAATAATTGATAGCGGCGAACTCCGATTTCCGTGACCGAGACGAGAGTATACTATAAGTACATATACTGCGAGACCGACTCCGTTGACGACGAAAAAAAATCGTATTTTTTTAACCGATCCATAGTTGTTTTTACTCGGAATACGCGTTTAATTATAGTTTTGTCGGAACTACACACACCGTTCCGTCGTGTCCCGCCGTGGTGACCCGGACGATAAACAAAAGCGAGCGATAACATCACCCAGTTTGCCCATAACGCCCATATTCGGTCGCGTTCGATTTTCGGTCTATAAAAATATTACAATACGACATCTGAAAAGCGATAGTACAATAATATCTACAGCTGCTCCAACGTGAACTCTCTCTCTGCTTCGTGCGACAAAATTTAGGTGAGTAAAAAAACAAATCAAAGCAGTGTACGTTCTACTACAAAACGTCCTAAAAAATGTGTTTGCGTCTTCGCCCACAATCGAACCTGTTCGATTGATAAATCGATTACAATCTGCGTACCGTGGCTAATGTATTGAAACTACAAACAAACCGTCCGTTCGTTAGAATGTGTACAAGTGTCCCTGAAAAGAAATGTTTTCACAGTATAATCGACGGTCAAAATATGGCTCGTGTAGTTATACTTTGGTCGTCAACCCTCTGATACAGGCACCTCTTTCCCATTGGGCACTTTGGGCACGTGCCCAGGGCCCCGCGATCGATGGGGCCCCCTAGCTCCTGCCAGATCACCAACCGATAATCGATATTTATTACCGTTGCAACTAATTTGTTAACTTCACTCGACGATTTTATTGATAACCTCAGGGATAGATTTGATGGCTTCGAACCGTCCGCCAAAGAAAAAAATCCGGGATCTGACTACGAGGACCTATCTCAAAGAACGAGAGTTAGAAGTTCTAAAAATTACAATAATTTACAGTTTAATTGATCTAGACTTTTTCTTTTTTACCTGTTTTAATAAAATAGTGTTCTTACCAAGTCGTAGGGGCCCCATTATACCAGTGCCCAGGGCCTCAAAAAGGTTAAAGACGGCCCTGCTCTGATACGTTTAAATCCTGATCCTCCTAATCGATAACCTTGTCGACAAAAATGAAAAACTAAATCCATTTTAAATATTATTATGTAACTACATAATAATAATTTATTTTTTTTAAGTATAGATACATAGTTTTAAAATTTAATCTAAAGTTGCAAAATTAATCGTATTGTTACAATTTTAATACAGAATGGAAACTGATGACGCAAAAACTAAAGAACGGCCAGAAAAAGTTTCGTTTCATATTGAAATTGTAAAAGATGAATTCATATTACCGTGAGTATACTTATTATTTATGAAAAACCAATTGTCTTATAACGATAATATTGTTTAAAAATCTAACTCTTGTGTCTACCTATGTTACACGTGTAATTTATATTTTTAAGCGAGCACACATTTAAATATTTAAAATTTCATGTAACTAAATGCTCTCTGATGTATTGTGTTTATTGAAAAAATAAAAATAAATCGTGTTTGAAAAGCTTAAAAAGAAAAAAAATCAATAACATTACTGCACAGGTATCATAATGTGTAATTTGTGCTAAACTAAAATAAATGACGTGATGTGTACTCAATCAGTATAATTTTAACTTAAATTGATTGAACTGTAGATATACCTACAATTTGTTTGAAGAATGATAGGCAAAAGTATCTATTAAGCTGCTGTTTACATTGAAAGTCTGCGCATTTATAAATAATTTCTTCAAATATTTGTATTTGTACTTGAATTTTTTCCTAGTAATTAATTATGTATTTTAAATACTTTTTGTTCTAATTATCTGCATCTGTACTTAAATACTTTTTAAAGTATCTTTTACAAGACTGCCTGTTTTTTAAAACGCGTGTTAAAAAGGTACCTACTGATGGAACTTACCAGACATAATTTAGGACTAAATTATACAGAAAAACAGACGCCTACTTAACCAGCTTTTTGGATTATTTCAAACAAATTACATTTACATCAATTACTCACACTCAAAACGAAAAGTTATGTAGAACCTTGAAACCAATAAACATATATTCATCTTGATTACCTGTCAGTTAATTTTGATTTAGAAAGTTGGCTTTAAATTATTGGAAGGTATTGATAGTAAATTTATTATTAAATAAATTTAAATTTATTAGTGAATTAGATCTGGGATAAGATCTTTGTAAGATAAACCTATCACAATGTTAAAACATAAATATAACAATTTCTTTTTGACACAGAATGATGGCTGGAAACTTAAAAGTTGAACAGGAGTTAGAAGATGTTTTGATCAATATTGTAAGTGTAAAGGATGAAGTTGAGGATGAAGCCATTCCTCAGTAAGTATATTTATGAATTATAAAATACTAATAATCCAATAACAATAAAGATAAATACAATTTTAACCATTATTTTATCATACATCTATTCTAAACCTGTCTACATATTTTGAATGAATCCAATTATATGGTGGTTAATGTTTGTAATTGAACTGATTTGTAACAGAATATAAATTTTTCTAAAATATAGCATTTTTTTTTTTTGCTGATTTTGATTTGATGTATCTAATTTTTAAATAACTTTATTTTAGATGTCCGAAACATTATAAGTATTGTTAACAACTTTGATTTGTGTATAATTTATTGGAATAAAACCAGAAACTCGAAAAGTATAACTTAATAAGTTTATATTACTAAATAACTTAAATGCAAAACAAATGTTTTGTTGTGTAAACTTTTGTCTAAAAAAAATAAATTGAAACCATGTAGGATAATTTTAAATAAGTTATAAATAAATGAAAACAAATTAATAATAATTAATAATTTGAGAAGTTTTTCGGCCACCCTTGTCGTATCCCTCCACTCATCACAATCATTCACATCTCCTACACACACATTAACAACCCTCATTTTTTTTTCCATTGTTTCCATTCATCTCATCTTAGGTCTTTGTCTACCTATTTTTCCTTCAACGTTCATTTTCATAACTGCTCTTTCTTACTGCTTCAGTTTCCTCTCTTCTAGTCACATGCCCAAACCATCTCAGTCTATTTTCTCTCGTTTCATCTACTATTGATGCAACACCAACATCGCCTCTTACATATTCGTTCCATATTCTATCTTTTCTTGTTACTCCACTCATTCATCTAAGCGTTCTTATTTCCGCTACACTCATAGTCTGTTCTATTTTCCTGTTAATCGCACAATATTCCAAACCATACAATATTGTTTGGTTAGATTGGTCTTACCACAATCCTGTAAAACTTACCTTTTATTCTCAGTGAGTAATTACATTTTTATAGTGAAAACAACGTTTTAACAATACATTTTTTTTTTTTTTTGCTCATATAATACGTTTTTATTTAATTTCAAACAAAAAAATTTAAAAAAAATTGTACCAGACAAGAATCATAATTCGCTTCTTTTCAATCATTATTTCAAAGTTACAACACAAAAATTTTGTCAAAATCATGTTTTTGATACATTTTACTGTTTCCCTAAATTTTGTTTATTGATAAACAAGTTAATGAAAGTTAATGTTTACAAAGTTATTGAAAATAACTTATTTGGACTGAAATTTCAAAAATACTGTTGGTAAACCTCATTATTGATACAAGTTGATCTACCTTGATGTACTACATAAGATTGAAGCTATTTCCTATGACAGATAAAAAAAAAAAGTATACCTACCACATCTCAGTTAAATCAAAAGGTTCTTTGCTCTGCTCTGAATCTAAAATAAAAACCAAAGAGTTAACTTCAGAAAATATTAATAAACATTAGACAATTGGTACAAAAGTTGATTTTGTAATTTTAGATTAGAAATAGTTGTATAAGTGGACATAGTTTTATAATGCTAATGTGGCATTTTTATTTGTTTCAGTTTTTCGAAAAATACTTACGGTGCTCCAAAATTCATACCATTGAAACACTTCAAATATATACCGGCGAAAAACCATTCAATTGCTTTGGTGCGTGATTCTGTTTCTTGTTAAAATACAGTTATATGCACAAAAACACATACCCGTGAAAGACTTTACAATAATCGTCCGATATGTAACTCTGGTTTCTTGTTTAAATGTATTTTAAATAAACATGTTAAATGTAAAATGCCATTAAATAAAAACCCATACAGGTTAAAACAATTCACATTTTTATTAGTGATGCTGGTTTCAATTAAAAAATTTATGTAATAAAAGTGATTGAAATGTGAATGACTTTTGAAGGATTTGGTTGATTTTGTTTGATAAAACTATGTATCATAAAACATTATATTCTGTTTTTCTTAATCTGGTATTTATTGTATAATGTATACTTGTGTTATTTATACATTGTGTCTTAATATTATGCAGTATTGAAAGATAATTATTATTATTATTCGATGTGTTATGAGTTATGTATTTGTATTTTTTTTTCAACCGAATAATTTACTACTTTGCCTTGTTAAGTCTTTTATTGTCGAATAACATAAAGGGAAAAAACCGTTCCCAGTAGAATTCAGTGAAATGAATTAACGGATTCCACAGATCTCTAAATAATTTTAAAATAAAGTTATAGATGAAAAAATGATAACAAAAGTTGTCATTTTTTAGAATTTGTAATTTTAACTACAAATTATTACTTTAAATCTCATGTCAAAATAATTCAACAACAAATGTAAATAATCAACGTGGCAAGGAGTAATGAAATAATTTTTTTTAGAGCGTGACAAAAAATAATAAGACCATTTCAAAATATGTACACACATTTTAAGTATATTAATAAAAGTTTGATTTTAAAGAATAAAATGTAAGAAACCCAAACCTTAAAATGGCATTATGCAAAACAAAATTACTGACATTAACTGATAAAGTAAAACTGTCATTACAGTAAGTTGTTGAGTAACATTTTATCGATAAAACCGTTTGACGAAGTAGCGACTGCTCTTAGTGGGTTGCAAATGTGGTCGTATAGACAGAGACAAAAAATTGCAATCTTCTTAAATTGTTTCCTTGTTTTACGTATTATACTTTTAAAATTTAAATCTGTTCTGATCTTATCTATTTCTTTTTTGTACATAATGGCAAGATTACGTAGCCAATCTAGCGTTTCTGGATCGCCATTGTGTAGCCCTGATATTACTCTACTAAACATTGTTTCCTAGCAATCCTCAACAATATTGTAATTTGTAACCTAAGTTCCTAATCAAAATATTTCCTTCAAACATTTTACAAAGTCTTGAGAAAGTTGAAGATTTATTGAATCCTGTATTTATAACAATAATTTTGTACACTTTGTAATTTGCGTTATTGATTGTATAATGTATTATAATAATACTATAATGCCTATATTTGTATTAATAGAAATTAAATTTTAATGAGATTAATACTTATGTGTTCTAAGTTTTCATTCCAGACAAAACGTTAAGAAACTTTTAAAGACGTAAATGTAGATTTGTTTATAAAATCATGTTTCCAAAACCCATTGTCACTTATGAATTAGGTACAAACATTTCTTTGACTGGTAGTTGAATCGAACGCTTATCCTAAATCCATTGCAAGTAAATTTGATGTATGAATAAAACACACCTTTTCAAATTGATTATCGGTAAATATATTATAGTATTATTATTTTTATATTTTGCGTTAACGTAGTTGTTAAAAGTTAATAGGTATTCATTAGTGGGGTTGTAGAAACGTTACCCACCCATGATAGGAAGA
The DNA here is from genome assembly GCA_017140985.1 of Hormaphis cornu. Lineage (NCBI taxonomy): Eukaryota > Metazoa > Arthropoda > Insecta > Hemiptera > Hormaphididae > Hormaphis > Hormaphis cornu. Next base: position 44,339,514 of record CM029357.1, on the reverse strand, counting down.
AAAAGGAAGCTCCTGTTTTTACGTTGAACACCAAAAAAAAAAGACTGGATATCAGTTTTAGAATAATATATCTTATTTAAAACTTTTTTTGACAATCGTGTACCGTGCCAAAACCTACAGCGATTAACCAAAACTCGATCACTTGTGTTTTATCGGGTGAAAGAAGCGTCAGGGTCAATTATGTGCGCTTTACACAACTACACCGGAAAAAAGTTAGGGAATAGATTTGAATTATGTTTTATTGTTATCAAAACCATTTTGAACATTAATTTATATTTTGCGAGTAATGATTCAAACACGAACAAATTTACAGACTAAAGAGCCCGCTGGAAAGGTGAGCACGGTCCGTTTATCTAATTGAAGGGATAAAGAATAATATTAAAATAATGTTATTATGTTAGAAATAAAATAAAATATACTTAAGTAATATACATTGTTTTTTTTTTTCTTAATTTAATTAACTTATCGCGTAGGTATATGTTTCGGTTGTTGACTTAACTGACTGTTGACTTTTTTTTCATCAGAATGCAGCTTTGTGCGCATAATTAATTCAAGTTATAAGATTTTTTTTTAATAACTCTGTTCGTAATGCTGCAGTTTAACCTATTCGGGACGTTTTTGGCGGTTCGTATTTTGTTAAGTTACTAACGTGAAATGAATATAAAAAGGAATATAATCTAAAAAAAAAACAATTTCCAAACACCTACAAGCCGATATTGGCGCTAGGCTAAACCACTTGTTGTTCGCGGACCCCCGTGACCATTTCAGAACAAATTCGTCTCGGTGGAACCCCGCCTTTGCCCGACCTTTTTTAATAAATACGACGGATTGGGGCCAACTCACGCGTAAAATATTTTATTTGAATTCTTCGAAAAGTGCAAACTGTTTTTACGAAGCTAATCTAAATCATCGTTAAACTACTCGAGAACTGAGTAGAGAAAGTTGAGCAAGCAAAAGACTATGTTATCGTTGTCCATTGAAACAAGATAATTTTATTTTGTATTACCTGCAGAGCATTTACGTTCGTCGTTTATACGTCGTTTACCTAACGTTCAAGCCTATAATGTGTGTGTAGTCGAGCATGAACAGTCTCGAAAAGCCCAGGAAACTTGGACTTTTCTATGTTTTGTAAAAAACAAAATTTCGATTTTTCGAACCGAACTTGTTAAAAATGTGATTTTCGAAACCTACAAAAACGATTTTTTTCTCCATAATTTTGATAGATTTAGGGGAAAAAAAACGCGATTCTACTTTCTAAAAAAGCATATAAGATTAGTGCGTTTTGTTTTAAAAATTCGAAATCGATCGTATTAAATCCTATTAGGCACTCGAATATTCGTCAGGTTTGATGGTTTACGCTCGAAATGTTACCTATTTATTTGCGCACGAGTGTGCTGCATTGTTCGTCCCGAGATCACCGAATGGTGAATATACTTTTAGGAGGCGGATTAGTTAGTTTTAGTTAGATCTGAAGACGTGTGCTGGCGTTTGTTCATTGCTTCTAAACACGAAAAACAAAAATGTATAATGAGTTGCCTATAGAACGACTCCTTACTGGGTATCCAACGTTCACTGCCGAGACGACGATAAATTGCAGAATTCGTCTTGCACGCTGTTGTACCACCAACAACAACCCTTCTGCTTCCAGCTAATGCCTTGAGTTTTACGTACAATTTCTAATCCAAAACAATGACCCACGCGACCTATAGAGTGATGCCGGCTTTTTTTCTTCGTTGGTTCTTACAGGTCAAAAATTAAATTTTGTACGGTATACATTGTGTAAAAATATGCGTTGCTCAATAACCTGACAACCGATTCAAGATAACAGCAGATAGGATTTTTGGAAATTTCATACTTTCAATAATGACAAAAATTTGAAATGATTTTATCATAATACTTCAACTACCTAATAATAATAATCAATCTCGCTACCCATTTACAGTAGACTATTTTTATTAAAGCTCGTTTTGAAATTTGTATTGGAATACTATTTTCTTCTTCTTCTCCAAACTTCGAGGTCGGCCACCTTGGTCCTAAACTTCCGCTCGTCTCGATTTTTCACACCCCCTGCGCACACACCGACAGCCCTCGGTCATATCATTCTCAACCGTATCCGACCATCTCTCTTTTGGTCTTCCTTTTCTCCCTTCGACGTTCATAACTACTCGCTTACCGCTTTTGATTGCCTCATCACATGCCCAAACCATCTCAGTCTGTTCTCTCTCACTATCGACACCAATACTCTTACATATTCGTTCCTCATTCTATCCTCTCTTGTCACTCCACCCTAAGCATTCTCATTTCCGCAACACTCGCACTCTGTTCTGTTATTGCATAGTGTTGGTCTCGCTACACCACTCCTGTAGTATTTCAGCCTCATTGGAATTGACTCGTCACATAAAATGCCCGACGCTTGGGGAAGCCTTCCTTGGATTTCATCCAACCGCACTTAATCCCGTGTTTTACATCCCCCGTCTCTTCGCACAAATGATCCCGTGTCTTGAATGTGTTGGAAAATGATTTGGTTACGAAAAAATCGATTTGAAATTTCTCAAACCGAACCGTGTACAATATTGCGGGATGGATTCTATACAGTATCCGTTTGACACGAGATACGTAATAATTTATTATTATTATTATTCATTAAGCTTACGCGAATAATTAGGCCTGTTTAATTGACGATAACGTTTTATTTTGGTCTAGTTGCAGGTAAAGCCCGTCCGTTTCGGTCTCGCGGCTGGAAATTGAAAGACCGCCTGGCGAATGAGTAGTAATTATTGTGACATTTTCTAACGGACTGTGTGCCGGTATTGCATAACATTTGTATTTTGGAGGCCACGTATCTTCCCGTAAAAAAAGTCTGCCCGTCCAGCGCTGTACCTATAATCTGGTCAAAAGTTTAGAAGGGTCGTGAAGTATAGCACCGGGGGATCGTGTCCTCCGGCCCGTGAACCGAAAATCGATTTTTTCGCGCAATATTTGTGTCTCGGTGTGTATCCTAATCGATCCTTTTTTATTTTTCTCGTTCGTGTCGCACTCTGAACGACAACTCGTGAGATCGTTTTCAAAAAAAACGGCACGAACGTGTGTTTAAAAAAAACGCAACGCTCCGGGCGACTCGACGTTTCCGGGGTCGTTTTATACGGGATCACTCACGAACCGAACGATTTTTTTCCTGTCTGCGAAACACGCTTCGGGATCGTTTTTCGAAGGCAATTCGGTGTTTCGTCACAATTTTACACGCACACCGTCCTATATCTGCGGCGATCTTCCGCAAACTCCGCGCTAAAAATCGCCGATTTCATTCCGTTAAACATTTCTGAATGCGCCTCCTGGAAACGCCTACCACGAGACGTTTTCGCGTGACATGTTTCAGACCGAGGGCGCGAACGAAGTTTTTCCGGGGAAAGATGATAATAATCGTATTTATATTCTCTGCCGCCGTCATGATCCGCGTGACGACGATCCATATTAATAATACACGGGTAATGGAAAAATCTGTCGCCGTTGCATAAACACGGCATAATAATATTTTCATTACGTTTTGAAACGATCGAACTTCGGAGTGAACACTCGCCGCGAAATCAGCTGCTGCTGCTGCTGCCGTTAAGAAACCTATACGGTAATTATTATATTTTAATTAGCGTCTTACGGTCAAATGCCTCTTTGCTCTCTCGGCCAGTGTTCTAAAATAGAAGCCGTTTATCCCGCTATCCGTTCCCGGCCGCATACCTCGACGAGCTCGCGACGTCTCGTTCTTTTCTCCGCGGACGTGCCGGAACGCAGACCGGCGACGTACACAATATCATCATACATTGCGCGAACTTTATATTTTGCATATTTTGCAGTTTTCACACTACCTACATGTCGTGTAATGGCCGACTTTAAACTTTAAACGATTTTAAATGGCAAAACAAAAAATTTAAAAAAATATTTTGTCTCGCGTCGACGTTTGTTCGACGAGTTTGACGACACGCGCGCATTTATGTTATACCTGTCGTTTGCGTGATTTTGGAAAGCGCGTGCATTTTGATGATATCAAAGCGCACAAAAAGGGCCGCAAACCGATCGAACACCGCGATTGATTTCGACGACCCGATTATGATGAGCGAAATCGTAAAAAAAACCAGCCCGTGTGTACCTGCCGCTGCACCAGGCGTTCCGCACGACGAGCGTACAATGTGTTTGTGAGGTAAGCTGCAATATGCACGTACTAGTTTTTAAAAAAACGATCACGTCCCTTTGGGAATTTCGATGAACACCGAACGGGTTCGTTGGCCGGTAAAATTTTTTTTTGTCCTTCGAACTACGCCGTGTTGATTCGATCGCGTTCCCACAGCTCGTTGGCGAGCCACTCGGCGGGTAAAGTGAAAAGTGTCTACTCAAAGACAAATTTCGCTCTATAATTTTTGCATTTCACGCGTAAGTGGTTTGCACGGATTCGAGTTTGAACCGTGGTGTCAGTAGAGATAATTATGAGCGAGGCAGGTACTCAATTGTATGCATAAACGACCACGCGGAATATTAGGTATCGGAATAAAAAAATTTATTTGTCACTAGTGGTCTCACCATATTATAACTAGACCGCAGTAATTACACCATTCGTTTTTCGACGGGCCACTCAGCCGCCTCGTTAACGCGTGTGCAAAACACAAACTAACCGATTGGTTTTTCGCGTTTTACGCGTATAAGTATAATAGCTTTCACGAACTTGACGCGATCATCGGGTTTCCAAAAAGAGCTGCTCATTTTCACACTGCTCATAATGTGAATTTCGATGAACACCGAACGTCCGAACGGAAATACAGCGGCCGGTAAGAATATATTTTTATTTTTTTGTCGCTCGTGATCACTTGAAAATCATCACATTGATTAGATTAAGTAATTTTTTGTCTCTTTTCAACTCAGCCACCTCGATTTTCTAAATTTTTGCGTTTTACGCGTTTAGAGTTGACTAGTTTTCACAAACTTGGGCGCGAATTTTCAAAAAGAACTGACGAGTCGTTCATATTTTCATAAACGATCACGTTTCTTCGGTGAATTTGACAAATACCGAACGTCCGAACGGAAATACAACGGCCGGTAAGAATAAATTTTTTTTTTTGTCGCTCGTGATCACTTGAAAATCATCACATTGATTAGATTAAGTAATTTTTCGTCTCTTCTCGACCAGCCACCTCGATTTTCTAAATTTTTGCGTTTTCTGCCCTTAGAGTTGACTAGTTTTCACAAACTTGGGCGCGAATGTCCAGTCCTGGACTGTCGAATTTTCGAAAAGAACTGACGAGTCGCTCGTATATTCATAAACGATCACGTTTTTTCGGTGAATTTGACGAATACCGAACGTCCGAACGGAAATACAACGGCCGGTAAGAATATATTTATTTTTTTTTTTTCGCTCGTGATCACTTGAAGATCATCACATTGATTAGATTAAGTAATTTTTTGTCTCTTCTCGACCAGCCACTCAGCCACCTCGATTTTCAAAATTTTTGCGTTTTACGCGCTTAGATTTGACTAGTTTTCACAAACTTGGGCGCGAATTTTCAAAAAGAACTGACGAGTCGCTCATATTTTCATAAACAATCACATTTCTTCGGTGAATTTGACGAATACCGAACGTCCGAACGGAAATACA
>CM029357.1:44294893-44318876 GCA_017140985.1 Hormaphis cornu | reverse complement strand
GGGGGGGGGGAGAGGTAAATTAAATTTCGTACTACGACGAGAGATCGTTTCGGAACGAGAATATTTCACGAATTTTATAGCGGAGACGCGAGCACTTCTGACGAGGAAAGACGTATAGTAAACAGAGGAAAAGTAAACATCGTCGTCCACCAGCGAGGGCGCCGAGTCCTTTGCAAAGAGAGCGCGCTTTTTGAGTTTGACGACCTCTCGCGGATTTGTCGCGCAGGGTTTCGACGTCCCTGGCAAATATTTGCCCGGCGACCGCCACCTTTCCACCACGCCTTCCCCTCAACAGCCTCTCCAAACGCGCGACGGCCGTTTCCCCCGCGTGGTTACGTAATTCGGCGTACCCCGCCAATAGGGGAAGAACCTCGAAAATTTTCAAAAGTACTTATTTTCGTAACAAAAGAAGAGAAGAAATAATAAAGATAACGAAAAAAAAAAGATAGAGCCTACGATTTAAATTTTTTTTTTTTTTACTTATGTTTACATAGGTCGTTGTAGAACCAATATTTCGATTTATATTTAAAATGATAATAATTTGTACATATATATTTATTGGGAATCACATTTAGGAGACCTTAATCCGGTTTGCGTGGCGGACAACGAGGGGTTTTTTTTAGCGTTAACGAAACGTTTAATTTCAAATTTTTTTTTTATAATCTATAATATTTACTACATTAAGTAGATTATTTTTGTGAGTAAAAAGCATATTATTGCTCGTTTCTCGTATAACGAGATAATTTTATTCTACAAATATTTTTATTAATAAAAATTCTAATACATAGTGTGGTAATGAAAAATTATTTTCTCTTAAAAAAAACTATTTATAATTGCTTATTGTTCTCAAATATATTCTCTAACCCCTGCTAAAATACGATTTTTCGTGCATATTACAATTTTTTTCTCTAAATTCTGTGTTTCGTTAAAATATTTTACTCCCATTTAACCGCGCGGAAAAAAATACGTAAAATCATGAAAATGCGATCACTATAAACGTGATGAATGAATTCTCTCATCCTTCTATACGCCGCAACCGTGTTGTATACTACTCAAATTCAAGTACCGATTTACACACTATGCCAGCTGTCCCGGACTTGAGCTAGTATTGAAAAAATAAAGAAGATTTTTTTTAGTTTTTTGAGCATGCGTTACGCACGAAGAGCGAATTTCAGTATATTCCTTCTATTGTTGCTCGTGTCTATTTTCTGAAGCGGACGTCTTTAATTTTCGTGCACAAGATGTTGATCGACCGATCGCTTTTCGTTTGGGAGGCATAAAATCTTCCCGAAAACGCATAACCTTCAACCAAAAATTGCAGCAACCACGTATCATTATAGTAACCCGTAGCAACCGTAATAAAACAAAAACGTTATCGAATTTTCGACAAAATTTGTGTTTTGGGGGGTCACTCTTAAGGGTGGAATTTAAAAAATGCCCGAAACCCGCTCAGTGCGATATCCTTTTTAATCTCAAAACATTCGCAATAAAATCGGTAAGGTCTAGTTTCGGAGACGACCTCAGACATTGATTTTCCGCATTTATATGTAATATTTACACTACAATAACATGTACTATAATGTATAAAATTTAAAAATAAGCGCACACTGAAGAAGTATTATTTAATGTATATTTTCGTAATCAGTTTTTGTAGGAATTCGCAGTTTCAATAACACAACTACACAATTACTATGGTACGTGGGTGGTGGTTTTTGCCGAACATAATATACATTCACCTGTTTAAAATTAAAAAATATTATATATAACACATACCGAATTCAGGCGAAAATTGTATACGTACTCTACAATATAACTTTGAATACGATCATAAAAATTTTAGTGCTGCGATACAATGACACTTTTTAGATTCAGCAAAGAATGTATTGTTTCTACAACGATGTTTTTGTTTTTCTGTCAACAACTTTTCGTACAGAAGCAACGATCAGATTTTCAAAGTCAGTAACTTTTCTAAAAGGTTTATGGACGCCGGTGGTGCTTTGAACGAAGCTTTTTTTGAAATTACGCTTACTTTACTTGAGTATTGCTTCAAAAAAAAAAAAACATTCGAGGATTTTACGGCGAAAGATTTTTACAGGTTTGTAAAATGACGTTTTCGGATAGAAGGCGTGCTACAATCGTTACGTTGTACATAAAAGTCAAGATTTCAGCTTTAAATTTTATTTTATTCGCGGCCATTTTTCGATGTTTTGATCATTTTCTGAGTTGTGCGCCGAAAACGACAAAAATGGCGAAACCGCCGAATCCGTCGTCAGTCATATTGGTTTTTTGGCCTTTTCATTCAAAATAATGATCGGAACAAACTTTTACACAGTGTTCAAACAGGTACGATAAAAGTGACTTTGAAAATGTTTGAGGTAGGCATGTATAGAACTTGGAAATTTTCGAACAACTTACCAGGACGTATATACAGGTCAACTGCGAAGATCGCTCAGAATCGTTTTTTTTCGAAAGCAATGATTTGTTTGATCTATGCTTTCAGATATTGAGTAATACGCTTGAACCGCAACTTCCAAACCCGCACAAAACTCCGTCATTTTTGTTTTTTTTTCAATATATAATTCACACGACGCGCAAAAAATATACATTTAATCGATTGTTTACAGGGGTCATATAGGTATATAACATTAAGTCAGTCTTCGGTATATTTCATTATACGCGATCGCATCCGCGACCCGCTCAAAACGTAACGCACCTATATATATATATGTACAATAATAATAATAATAATAATATATAGTCAAGAGTTCTGTAAACATCCGAACTGTACCGAACACACTCACCGTGCACAGGCCATTATAATATTATATACGACGTATTCCTCCTGCCGCCGTCGACCGAAAATAATATTATGTTCCCTTTTTCCCGTCAGCGTGACGGCGCTCCGAATTTAATCCACTAAAGTCTACTACAGGATAACGCGTGAACGTTATTTCAAGGTTATTTTTGTACACTTTTGTAATGATGTACCTACGCCACACGCGGCGGCAATCGTATTTGTTTTTTATATGATTTAAAACCGAATAACCAAATTATTGTTACACAACCGCTAAGACGTATTTAAAATAAATAATTGCTCGTGATTGTACAGTCGCGTAACAATAATCGATATAAAACGTTTAAAACACACGAACGGCTCGTTTTTGTACGGACGTCGTCGACAGTCGCCCCTTCGGGCGGGTCGTTCCCGGAACAACGATGAAAGAAAAAAAAACATTAAAAAACAATAATGCGCACATCGTTGTTGTTTTGTTGGTAAAAAGTTCGTCGTTTAAAAGAAAAAATTCAATACGTGTACGGGAAAAAAGTGCGTGTACCATTTATTATTTTAAATTTGACGTTACGCGAAGAGCTCTACCTACCGATCAAATTAAGGATAAAGGTGTAAGAAGAATATTTATACCGTATCGTTATTATCTGATATTAGCGCAGGTATGTTATAAATATAATATATTAATATTAATTTTATAATATATTTGTAGCGTTTGGGGGCGTATGTATAGATTATAAATAATATTTGGATATTATAGTCATTACACTTTGTTGTTAGCTAGTGCCAAATGCAAAGTATATAAACGACTGTGAATGTTAAAATTCAAAGTTGTGTAAACGGGAACGTGTGTATGTTAAGCCGTTCTTGAATTCTTATTATGACGCGTAAAAATATAGTATATTTTCTAAAAAAAAAAAAAAAAAGAACAATTTTGAAACTATTCCGAACCTCCCCTATAACTCATTTCTTTTATGCCGCTGTATTAGCAGCGTGAAGTTTGACCAGGAAAAGTTTTACCAGAGCATCGTGTTAGTTTTTTCTGCAGCGAGCGTGGGCGTTATTGTCATGATAATTGGTGATCAGACTGAAAAATATGTAATATAAACATGGTTCGTATTTTTAAGCGAAAAATCTTTTGTCCGAAACATTTTTCGATAAGTTCGTTATTTTTGCCGCAATTCTATGAGATGTAACAAATAAATCACTCTATGCGTAAAATTAACGATGTATAATCACATTTTGACGGAGTAGTCAGTAGGGTGAAAATAACAAGCATTATTCAGACGAATTTTTCGCATCAAGTTGGACCGCAAACCTTCGACATTTTTGTGAGTATTCATATTTTTCCCGCCGAAACTGTACTTGTTTAAGATTAAATGCGTCTTACGGGATCGACTTCAAGCTCATACAGCGCGACATGAAAGAATTGAGTTCGGACTAGTCTTAAAATTTTTCTTTTTTTTAGATTTTTGCCCGTCAAGATGAGAATTGCCCAAATAAGAACTACCCATGTACAGAGTTATTAAAAACATAAAGTGGACAGCTCAAGTACACGGTATATTATAGTCGTATGCAAAATAACGCTTAAATGTTAATCATTACAAACGGATATCTATAGCGATTGAATAAAAATTAAAAAAGTAGTACCTACAAAAATTAGAATATAATATATCTCCTCGTGGGCCATTACATACATCCGTACATAATTTTTTACCAAACTAAAGAAAGCACATACAAAGCAAAAATAAAAGAGAAAAAAGAGCGGTTAGAGATTCCTGCTGTAAAAAAAAAAAAATGGTACGAACAAGTATAATAAATGTACGAGGGACCGACTAAATATTGTGGAAGAGTTTAATTCAAAATCATTCCTTTGGAAAACATCGTTTCCTTCAGACGGATTCTTAAAGACCATTGTACCGTTTCGGTTTTGTACTATATAAATTAAAAGAAAAAAAAAAAAATCACTACGTCATTTCAGTCAAATAGATTGTACGATTTTGCTATTGAATTCCTACGAATATTATTTTATATAGGTATGTATAATTTTTTACTTAAACCGCGGGAAAAAACCAAAACACTGCACGTGGGTACCATTTCGATTCAATTTCGAAAAAAAAAAAAAAACGTTCTAATTTTGTTATTATGAGATATCTTATATTTTATTTTATGGTACGTAAATTACCGCAGTTGTTATAGTTTGTTACTTGAACAGCCGTAGTACAGTTGAATGGAAATCCACCTACTTTTCTAATTGCGTAATTTTTATTCTTTATGTGGATACACCAAAGACACAACATTGCTTCGCACAACTCACATACGGTAGCCGTAAACACCATAGTAAGTAATTTGTAAGAACTTTTAAAATATTTAAGTACCTACCTGTTTGCGAATTCCATTTATACAGTATACCACTGAATGTTACAAATTTAAAAACGCAGCTTTCCCATTATTTAATTGCGTGTACTCGTATAATATGTGATAATAAATATAAATAAACATATAATATTGTAATTACAAGAAAGCGAATGAATCTTTAAACGGCAGTTGATACGGCGAATGTTTTACTAAAATATTATTAAGTAGATACTAATTGCTAGACTGTAACCACTCAACTTACTCAACAAGTTCTGAATTTTAAAGTTTTACCTTATAAGCTTATAATAAACTTTTAGCATATGTATTTACATGTTTAAGACCTTTTATTGAATTTTCAAAATTTTTCGTGGAAAATTATATTTTTATCGAATTACGGAAAAAAAAAAAAAAATGAAAAATGAAAAAACTTCAAATTTCCACACTTTGTTCAGAAATTTTCGAAATTTCTCGAAATTTTTATCAGACCCGTACGTTACCACCAATTTGAATACGACGTGCAAGTTTCGGCTTATTCCGATCATTATTGTGGAAGTTAAAAATCTAAATGGATCGTGTCAAAAACACCGTTTGCCGTAATTTCTTAGGGTTTTTTTTCCATAATTTTAGTTTAGTCTTTTTATCGTAACTGTTCGGTTTTTTTTTTTTCGAAACTTTTACCGATTGAAAAAGTAAAATTAAAGTGCATCAACATCGGAAAGATTCTTTCTAGTTCTGTGCGTGCGTTATTGATTATTCCGTGGAAGAAAAAAAAAAATACGAGTGTTTGGTTCGTTTAAACGTAGTATTTTACCTATATATCGAATGTCACGTCGAACGACGAGGACGCGTGTTTCGTCGAGTTTTCAAAACGATCGTTCGACGTCCATTGGATCCAACATTGGACCGTTTTAAATAGCTCAGTAAAATCGAACGTTGTTGTTTTCTTTTTTTTTTTTTAGAATCCCCCGCACGGAATTCCTGGCCACGACACTGAATGTAATATGGCTATAGCGATCGTTATCAATTTAACATACATAATACACGTTTATAAATACCCACTCGAGTGGGTACGCGGACGAAATTTGTTTACGATTTGCACTCGGCTTTTTTTCGTTCCTACACGTCGTTTTATGAATTACAACGTGCTATGTAGGGTTCACGTTAAACACACGCGTATTTGTCGTACCGATTAAATGTATGTATTATTATTACGCAAGGTATTGTGCGCGTAGGATGTCAAGTTTGTTTAGGCCCGCGCGGACCAGGTGAGTCTGTGTACGATGATAATATACTGTATTATTATCATCGTCGTTGTCGTGTCGTTGAAGTCCCTCGGTCGCGTTTTACACATTAAAAAACCGTATAAGCTATATTTTCGTATTGTATTTTATTATATAATAAACAGTGTATATTATTATTATTATCTCGTGTGTTTATTATTATTATACGGGTACCGACGACGCGCGTTCGGGGTATAATCGATGTTTATCTCTTTTTAAGTTTGTGCACCAGGGGTCGTGTACAATGCGCGTTGCAACGGTATACTACATAATAAAGTGTGTACGCGGTGAACTGGACCGGATCGGATTGACAACGATAATCGTCGTGTATATTATCATTACAAGTAGGTATAGGTAGGTACTACCGCGGGAGGGCTGGGATTTTTTTCGTCGATTTTTTTTTGTTCCATGAATCTCACGCTTTCCGCTCGTGAGCGCGTGCAGCATCGGATCCAGGAATTTCGGTTTCGGTGTAGTTATAGAGCAGTGGCGCGGGTATTGAAAGAGTGTAAGCATTGATATTTTTTCAAATGTCAAAATGAGAAGTTGATACGATCGTCGGTCAGCGCTGGTTGCCGGTCGTGTAAGCAGATTGAAACGCGCTTACAAACGCTAGCTTAATACGCAACTCGCCCCCGCCCCCCCATAACACTAAGCCGGTTCCCAACCTGGGGGTAATTACCCCCTGAGGGGTAAAAACACGATTTTTTCGGGGGTAAACTTGTATTTTAAGCATTTATTATCCATTTACTCATGTGTATTACGACTGTAAATGAAATCGTAATACGAGTATAATATTGTTGTTAACACACCTCATCTTATGTCCTAATTACACTGATAATTTTATTATCTTCAAATAACACTTAGAACATTACATTATATTGAATTTCCCGGAATTATTTTTATTGTACAATCGTCTACACGTTTTATATTCCATTATTATTTTCAACAATGGTAACGATGTGAAAACAAAAGCGATTAAACTTGGAACACGACCTAAGATGTGCATTGGCCGAAATTGAACCGAATATTAAACAAAATTGTTATAGAAAAAAGCAATATCAACCGTCTCATTGCCGTTATTCATTAGTTGTAATAAAAACTTATGTTCTTTGTTTGAAAAAATAAAATAAATTATAATTATTATCATAATATATATTTTGTTTTACTCAACTTTTTTTTTTTGGGTCGGGGGTATATGTTAATATCTGACTTATGGGTAACAGTCTCAAAAAGGTTGGGAACCGCTGCCGTACAACAGTCGCGTGTAAGCAATTTCAGATTAAGTTACACGGTGCACTTCGATGCGACACGCTGATATAACAATAGATCGGAAACAGACCGTAACCCGATGGAAAATAATCGTAGATAAGTAAACGGCGGATAGCACAACAATACCAGTGCAAAGATAACGAAAACCGCTACCACTTCATAAAGATAATAAATTATATTTTAATTTATTAAAAAAAATACATATATGTTATTATATACATTTTTTTGATTGATTAATTTTTCTTTTTTTCTTTTGATTCGAAGTGTAAGCAATGCTTACAGCGCTTACGTGCACGCTACGCCTGTGTTATAGAGGTAATGATTGTGCAATATAAAACTGCGCTTATCTCGCAGATTCGCCGGGACGTTCGCCGGCGAGCTGAAAAAAAAAAATGCCCAAAAAAAGATTTGAAAAAAAAAATCCCAATAATAATAGAAAAAAAATATCCCGGAATAAAAAGGTTTTAAAAGACCATAGTACTTTCTTCATTTTCTTTTATTTATTTTGTCTAAACTGTGTTTTATCGTATCGACACTGCATTAGTTTTATTGTACAAACTGACAACGCAACTTTTGTATGATGTACCTATCACCTAGTTTGTTCTGATAATTTTTGGTAATGTCTATAATTAATATAGTTGTCTATCATTACGATAATAATTCGTTTTTCAACCGTACGAATTGAGATAATTTTTAAACATTTTAGTTGTTGGCGCTTTGTTCAAAAAATATTTTGCAAGCATTATTTGAGTTTACGTAACTCGTAACACATGGGTACATTTTATTATTGACTGCTTGATAAATATTTATATAAAAAGTAATTATTTTCAACTTTCGAGACTTTTTTTTTTTTCGGCGCTATGTCCCGGACATTAATTTTGATTGATAAATGCCCGATTTTCAATTAGGAGAAGCGATGTGTTGCGGACAACGAAATTTTCGATTACTTGCGCGATGGTCCGCACGTTTTGTTTTTAGACTTTCTTTTATTTATCGTAGGTATTTAACGTAAAGTCAGGGAATTTTAAAAAAAAAAAAAATAAGAAAAAAATACATTTCACAACATTTTCAAAAACCGTTCGGTCTTTGAACTTTGAAGTCTTGCAGCGAAAAGATAGTTGAAATTTCAAAAAAAAAAAACGCTTCAGGTAGTACCATCCTGGTCCAAAATCCTTTCATGGGAATCACTGACGTTGTGTAGGAATTTACAAAAACTCGGCTCAAGAGAGAAACGGACGTGCGATGGACTGCGTGTATACAACACACTTGTCGCCGATAAAAATGATGTAGGGGGCCAGACGAAATATTTTTTCTATTTTTTTTTTTTCTACGAAAAATAACGATTCTATCAAGATTCAGGCTTACGTACGTGTTCTTCTTACGGAACATTCGAATTAAGTCGACCGCCCTGCGTTTATTTTGTCGACTTCATGCGAAATCGCGTCTGGGATTTTTTTCGCAAATTTACCCGCCACATTCGTTTTGTTCGTCCCTGATATTGTATAATTAATGTCCGTGTCGTTTGGCAACCAAATACGTTGAATCCGTTCGACGCGATATTGTGTTATAGCGCGTGCTGGAAAACAATATTGTGTTCTCACACTCGTTATACCAGTGAAATCGTCTCGTTTTGTTCGGGTCGAAAATACACGGTTCTTGACTGTACGTTGTGGTGTTTGTACATTTCGTTTTTGCCCCGGCCGCGAACGGACGTATTTTTTTTCCTATCGGACGACGACGATAATTATTAAATACGTCATGTTTTAATCGCGAAAAGTCGTCGCTCGGTGCTGCAACGTTAGATTTAAAAAGCGTTTATTTTTCCATTTTTTTTTTTTCTCTCTGCGAATCCCGTCGCACGCCGCCGGTTATTTGTTTTGCGAAAACCCCGGCGCGTGTGCTCTTTATTAGTATTTGATTGGTGCAGCAGCAGCAGCAGCGCGCGCGCCGCCGACATGCAATAATTGCCGCTAACCCCGTCTGTATACGGCGAAACTACCCCTTTTGTTTATTATTATTATCGTCTCGTCATCATCATCGTCGTCGTTATTATTATTATGATTTCAAAAGTCGCGTGCGCGCACTGCAGTCGCCCACCTAAATCGTTATAAGTCGACTATTATAATATTGTTGTTGTTATTATTATACAGGGCGACAAAACGATTCGTCCCGATTTTACAGCCGTTTATTATGTCGTATTTTATCCGATAGTTAACTACGGTAATTATCGCGTTGATCATCCGAATCGATGTTTGTTCAAATTTTCGGATCAGTGCGACCGGTGTAATAATCAATCGTGTTGTCCTCCGACCGAGCGACGGGAGAGGCGCGATTTCACGAAAAGTGCAGCGAGCCCGTCCACACACACGCACCGCGGTCCCCAGTGGCGTTGCGACGGGGTTTTCTAGGGGCCGCGGCCCCACTTGAATTCTGGGTGGGTGGGTGGGTAGGTACATACGCCTTAGGTTTAGGCGTATAGTTAAAGTAGAGGTGTAGTGTGACAATATGTGTGAGTAATAGTGTGAGTATAAGTGTAACAATGCTATTTGACACTCATATGGTGTTACAAGTTACTTAGTTCCAGTATATTAATTGATAAAGTTGTAGAAACAGTTTTATTATCATGTGAAAAAGATTTGACTAATACTATCAACATTAATGAAGCCATTGATAAATTAGCGTTAACAAGTGATGTAATGAAGAAGGCATTACTTTTTAAATAATACTTGTTAATCATAAAATGTTTTTCCTAATAAATTATATGTATGTATAACACACAAAAATTTTAGTTTAAAGACCTTTTTTTTTTTTTTTTTTTTTGCTCATCCGACAAAAAAATTGGGGTGGGTGGGTGGGTGGTAATTCTGTACTTGGCCCCAGGTCAAAAATTAGTTCGCAACGCCACTGGCGGTCCCTATACCTGCACGAAGAATTTCAACAACAGTCGGCTGCCACACGACAACGGGGGTCCCCGCTGTATTTACGCGTTGTCCGGATCTTGCGATATTTTTTTCGTTTTTCGCACAAAAACCACCGTTTACACGTCGTTTCCTCGATCGGCTGCTGCTGCTGCTGGTTGATTTATTGAACATCGCTCGGTTGTTGTAACAACAATACGGCGTGCAAGCAAACACGATTTAAAACAAAACTGCTATAGACTCGTTCTGACCCGATTGGTATAACAACAACGACAATCGAATTTCGCGATAAACATCATCTTTTTGACGAATGTAACGCCCTGTATATTATGTACGCCACAGCAGCAGCAGCAGCACCAGTAATCACTGGGGATTATAACTACCTCAATTTTGAGTTTCCGCGTGCCGACAATACACGTCGATTCGTGTACACAAAAGAGGAACACGTGTGTGTACTATACATATACACGGCGTATTTATAGTGTAAAAATCGAGGGTCATTTATTACGTGTACCGCGCTTAATCCGAATTTTATACGACGTACAATACGTACTGTATTATTATTATTATGTTATTATACTCGCGCGAATGTAGTGTTTGAAATCATTTTAAAATATAATTTCACTCGTAAATTATTCACATGGAGTATTAGATTCTGAGCGACGCGAGGAAACTGTTGGAATTTACAACGACGCACTTACGTTTTTTTTATTTTCGCGCTCCGATCTTGACGGTCGATAAGTTTTCCGAAAGCTCAATACATATATACATTCTTGGAGATTAAACGTTTTTAATTCATTTTCAAACGGTACGAAAATTTCAAAAGTCGTATCCACGTGGAACGCGTTTTTTTTTTTCTATACGAATAACTCGTGTGAAAATTTCGGACCGTTATATGAGGAGTAGTTACAGTTTTACAGTATCAATATTGTGCAACGGTGCGTGTGTATGTAGTTTCATCGTTATAATCAAAATAACACTGTTTTTCAATACGCTTTCAGAGTATACGGATCTTTTTGAAATATTTTTATTCGCACGTTTTGTTCGACGTATTTAATTTTCAAAAAAAAATCTCGATTGACCAATTTGTGCGATTTTTTTCTCCAAAAATAAACAAAAAGGTGTCAACAATTTTCCAACATTAAGCGACTAAAAAATTTGATTTGCGACCATCGTGGTTTTTCAAACTTATTTAGTAGCATAACATGACGTGTTTACATGTTTCCGACCGTGTGTGGAAGGAAGTTGCAAAACTTTTTGCGGAAATGTCTAATTGGACAAAAGCCACAAAAAATTGGACATTTTCGAAAAAGACCTAGTCCAAAAACTTTTGAAATCACTTAAAACTCGGTCGAACCTGTATCTTACCTGTTTTAATATCGTGTAAAAGTTTCAGCTAGTTTCGATCATTATGTTGGCAGTTATTACTATCGCTGTTGCAAAGTCAGCAGTATGTTAATTTTTTCTTCGTTATCAAGCCGCGGTAACCGTCAACCAAAACTGATTCGTCGAATTTTTTTTTTATTTTTACCATAACTATTCAGGCGAGCAATTGAAAATACCGTAGGTCTTACGGTTCGCGAACGACGAATACGATTAACTATTTTTCAACTCGGTTTATTTCATTTTCCGTCATAAAACTTTCGACTTGTCTACGGTTTTAATTGTTTTCGCCGTTAACTGTATCCACCGGAGGCAATATTATTTAATCGAACCGATTTATTACCATATACAACTCATCGCGCGGTTAATTATTTTTTCACCGACTCGCCCGACCGACATGTTGTCGTTTGATGGGTAAATCCGATGACACAAAAAAGAAAAAAAACCACGGCCGAATCGAAACAGCGTTCAAGTAGTCGAGGCGCGAGCCAAGAAAGAGGACACTCAAAGCGGCACGCAGCTGGAGTGGCGCTCTCGAAAAGCTCCGTGGCTCGCAACGGCCATTATTGTTGATGTTTCCGGGCGGAAACGGCACGTTCAAATAATAATAATAATTTTTATTTCCTTTCGCGGCGAAAACCTCAGCAAGCCAGCCAGCCAAGGTGTCGGTTGATGAGAGGCCATACAACATAATATAGCCTCTTCGCCAAAGTACCTCCTTCTATATAATATTGAGTATTGTACGATACGTATTACAATAATCGCCAAAGCTCGCGCGCGACCGTTTGCTCGTTATGCATCCACGTAATAACGTGTAAGCGCGTATATACCAATAATCGTCGACACATTTTCGCGTCTCGTTATATTTGCGTGCGAATAAAACAGTATAGGGTGTTCCGAAAAGACAGGTCGCGGTTTAAAAAGCCCGCCGTTTTTTTCATTTTTGGGTTGGCAACGTTGTGTGTGTGATTTTTCTTATCCCGGGTCCTTGACGATTCACGCGATAAGTCGTTTGGTTTCGAGGTGTCCGCAATCGCGGAGGTGTTCCGTTTTGGGTGTTAAGACACGTCGATTTGAAAATAACCCCGTCGCGGTCATAATGATACCTCCGAAAAACTGAAAACCAAACGACTTTTTTATCGCGCGAATCGTCAAGGACCCGAGATAAGTTCACATAATGTCGCCAATCGAAAAATAAAAAAACCGCGGGCTTTTCAAATACACCCATCTCTTTCGAACACCCTGTGTACATAGATACTGTAACGGTATCGCTGTAGTGATGTATGCGAAAATTTCTTTCCGAAAACCCCCGAGCGATTCTCCTACACGATGACGTTATAACGATTGCAGACAGTGGCGCGCCAAAGAATCATACACAATTGAAGGCGAGGTCGTATTTCAGGGGGTTGAAGGGGACATTTGCCTCCCCCCCCTCATAACTCGTAGTTGTATTTATTTGGATTTCGCAAGCGGTTAGCGCGAGGAAGCTATGGATTTTTTTTTTTTTATCAATTAAGCATCAACTACAAAGGTTATTAGCTTAAATTATTACATTTTACATTTTAAGGTTATATACTATTGAACGATTCAATTTTCTTAAGGTATAGGATAATATGAAAATTTGAAAATGGACCAATTGCTTCGTATAGGTTATCGGGGATGTTGAAGTCTTTCCTAGCTTCGTTGAAGTTTGGGCAGTGGACGATGATGTGCTTGATTGAGAAGTTTGTATTGCATGTTGGACATAGGGGTGGACATCTTCTTTTGCCATGAGGCGTCCGTGTGTGAGTTTAGTGTGGCCAATCCGAAGTCGATTAAGAATTACCTCATTTTTCCTGTTATGATCAGTGTATTTGGGCCAGAGTTCAACGGAGCACTTGATTTCCCTTAACTTGTTTTCCGTAGTCATGTGCCATTGTGAGTTCCACAAATTGAAGCAGTATACATTGATATTTCTTTTTATGTCTATGAGAGAGGACATATGAATTATTTCACTATCGAGACTATTGATTGCATTTCTGGCAGCTTTGTCTGCCTTCTCGTTCCCCTTAATGTTAGAATGACATATGTCCATATGAATCTAATTTCTTGGTTTGATTTGGAAAGAAGGTTACTAATTGCCAGTGCTAATGGCTCTGTCAGTGTTTTGGATTTTAGGTTAGTTAAGGCACTGAGTGAGTCAGAACATATATCTACTTTTGTATGATTAATCGCCAGAGCTAATTGAAACTATGGATTTTACTAAGACGTGTGTTTTGTTATTTTTATGACATGCATATCGCGAGCCCATAGGAGTGCTCCGATCTTGACGGTTTCCTGCAGAAAGCCCGACATATTATATACATCCTTGGTGCAATGCGTACTCAACGTTTTGCCAAATTTTCAAAAATGTTATACCCGAAAAAACCGAAAAAAAAAAAAATAATAGAATTTTCGACGAATATTGTGTTCGAGAGACAACCCTTAGAGGCGGAATTTTCGAACAAAAAGTATACAGCCTACGTCGCTTGGGAATAACGTAGTTTTATATTGGCGAAAGAATTTTCAAAAGCGGTTGGACGGACGGTTTCAGGCAGAAACAATTTTTGTAGGTACCTATGTATATTATCGTACTTAATAATATTATATTATATAATAATTCGTAATCAGTAGGTGTAGTACGTTTTAACTAAACATAATTATGAATCATTCCATCCAAAATATGGCTCGGGTTTTGAAACGTGAATATACTTTAAAAAATTTCGAAAATTTTAACTAAAAAACTGGTTTCAGGCTTGCTGCGCGCGCTCGTTGGCGTGGCGTAAACTGATCGAGACAGCGTTCTGTATATAATATGATATTGTACCGTGCAGGGTTTGCGATTCGTTTCCGTTATTGTTTTCTACAAGACACGCGCAGAACGTTGAATCGCTCTCGCTCGCGTGGCATTATAATAATTTGCGCGCGTCGACGGCTGCGTATAAAGGGTGTTTCAGAAGTCGGATTCAATTCTCGGGAGCTGTTGGTTTTGCTATTTCTTATCATTTGCCATTCATACCTGACATCTTTCGTTTTCGAAGTTTGTTTACGCGTCGTCATGGGTCGGTCGCTCGACGACGGAGCAAAGAATCCTGCAGCTTTTGAAAGCATGTTACTACAAGAACAACGAAATCGCGACCGTTCGGGCACCGCGTGGTGTTTTTGCACGTCTAGCCAAGGTCTATAGATCATACTCTATCTGTCTATAATATTATCCGTTTTATCTTCGGATCGGAGCCGGTCGTCAAAAAATCGATAAGCGTTCCGGGAATGCGTTGCCGACTGCTACGAAAAAATATTGTACGATAATTCGGCCAACGTTCTTCTGTAAAGTGTGTCTTATAGGTTCGGACGCGATAGGCTATCACGAGGTTGTATCGGTTGTGATTATTTCTTTTTCGGCACTCTCGCAAACCATATTGTCGTTATTCTACTATCAATTTTTCTACAACTCACTGGGTACTGGTACCCTTCGTACGTCGTGGTGTTCCGAGTGAAAGCGCAGCGCGTAAATTAGTCCAGGAAACAGCGGGTTCTTCAGTGGAGTCGGGAAAAGAGGCGTTGGTTCTGTGCGTGCCAGAGAACCGTTGTTAAGCGATCGACTTCAAAAACGAAAGCTATCGCGGGGATGGTGGCGGTGATGGCGAAACCAACAGCTTTCGAGAAAAATGCCGCGAGATTCGAAACAACTTCTGAAACACACTACGTATAAATCGTTGTGTGCGTATACATGTGGATTATACCGTTTTACATAGGCGCGCGAAAAGCGTGTGCCCGCAGTACCTCTCGACTTTTTCAACACTTAAAAACGATATCCAAAAGTACTATATACTCCGAACCAGCATTAGTCCAGGTGGGTACGCGCTTAAGCACCTTACGAAAAATATTTGACAGTTTTAAAAAAACGAAACGTTTCCGAACATATTTTTTTTGTTGATTTATCTCGATTTCTCAATTTTGTCGCGGCATCGTTCGTCGTCCGCGATAAAAATTTAAATCGCGCTTACGGTCGATATGTAGATACAGGTAGGTACGACACAACCGTGGCGACAACTGCCACTGAAGCGGCGTTAATGAATTGTTTATTATAATCGAGCCAAACATCATCGCATCTTGTACATGAAAACACCAAAAATAAGCATGTAATACAAACATATTATCCATGTAAACGCGAGTCGGGTAAAATAAAGAAAAACAGTTTTTCGTGTATGTTCTAAGAACGCGATGCGGGTTTTCACCACGACACGGACTAATGACGCTTTTCATAAGCGTCGAAGTGACATAGAGCAGCGCTACGGGTGCATTTTTTTTATTGTCCTCTAAACAAACTGCACAAGGCGACACTGTGTGACACTCGAGTTTTACGACTGACCACGATTTAAGATAGGACGGTTAGCCAACAAGTCGTTATAACCATGGTATACCCTTCTAAGATAGGTGAGGAGCATCGACGGGCGGTAACAGTATACAAATGGCGCGTCGCAGTGAGTGTTTTAAAATCGAGTGTGCGACGAGTTGATACGAAATCGAATTTCCCAGTGTTTCACCTGCACGTCGATTGCGCGTGTACTTCGTTAGGAGCCGTTGCAGGGCAGTTTGGCCGCGTATGGACGGTTCGTCGGTCTGTGTATCCGCCGTTCCCTCGGATTGTCTTTCCGCTCCTGTTCTCCGGACCGCTGGCCGGTCGCGTCTCGCGGCCAGGTGCCCTGCCGGCGCGTTTCGCGACAAAAACCTCTCTCCGCCGATTGCTCGAACAACTGCGTTACAACCTATGTATGAGCTGCGAATTCCGCTCAGTTTTCTTGAAAAAACGATCCTCGAGAAAACCGCGCGCGGCGAGTCTGCACCCTGTACACACACACACACACAATATGACTAACGGCCCTTCACTTTGTGCGCTGCACGTTTCTAATATCCGCGCGCGCGTTTAAGCGGGCGGACAGGTAGCATCAGTTTAGGCACGTACAGTATTAATTTCGGTAACCGGATACCGCGACGAACCGCCCGCGTAACTCGACGCCACCGCCGCGGCATACAACCGCCATGGGTTTAGTCGCGTGTCCCGTACGCGCATTGTTTTCGCCGAGAGAGCGGAGCGATGGGACCGCGGCGGGCCCGCGCCGGAGATCCGGCGGCCCGTGCGCGTAATCCGCTCGCGACCGATTCCAATATATTTTACGATTCGCGCAGGTGAAGTGGCCAATAATAATAATAATCGGTTCAAAAGATATTACGCGCTTTAATCTTCCCCCGCGGGACCCATCCGGAAACAATAAAAAGGATTATCGAATGGGGCGGGCGGGGAAACAGCAAATCGTTCGAATACCCGCGACACTATCTCTCTTCTTCGGTCATTCCGCAGTGCATACGTATATAATCATATCAAGCGGCGTGTACGCCTAAACGGTTTTTTAAAGGGGTGAAAAACAAAAAAAACCAGTAGGTTGAACGGAAGAGTCGGCGAAAAGTTAGCCCCGGCCACGCGTATTGCGGGGCAGTCGAGTGAAAATTCGTCACGTTTCGAAACGCCCCTCAGTCTCAGTCGTGTCGTCGTCTCAGAAATGTCGTTTCTCTCGCGAAACGTTTTTCACTCCAAAATCGCACGACGTGTTTTATTGTAACGCGCGGACACGCGTATGTTTTCGGCCGCGCCGTCATTGGAAAACATTTCGACGTCGAAATGTCACGGTTAATACGCATAGTGTTCGCCCCGTCAGTTCTCAAATCAGCCGTTTTATCTCTCATTAAATCATTAACGGTAATCATGATTAAAAAAAAAACACATTTCAATCGCATCAGATCCAACACGAATTAAAAAACAAATATTTTTTTCCAAGCATGCTCTGCTGCTTAGCCGGACACTATCCGAATTTCAACATCATACCGCGCAAAAAGTCGTAACACATGTTTCGTATCGAATTATCGAGTTACCTAGTTAAGTTTTATCGTATAAATATACCAGATGCAGCTGTTCCCGTGTTTCAAATTAAGATTCGTTTATTAGATTAGTACGATTATTAACAATCTTTTTATAAGTTATTACATTAAGTGATAGAACCGTACGAATACCAGTATCGAGTACGTTCCCGTTATTCATTTAAAAAAAAAAAATCGTTAACGTAATAATAATGTCTTACGTAGGTGTGTGCTCTCTCTCTCTGGTAACATTGTCGATTTATAACGTTTAAACAACAGCCGGTGACACACACACAATATTCAATTTTGTCCGAATCGGCCCAGTGAAAACAGGCCTTTATTATGTACCTACGTGATTTTCTTGTGTTCATCATGTTAATATTATCTTACGTATAGGATATTATATATAATACAAACGAAATACGAACGTATTTTTTTTCGTTCATTCACAGTAACTTGATGGAATCCAACAAGATTTTGATTTTTTTTTAACTTTGAAAACTTTCTCTTCTTCTTCTTCTTCTTCTTCTTCTTGGCAGCTTAGAAGAAGGACCACGATCCATCGCTGACGCAACTGTTTCCTGCCACCGGCGCCTATATCGCATCCTCTAATCGCACGTTTTCGCGGATCGATCTTCCATCTCGTTCGGGGTCTTCCTAACGGTCTTTTCCCCACAACTATTCCCTCTGTAACTCGCTTCATAGCCATTTCGTCTGCCCTCCAACACCCAGCTCGTTCAATCCTCTCGCCGTACGACGGTATAACACACATTTAGTATAAATCACTATTCTATCGTAAAACACAAACGTTTTATCGTTTCCATACTAAAAACCGGGCCAAAAGTTCCGAGCGCTTTTCTTTCCGCTGTACTCAATTTGGAGATGGCGGCGGTCACCTTTCGTAGTATAGCTGCCGCCCACGTCTCACACGGCCCACACACGGTCAACTCGAGTAACTTTTTTATACAATATATATTAATTGTAATTACAATATAATTAGATACGGGCATACCGCGAATCCTGCACGTAGCCGTGTTGTGATCTCACGAAAATAGCTGCAGCCTGAAATTGAAGTGTATATAGTGCGATTGGGTATTTTGTGACCGCCGTTGGCGCGATTCGGTATTCACCGTGCCCCGTGGTTCTTTAAGATCTTGTTATTATTTTCAACGCGCGTCGTCGTATATTTATATTTATTAACATTTCGTCAAATACAAATGAACTCCATCGGATATATTTTTTAAAAGTCAATATGCGGCGCGCGCAGACTTTGCGAGAAACGATTTGACGACGACGAGAGCAGTCCGAGCACAATGCATTATACCTACGTATTGTTCGTGTGAAGGAGGCGAGCACAAAATTTTTTTATTTATTTTTCAGAAAAACTCCGTTACACGTCGCGTTACACGCATTGTTTATTATTTTTTTCGAGAGCACTCCAAAATACCCCCCGCACGACAGTGTGTACATACGCCTATTCTTCTATTCTCTCTGCCGGACGCGTAGTCATTGATAAGGTACACACATTGTTGTACCGGCTATATAGCGGACTGTACAATATATCACGTGTATATTAAAGAAGAAAAAACATTAAAATAAAAAAAAAAAAAAAACGTTTCAAAAATACCCGGTGCAATTTAGAGTACTTTAACGCTAATCGACGAAAATAATAACGTGCGCGCATATTGTGGTGACGTACGCGCGTGTATGAGGCGGTACACGCAAGTCTTTCTATAGTGGCACTATTATTACGTATTATTCCGTTATTGTTTTCGCAAAAAGCGTTTTTCAACGAACCCGTTCAACCGCGGTTGGAGTTAAAACGGCCAAAGTATGAAGTACAGATGGCAAACGTGAATTTTTGGATTTTCGACCGTTCGTTTACAAGTCGCACAGCGTAGTAACGCTAATAACAATACTCGGGCAAAAACCACGCACACTATCGAGCCTGTAGATTTATTTTAAAAATCGTGGCAAACCCGGCGTATCTGAGGGTTACGAACGGTTTCGGCCGAGAAGCGGGTTTTTTGGGGGTGAACGAAAAAAAAAAACTTCAAAACCACCCGCAGAGTATACGCTGCCAGAGTCCGCCGCAGACCCGCCGCCGACGACGGTCCTCGACGTTACACGAAAACTGTACACTCGTAAGAGAGTTATTATAAAATTATCTAATTTTTTTCATACTCGCGCGTGTTGTGTAAAATTTAATTTATGCGATTCCCGTGGTTTAGTGCCGACCGCGTGAACGAGAGAGGGATTTCAAACTTATATTTATACAGGAATTATACCGAACCCCTAATAATAATAATTGTGCCTATACGACGTACGCTCGCGTTTGTTCTTATATATATACATACGTGCACACTCGCGCGTATATTAACGGTATAAAAAGTATAAAAACCACTCGAAAACTCCGTTAGGATATACGAAATCGGTTGAAACCCGCGCCGCCGCCGCCGCGTAATGTTTACAGAGCGTACTGCGGCGAAAGGCCCACCCGCAGTGCCCAATATGTACGTACAAATAGTATTACGAGGAATGCGAGCGCGTATATATTTTATTTATGTGATTCGTAAACTGTGCAATCTCGTTTTGTACAATAGCAGCGATATATATATATATAATCTGCTGCAGTCTACTATGCATTTCGAGCTTTACGACTCGGCCCACGAGGGTAACGCCCGGTCGGCGAAAAGTGTCCGGCGAGGGTGGACCGGGCAGCAAAATCTCGGCTAAAATCGGGCAGAAACGCTTTTTACGACAAGATTTGTACGCGACACTGTTGGACAAGTCCCGAGACTCGCGCGGTCCAGCACCGTCCAGCTCCCTGTCCCCCCGGGCCAGCGCGGTCCGGTACACGCGGGCCTCACTTCGGCACACTCCAAAGTAGCGCGTAAATAACACTGCGGCAAACGGAACAATCGCTTCTGTCGCGGGATGCATCGAACCCCCCCGATGAACGCAGATTTTCGCTCCTCCGGACGAAGTCAACGGTGTGGCGGCGACGAAGTGAAGTTCACATCAATAGTCGACTAAAACCTGCGCGTGGAAAACTATCAAAACTGTGTAGCGAACCCGTCCGTCACTGCAGAACTGCGTCGTCGACGATAGAAAAGTAGCTGGAAACGCGAGTCATTACTATGTTGGGCGAGTTAATCAACCGCTGTAGTATGCCTGAGTTAGGTTAGTTCAGTTAAACTGCCATCGGTTTTATTAGATACGGGTTAAAAGTCAAGAAACTAAACACTAATTAGGTAATCGAGTTGAAAAAAAAAGTTAGTCGTTTTATATTTTTGCTAAAATTTTCAAAATAATAAACACACTACGGTACAATTTCAACTTACCACCCAATCGATAGTTGGATGAACAATAAAGGTCAAAATGATGAAAAAATGGTCAATGTATTCGTCGTTATGGTTTGCTATCGCTTGATAAAATAAACGTACAGGTAAGGTGCAACTATGCAACTTTGCAACTACGGGAACAACTACTACAAGAGTCGAACTAATACCGCAGTAGTACAGTTTTTAACTGGACACGAGTCGAAAACAAAAATCAAATAGTTAAACATTTAAGAGAGAATAAAAAATTTTTTTAACCGTAATGCCCCCATCTCTGGTCGAACCGCGGACTGAAGCAGTGAGCGAGCGAACGACAAGGCGTTTAGTGGATAACTATATATATCGTACCGCGCAGTAAGGTATCGCGGGGATCTTGTAGGACAACAATCGAAAGACAATCGTTGAATCGAGTCGCTGGGCAAAGATGGGATATCTCTGACCGGACACGCGAAAACAAAAGAATAGATAATAATTACATGTACCGTCGGAGGTTAGGGGTTGTGTACAAATTTATTGTAAATCTGCAGTGGATTATATCAAATTTTTCTACCCGAGGTCCCGTGTAAACCGCAACAAAATAAAACGTATCGCTCGTTGTCATAACGGCACACGCGTAAAAACGTCGTGTTTTGACGATTTTAAGAGAATATAATAATTAAATCCTACGCATATGATCGCGGATAACCGATGTCGTTTTGTACGCGTTCTTCCAGTCTTCAACCCTCTGATTGATTTGCTGCAGTTCTCCATGCTTCCCTATCACCGCTCAATTCCTTCAGTTCTTTATGACTATTCTTCCCCGTGTCACTTATTGTTTGCTTCACATACTCCTTGGTCTTCCTCTTCCCATATGACCTTCAACGTCACCTTCTATGACGGTTTTTGTTAGACTCCCACGGCGTAGTAGATGTCCTATGATTTTAGCTCTTCTAACTTTTATGGTATGCCACGGTATTTTCTTTTGTTCTGTTTAGTACTGCTCCGTTCGTTATTCCATCAATCCATTCAATTCTTAACATTTTACGATAACACCACATTTCGAAGGCCTCTAGTTTTCTCTATTGCGCTGATTGTCCAGGTTTTACAAGGCGATGCTCCATATATATATATTTTTAAGAACCTTTTCCTTACCTCTAAGTCCATTACTATCGGTGGTTAGTAGGTGTTTTTTTTCTGGAGAGCCCTCTTCGCTTGCACCATTCTACTTGGAATTTCATCTTTACAACGGCCATCTTCCGTTATTTTACTTCCTAAGTAATTAAAGCGTTGTACTTGTTCTATGCGTGCGTTATCTATGTACATGTTAAGTTGAGCAGGGTTCGTCTCGCTGCACGCCATAACCTTTTTTTTTTATTTAATCGCATTCCATACTTGTCCCATAATATTTTGTCGACCTTAGTTAAAACATTTTGCTGGTCATTTCCTGTTTATGATATGCTTATACACGTAGTAATTGTACGGTGTAGGTATCGTTTTTTTTGACGGGTTCATTTGTTTTTAGTTTTACGCAAAATTCCGTCTCGATTTATAGAAAAATTCCAAACATTATACGGCCCGCCCCTGATGCCCTGTAATCTACTGCGTTCCCGGAAACGCGTATTTTATATTAATACCGTTTTTACACAATATATACACCCGCGGTCACCTACCAACCCTCCGCCCTTACACACCGCGCGCACGCAATATAATATAACACAATATCATATTGTTGTCAACCCCCTCGCGCGACGTTATTGCTTTTATTATTATCATTTTTTTTTTTCCTCCCCCCCGCAACCTTTCGCACGCCGTATATAATATATACAATATAGTCGGTCGGGCCGGCTCGATTGGTGGCCGCCAACCACGCCCTCCCCCGGGCGGCCCGCCCTCCACCGACCGTACGAGCGGGTCGCGGGGGGGGGATCCGCCGCGCGCCGCCACCACTCGAGTGCGGCGGCGGCGGCGGCGGACTTCTCGAGTCCTCTCGTCGACGTCGAGTAGTCCAGTTTCGAGTGACACTAGTTTCGGGTGGTGCTCCACGACGACGCACGAGAGCCCCGGCATAGTTTATTTATTTTACGCGGCCGTATATCACGCGTTATTATTATTGTTGTTGCTGTTGTTGTTGATGTTGTTGTTGATGTCGTTAATATAATACGTACGATCATCATACGGTTTTTTTTTTCTTCCCTCGTTTTCGCGGTTACCGCCGGTTTTTACACCTATCCAAAGGTAAAACCGCGCGAAACGTCATGTTCGCGCGGCGCACGCCGACACCGTTTCGGCGGTGCAGCCGTGCAGTAGCGTAGCGCGGTGCGCGAGCGTACGTATCTATAGATAGCCGGTAACGCGCGTTTCCGGCCGACGGTTTTCCGGACGAACCGCGAAAGTGGCTCTCTCGGTGCAGACGGCCGCTTCGTCGGCGGCGTCGGCCGCCGCGTTCTCCGAGAGCTCGGGCGACCTGCTGCCGGAGCTCAACGGCGCCGACCTGGCCATGTCGCTGAGCCCCAAACCGCTGCACCTGCACCACCACCAACAACAGCAGCAGCAGCACCAACAACACCATCATCACCACCATCAGCACGGTCACCATCACCACGCCGCGCACACCACGCCGTTCTCCGTCACCGACATACTCAGCCCGATCGAGGAGTACCGCAAGCTGGAGCTGCAGTGCGGCTCGCCGTCGCCGTACCACCGGTCCAGCACGGCCGGCAGCACCGGCGG
>CM029357.1:44264623-44294493 GCA_017140985.1 Hormaphis cornu | reverse complement strand
CCGCCGCCGCCGCCGCCGCCGTCCCAGTACTGTCAGCCGGACATGGTGTCGTCCTACGGGAATTCGGCGGCCACGTGGTACGGGGCGCCGGCCAACGATCCGCGATTCGCAAGTGAGTCGAAAAAGCAAACTGCCAGTACACGCTCGGGAAAAACAAATGAAATGGGGGAGGATTTTAAAAGAGTTTGCGTACTTTGTAGCGATAAAACTCAACCTAACCCAGTATGATTTGAACGGGCGCTATCAAAGTATAGGAAAAAATTAAAGAGCAGTTCCGCTCGCCAAATTCGAGCACTGCGGCTACCACTGCAGGACGTGTTCCAAAACGTCCGTCGGGCTACAATATTTCGATAAATCCGAGTTCTAGTCGTAGCCACGTTGCGGTGAACCGACCGTCCGCAGTTTTTCGAGTTTTTGTCGCCGTAAAGTGCGCGACGAATCAATAACATGATTGGTTTCATGTTGTGATGAGACGAGAAGTTACTTGGAGAAGTTATTGTACCGTATACCGTACAGCGTGACGGAAATCTAACGTTGAAGTGTTTATTCGAAAAACTGTAGGTTGTGCTAACATATTATGTTGTATTATGCACATCAGGATTGCGAGTGCGAGTACAGGGGAACGTACACTATTTTTATTAGAATTGACTTGAAAAAAATCCGCGTCGGATATCGTAAAACTCATACATCCCGATTAAACCGAAATTTTACAATACCCGCGTAATATGATGACTTTTTGAAATCGGACACGAGTAGTTCATTGTATAATCGATGTCAAACTAAATTATTGTATTATTTTCTGGTTAATATCTTGTTTTTCGTCGTCGATATATGTATAATATCTCCGACACGACTTTCGCGCGTATTGTATACCCAGCGGACCGGACGAATAATAAACGATATACCTAATAATAGTTCTTTTTTTTCCGCGACAAAACTATAATCATACGATTTTCAATACACGTTTTAATATTTACTCATAGGAAGGCACCTCGGGCGCGACATTTATGGATAAGGCGTAAAATTTACAATGTTACGGTTTTTTTTTTTGTTTTTTACCACGTTTTCTTTCTAAACGTCGACAATTTAGCCGCATTTTTTTTTGCCAAAGATCTCGGCGAATACCACAAACGAGTTTCAATTTAGACGTTATATAACTTATGCTATAACTTATTTGAAACTTTTTTCGACATTTAGGCAAATTTTTTAAGTCGTGTGCAAAAAATTTCAAAGTCACCCCGAAAATAGACGCTTTTTCGGAATATAAATCCTGGAATAAAATATACATTTTATTAGGTATAGTAAAATATTGCCTTAGAGCGGGGAAAAATCCTTTTTCCGTCCGTGATTAGGTTGCAACATTCCGATGTAAGCAGATAGAGCTGGTGTTTGCAAAGCAGTTCATTCGTCGTTCACGAACAGTTTTCAGATGTACCAACTAAGTTTGTTTCTTTTTTTTCCAATTTTCGTTCATGAAAATGGTTCAAAACTTGTGATTATATCAAAAAACGTCACGTACCAATTAGAGACATTTGTGAGCACTTACTAACATTATTATAACAGTATAAATGGATTTTTAGTCGTGCCAATGCTTTTTTTTTTTCTAAAAACATCATTTTGTACTTCGCCATGATTGGGATTTTTTCTGAATTAAAGACAAGGACCTAAACTGGTCTTTCAAGATGATTTTGCAAGTAAATAAGCTTTTTTATGGCCGTTTAAAATCGATCAAATATCGAATATCGCCACATTTTCAAAAACCGTCTTGTAGAATACATTTTAACGAGCTTAAAACCGTTTTCAGAATGAAAGAATAAAAATTAAAAATTAATTTAAATATAAGTTTATCAGCCTAACGAGATTGAATCGTATTTCAAAATAAATTATTAACGAACAGTATGATAACTGTAATAACGGGAAAACAATATATTTTAGCAGACATATCTAAAATGTCTTATAAAACATTACAGATTATTATCGGTAGATTGCAGCCTTAAAAATAAAAACAAATTTGCACCGTACTTACATAATATGTACACTTTAATACGACGTCTATACATTTTTAACATTTTAAATAAATTATTATTCGTAGAATATTGTTTAAGTATTTCGTTGACTAACTTCTAATACACGGTGCAGAAATTGCAATTCTTCGAAAATTTTTTTGGAAGAATTTGTGTACTGTAAAAACAAAAATAGGTTATCAAAAAATAAAATACGAGAAGATACGCGTACACAAACAGAAATTATAAATGTGCTCCGATTTTATAAATTTTACTTGGATGTATTACTGTATCAAAAAACTTTGTTGTTCAGACGCGCGGTATACAAATAAAGTTAATTTTTTTAACTGAAATTTAAAGGTTTTATAATTAGTAAAAACTGCTGCAAATATGCGCATTTCATAAATTCGAGATTTCACTAAGAAAATGCAGGTAGAAAATGATTGAAATTTTTAATTCAACGTCAGACAAAAACAAAATTATGTTTTAAATGATTTTTTAAATTTTTTTATCAATTCTTTGTGTACTTGAAGTGCTCCTGTTTACGTAATGCAAAATCGCTGTAAAATATACCTAATAGGTCTTAATGGTGTTACAGTATTTTTCAAACTTGAAGCTTTTTTCGAGTTATGATTCAAAAACGAAAAAGTCAAAAATTTAAAAATAGTTCCAAATGACTGAAAATTTAACGTACATTTTTGAAAATTTTTGAGCGAGTACAGGACTTCGAAAATGTTTAATTTGTTCATTTTCCCACATTTTATTTCATAAAACCTATAATAATTTAGTTGATGGTGTTTTTACACGATCCAAAAAACGTATTTTGCGTAAATTTTCCTGACAATTTTAAAAATCCGTTTACAATATTTTAGTTTATCTAAACATTTTTTGTTGTTTTTCGGTCATTTAAATGAAGTGGAATACGAATGAAGTTTTAAATGTCACGATAAAAATGTCATTTCAATCTATTTTGTTGTTGAAACTTGTTGTTGTTTTTTTATTTAAGTCTCGAAACTTTTATACTGCAATCTTTAGCGCACAGTTTTCTATACAAACTGTTAAAATTCTGATAATCCGTTAATATTTTTTGGGACTCTTCGGTGTTATTTTGTTCTTTTTTTTTTGGCAAAAACTTCCAAAAGGTAGTATTTGAAATAATTGAAAACTGCACACAAAATAACGTGGGATTATAACAGAGATGTTTTATTTTATTCTGGATAAAATTATAACGTCACAAAAGATTCAATAGGAATTTTTTTTTCGAATTCAACGTTTACCAATAAATATTATAAGTCTAGAAAAATGTGTGAAAGTACAAAATACATAATCTATTTAGTTTTTTGGCCACAACTTCCAAAATATCAGACGGAACTAGCTGAAACTTTTCAATAACATTTAAATAGACAAAATACAGGTTTGGTTCATGTTTCGAGTGATTTTGAACGTTTTTAAGCTAAGTATAATACTTTAGAAATTCGAATTTTTTAGTCGTTTAAAGTTGGAAAATGTTCGAAAATTGGTCATTGACTTATTTTTAGAAAAAAATTCGTTCAAAATGGTTGTTTAGAAATTGAACTACGTTATGTTAAACAAAATTTCCTGTATGATAAAAAAAAAAATGTCAAAACAATCCGCCCAATAGATTCCGAACGCGTATAAAAAACGTGTTGAAAAACGGTGCAATTTGGTCGTAACAATGAAATTGCACGCGCACTATTATGCAATCGGTACTAAAATCGTATTAACTCCTCGAATAACGGTCCGAATGGTTTGAAATTTTCACACGTTGTTTAAACCAATATTCTTTATACGTGGATCATCGGAATTTTTGAACCACATTTATTGTTAAGTTTGGTTTTCACCAGGACGTATACCACACAACTGCAGACTAGTGACTCACTCAAAGCGTATTGTTTTTACAACGATGTTTTTTTTTTTTTATCAAAAGTTCTTGTGGAAAAACTGCTCCAATTTAAACTCGTGATACCTTAAAAGATGGATCCGAGATGGTACTTTATTCGAAGCTAAGTTTTTTGAAATTTTGATTATTTCTTAAGTTCCGAGGGGAAAAAAAAAAGAAAACGGCCAAATTTTCAAAATTGCTCCGTTCGACTTGAAATTTATGTAGGTATGTCATTAAAAAAAGGTTCTATGAGTGTACCGCTGAAACTTAAATCGATTTCGATCATTTTTGAGGGAGTTATGGAACATTTCGAACTTGTAATTTTACGCAGTTTTTATTCCATAGAACCTCTAGATTTTACGTTTAGGTATCGAAATTTTAATACAATCTAAACAAGATAGTTTTACACACGTGGTTCACACGATTCAATTGGTTTATAGCCAATTTCACGTTGTTATTTTGTCGTTGAGCTCGTCATTCCGATCGGCCGTGAATCGCGGGGACGAATAATTACGGCGAACGCGTTTTTTACACATAGATTTAGATTTTTTTTTGATCGTAACATCCAAAATAAAGGCCGAGCTGAAACTTTAACACAACACCGAAATCGGAATGACGCAGATTCGATAAGAGTTTTTATTGTTATCTCCGTTTTTACCAGGACGTACACTACATAGCTCGCTCGGAATCGTATTTTCGAAGGCAAAGATTTGTCGTCGCTTTCAGATGTAGTAAATAACGCGTTCAAACCACAACCTCTAGACTAGGGACACCCATCCAAAGGTACTCCGTCGAACTACCCACACTAGAGTGGTTTTTTTTTTTCTCTTTTTCATTTACATCCGAAACGCCGCCCCCAAGCGAGCGCGCATACACGAAACACGCAGGGGGTGCGTATAATGTGGCGTATTACGCGATGTTTCTCATATTTATATCGGATGTATGTTGGGGCGAAACGTTTCCGGGGTGTTTCGCGTTAGAAAAGCCCCCTTTTTTCCCGCAAAACACATTCGCCCTCGGGACGCGTAAAGCTCGGTAAGCTATTTATGTATATAATCATTTAGATATTATAAACCGCGGCAGAGTAACCGGTTATCACAACAATCGTTCGGATGTCATTATTCCCCTTTTTTTTTTTTTACACGTACTCAAATTTTCGATTTGGGCGCGCAATAAAAAATATACCGAACGACCGGGAAAACAACCCCTCGGAAAGCATAAAAATACGTAGGTATTATATCGTGTTTTATCGTGGGTAGTACGCCTAAACGATCCAACCAGTCGCATTATACTTTGTGAAACGTATTATAAATACTGCGCTATTAAAAATAAAAAAAAAACGCCGGGATCGCCCTAGGTTCGCTCTAAGTATTCCGACGGACTACGCTTTCGATGGGTTGCGCCGGTGTGGGGAAGCGGTGGTTCAAACGCATCGTTCAACGTCCGAAAGCGACGATAAATCAGTGTACACCGCCTTCGAAAATACGATTCTGAGCGCGATCGGTCTGTTGTCTTTAGTAGGTGCGATAAAAACCGTACATAACCAAAAATATACTCGGAAAAGTATTAAAAAAAATACGTACAGCAAAAACTTCTTTCGATACCCGTCTTATTTATTAAATTATTTTGGCGCGTAGAAGTTAGAAAAACACGAGACGACGGAATAATTTTTTATAACCCATGTACGGTTTAACGGGTATAACCGGGGCGATTTCGACGCATAGCTCAGAAAATAATCAAAACACCGGACGACGCTTAAAATAAAATCCCAAATTTTACGTGGTGTTCGACGTCGTACAGATAATGGATACCCGAGGATTTCAAATCGAATTTTTCACCGTGAAATTCTCGATTTATTTTTCGTAAGACCCAAAAAGTAAGAAAGATTAAAAAAAAAGATAGCATCGACCAAAGCACCGCCGGAGTCCGCTTTTTTGGAAAAGTTACTGACTTTGAACATTTCTTTTGTACGAAAAGTTGTCTGGACAGGACGAACGTCTCGTTCAACCCTCGGCCGTCGCTCGGAATCTAAAAAGTTTTTATTCACCGTACAATCGCCACGCATTTGTTATTGCCACATCATTCGGTGTAGAGTTAATAATGTAGGCGGTATACATTAACGATGATTATTTCGAAAAAATATGCTACGAATAAGTATAGTTTTGTATAATGTTTTTTCTATTCAAAATGTACTTTTGAAACGCATTCCGACACTCTTTCGAGTTTTTTTCAAATCCGTTCAATTACCCTATGTGTTGTGTACAGAAGGTGTGGTTTTTTTTTTCAACTTTGGGGGTTTCGGCGGTCTCGGCAAGTGCGCGTGGGTGGCGAAGGGCACAGTTTTTGCCGAGTCGTCATTTACTGCTTAGAGCCATGACTTAGCGATGACGTAAAGCTGTGACGTTAAACTGGGGACATCAGATTCGGAATGTCAACAAAAAAATAAACAAAACCGCGCAATGGATTTATCAGCGATAATCATATTTTAAAGGACACGTCCCTTTTATACTTTCGAATCGGTCGAAACTCGCTCACTCGGCCCGCTCGGCGTCTGTTACGAGCGGGCGAACAACGTATCTCGGCCGCCACCGATTTTCGCGTTTTGTATCGCGCGTTCTCGAACGAACGAACCACCTCTACTGCCGGCGGGACCGTCGTTGTGACGAAATTTATCGCGTGCAACGTTTGAAAAATTGAAAGGAGTTTTGTTATTTTCCGTCGAGGAGAAGCTATATATACATAGGTATTGTAAATAAACGTACGACGATACATCCGTCCCGACGACGAAAACGACGCGCGTCGGACGTGTTATTGTGTTGCAGTGTTGCTGCACGGTGCACCGTCATCGCGGCTCGTCGTCGTGGGTGTCCGCGAGGCGAAAAAGGGCGCGGAGGGCCGAAGAAGAAAAAGAGCTCTCCGTAAGAATATTATAATAATATGTGTGAAAAAAAAAAAAAATAAATAAAAACCCGGTAGAAAAGACAATATTTTGATAGCTTGATTGCGCGCGTCCTCGCAGCCGTCCGTCCGTCCGTCCGTTATTGTTATTATTATTATTATAATGTACGCGCGGCGTTCTCCGCTTTCGTCCCGCGTCGGAGTTTGTACAATATTATTTTAACGTGTTTGCGTTTTAATAATTCTATTATATTTTTTTTTTTTTTATCCCTCGTCGAAACCAAAACGACGGTTTTTTTTTTCCGCGCCGAGCGCACGGATTTTGACGAACCGATTATCGGAATTTCGTGTATTACGTTACGCGCGATTATTTTTGTTTGCCAAACATCGCGCGCTCGGTGACCGATAATAATAATAATACGATGTTTTACCAGGTACACACCGGACCGTGTACGTCACACGGGGGGGCCTTGGAATGATATTATTATAGTTGTTCTTGAGCAAACGAGCGGGACAAATATTATTTTAAAAAAACGCTTCGCTCGCGGAGAGACGGTTCTTTTTTTTTCTTCTTTTGGCTCGTATAACATTCATATCACGGTGTTACAGTGTTACACTGAGGTACACGAGTTATAGTTACGTTCGTAACGATTACGATTATTATCGGTTTTATGATATTCTGGGACGGGCGTCGGAAAATGTGCTTGGTAACGACTCGGGAAATACCTCTACTATTTTGTTATCATTGTAGTACACGTATCGAACTTTTTGTGTCCTGATATTTTCGTTGCTCACGTTTGTTACACACGAGACACTCGCCGTGGTCACGTTCAGTAGACCCCACATTGATCCTGAGCTATGGTTTTTTATGCGACGACGTTTTTTTTTTTTTATTTTGTTTTTCCGTCAACAACAGCTTTTCGCACGCAGGGAACGCTCCGATTTTCAATGTCAGTAACACTTTACTAGAAATAGGTTTGCGGTTGGGGGGGTACAAGTTTTTTCTTTTTTCAAATTTCGCTTACGCTTTTTTTGAGTCTTACACGCCGAAAAAATTCGAAATTTTCACGTTTCTAACGGCGTTTTTGCGTACGGAAGGAGCCCGTCACGATCGTTACGCTAAATCCCACGTGAAAATTGTGATTTCGGCTATAAATTTTATTTCATTCGAAGCGCATTTCGATGTTAATTCTCTGAAAACGGCAAAATCACCGAATCCGGCGTCAGAACTGTATTGAAGTGTCGTTATGAAAAACTATTCCACGGTCTTTTCGAACTTGTATACTGAATTAATCGTGAAAATAGTTATAAAAATTTATAGAAAAAAGTTGTTGATACTTTCAGTTATAATTCACTATTTTTCGTATAATAGGAGTAATAATCGCTATCTTTTTTTATTTTCACCCAGGATTTATTATAGATTGGACGGCTGGCCTCGGAATCGTTTTGTTTTCGTTTTTATCGTTGCTTTCTTATATCAAATAACACGGATAAATTATTACCCGCCCAAAGCCCAGTCGCTACTGCACGTGGTACCGTTCTTTTAAAAAATATTTCAACACGCCTTTCAAATTTACTTCCTCTTCGCGGTCTAGTGTACAGGGAACGTTTGTAACTCCTCAACGGAGCTCCCTCTCTTATTATTATTTAATTTTTTTTTTATATTCGAACATATGATATAACGTCCCTATGATAGACCTGCAATGTTATAGGCAGGTTAGTGAAAAAAGATGCGATATGTTATAATGTAGTTAATTCGATCGCTTTCAATAGTTTAAAGTTGACGACGAGAAAAATTAACTGGATAAGTTTATAGTTGCGATAAATAAAATAAATGAACTTAACTCGGTTGAAAAAAAAGTAAATTTTTTTTGATATTTAATATTCGCAAGTCGCAAAAAACACCAAATCTGCGGTATAGCATTTTCACCGTATAAAGTCGTAGGAAAACAAATGAGATCGTAATGAAAACAAATCCTTATGAATAAGTTTTGCTCGCGTTGGTTCTGCGCTCGATAACGAAAAAGATTAATAAAAATAAACTTTACAACAACGCAGATATACCAAAGTATAAAGCCGTATTGATGCGACAACATTTTTCACTGAACACGAGTTAAAAGAACAAAAATACTTGACGAGTTGAGCGAAAAAGTTGAAAATAACGAACTTATCTTTAATTTTTTAACCGTAATGCCCACGTTTCATTGCGGTGCACGACCATTGCGGATCGATTTATTTCTAAACTTTCCGTTCGCGCACTCCTTTTCGTCCGTTGAAATTTTCGATGGCCAACTCGTCGCCCGGCAAGACCATTATTTTAAAAGTAAAATATGTAGGGTCGCGAAAACGTCACGTATATAATATGAAAAATTCCGGCACTCCAAAATAGCGTATGTTCGGAATATACTAAAGAAAAAAACTTGAAAACTTTTGTGACGTAAATCATCGGGTGCCTACAACAACGCGTACAACACTGTGTGTATTTTGGTATACGTATAAAATATTATAATGTTTTTTTTTTTTTTTTTATACTATTACCACGTCACCGGGCCACGGTTTATAATATACAGAAAAGGAAATGCGGAATTATTGATGTGGGCCACGTACATACGCACGACGAAGGGGCAGCCATTAAAATAAATTGTGCGCTCGTCAAGGTCTGTCAAATCCGACCATGTTTTTTATTACTATTTTTTTTTTCATTATTGTATATTCATAAAACATCGAACGGAACTCGTGGGATAGTGTATAATGTATGTATATATATATCCTCACACTGTTTGTAGTATATTTATTTTTTCTTCCCCGGTTTTATACGGTTGTTGTTGGTGTTTTTTTTTTTAAGAAAAAACATTTTTCCACAATATGCCAGCGTTTAAATATCGGAAAACAACGTGAGAAATCGTCGTTTGAGAGAATACATCGTGTATTATTATTGTTGTACAGTTTTTCCCATTCGGAATACGCGTACGTGCGTCTTCTACGTATAGTTCAATCTACACACAGTTCAATTAAATCATAAGTATGTTACCTTAAGTATACATAAAAAAAAAAATTGACCCGAAACAATAATTGTATTTCAGTCTGTAAATAATACAGCGAACCGATGATTGAACACGTGACAGCTTTTTATACGAAAAAAATTAATTTCGTCCACGGAGAACTATCGGAACACTTTTTATACACTGCATTTTCACTTGTACACGATTACTGTATTACTGTACTTATATATTAATCTGCGTGTAGAACTAATCGTGTAGGTATGCAAAAAAAAAAATAAAAAAATAATTAGTCAAAGGTCCGATTTTCGACAATTTTTCAACTTCAAACGAGTAAAAATCGAAATTGTGATTATAGACTTTCAAAAATTTTTACTACCATTTACGTGTCTGGTGAACCTTTTGCTAATGTTTCAAAACGTTTTATGGAAAATTAAATTTCTTTACTGAACCACAAAGAAAATGGAAATTTTCGAGAATGCTTAAAGCGCTTAATGCTTAGCTCAAATATTTTTGAAATACCTTGAAACTCGGATAAAACTTGTATTTTATTCGTTTTAATATTGTGTGTAAGTTTCAGCTAGTTCCGTCAATTATTTTGGAAGTTACGGCCACAAAACTAAATCGATAATGTCAAAAAACATTTTTAACGTTTTTACATTAAATTTCACTTGGTTTTTTATTGTAACTTTTTCAACATTGAACCTCATCAAATCTGAGACCTCTCAAAGTACCGTTAGAGTTGATCGAACATGAATTTTCATTAAAAGTACTGACTTTGAAAATCGGAGCATTCATTCTGTACGAAAAGTTGTTGACAGAAAAAAAAAACATCATTGGAAAAGCAATAAATTCCTTGCTAACGCTCAGAATCTAAAAAAGGTTATTATAAATAATGTCTCATAAGACGCTGTGTACGATCCGCGAGATTTCATCATCAGTGTAAAGTTTGCATTAACGATGTAACAGTTTTATGAATTGAATGGGAAGCGTCGATTTTTTACGCCGTTGTCATATATACACGCAAATTATCGATTTGTTTTTTCACTAAATTTTTACAAATCGAATGAAAAAGTTTAAGAATTCAAATTTTAAATTTTTAGACAACTTATGATATGAAAACGTGTAGAGATGTCGATACCAATATTCAAATCAGCTTTTACAAACCACACCACTATATAGATTAATCGGTTGGAAATACGAAAAACCGCCTAAATTCCTGGCATTATTATGTGTGATTAGACCTCGGAGAAAAAACGCTTCCGATCACCTTAAATTCGAAATTTCAAGCGCTTTAAACTTTTAAGTATTTTAAGTCAAGTTGATTCGTGTTCATGAGTACCCTGTACTTATTCGTGCTGTTCATGTTTCACGGATAAACGGTAAAAAAAAAAAAGCAAAACAGCATTTATGTTTATTATTACTGCGTTTTAAACATACTGTTCAAACTTATTATCAACTTATTATCGTTTTAAAGTTCAGTGGCTTTCACGAATTTCAATTGTAGATATATATGTGTGTGTACAAGTGTAACTGCAATAATTGCTGTGGTTAAGTTACACAGTCCATGTATTTATCACTCACAAAGACAATACAAATTTTGTATACTTTTTTCAAGTATTCTCGAAAGTATACTCAAAAAGTATACTACGGTCGAGTTGTGCGTGTATATGTTTATTGCACTCGGAGGATTAAGACAATTAATACTTCTGCAAAGCAATTTATTCCCTCTCGTACTTACCTGTTTATACGCTTCGCTAAATATACGTATATTATGGATAGGTACATCCTAATTGTTATCGATCTGGTCGTTTATTATTCCAAGTGCGCTTTTACAAATTAAAAAATTAACGGTTCGTAATAAGTTTGCAGTATACTTTTATGTGAGTACCCACGTATTTTAAATGATAATTGTTCAGTTTATTATTATATCCACGGTAGGGGAAACGTCGATTGAATGAATCGACCGTTAAAATTCACATTACTATAGGTGTTATGAATGGTAATAGTTAAATAACGGTTTCCAAACGATTACATCACTTTCGAAAGAGAATGCAATGTAAGAGATTTATAATCATGACGTAAATGTTGTACGAGAACGTACGATTTAAAAAGAGAAAAGCCGAAATCGCTCTAGGTGGCGTTTGATGCTGTTAAATAACGATTCTCAGTAAATACCCTAAGAATTGTACCGTAACAATATAGGAATATAAATAGTTATTGCAGGGCGCTAGCATTTAAAAATAGTGAAAACAGTTTAAAACTGTTTAGAATCTCATAATTCTTAACCGTCACGGGGAAATAATTTTAATACCATAAAAACCCCCAACGAATAACATCAAATACCGCGGAGTAATCTTCAATTTGTAAACGAATTTGAAATCTTCACAAACTCGTTTATAACAAAAACGATTCCGAACAATTCGCCCGACAAATAGGTACTTTGTCTTTCTGCGACGGAAATCGCGCGAAACGCACAGTTTTATCGCGATCCCGCGGGATCTATACGATTCGCTCGGCCGTCATTTAGCGACCAGTGTAAATTTCAGAGTATATGCGAGTCTATGCGAGTTATTAATTGAGTTTTTTTTTGTTTTTTCCAAACGCACCTATTTGTTAAAAATTAAAACCACACGAATTTCCAAAATAATCGGCCCGACGAGACTTCTAGCGCGATAACACATTATACGCGCGACGTAGCGGCGTTTTACCACCGACACGTGCGAGCAGTCTTCGAGTATAATACACGTCTATCGATTTCGTTCGGGTCGCGTTTGCCGGGCGAAAACGCCTGTCAAAAATGATCGTCTCCGCTCCTCACACTCACTCACTGCCGCCGTGTAAAAGCTCCCCTGCCGCATATCGCACGCTCCATTTGTAGTTGACAAGGCATGCGTCTGTCTATGTGTAGGCGTATACAATGCCTACTCTATATTTATATACTTTATGTACACAAACACACGCACGCACACACACGCCACGTACCTACACGTACGTGTGTGTTTTATAGTACCTAATAATGTTTGCTCTGCGAGACCGTCACCGCGAACAATGCTGCAGCAGCGGTGTTCGCGTTTCGCCAGTTAGGTTCGCTCGATAACATAAATATCGTAATAATTTATACGACGTCCTGTGTCATCATCGAAATAACAATAATTATAAGTAATTGAAACAGCCGACGACGACGAACGCTTTGTATTAAAATACACGACGTCGTTGTATCATTACTGTTTACGGCGGTATAGTAGTAACAACGCCTTCGATTTCGTTCGATTTTTAGTAACCGTAGGCCGCAATCGAGCGATTAAAAATCCGAGGGAGCCGATATACGAATATCTTCAATTTGCCCGCGTATGAATATTATTACCGTAATATTCAAGAAAAGCGACTAGTTAGTGAAACGAATCAACTGCCGATAAGTCGAGTTGGTTCAGTCATATCGCGTTCGGTTCAAATGTTTACAACGAGAAATATCAACTGGATAAGTTAAGATAGAAAACGAAATGATACGTTGCATATTTTTTTTTTTTGGGCATGAACTAGTTAAAAAGTTGATTTGTTTTTCAACCTTTTAACCTACAAGTAGTCAATTGTTTTTAACCTATTAAGCGTGAATATGTTGTCGCATCAATTCAAATTTTTATAGTCAATCGATGCAAAGTTATGTATGTTCGTTTTCGTTTTTTAAGCTGAAAATACTGTACAGATATCACACCGTACTACTGTAGGTTTTATAGAATTTTAGCAAAAAAAAAAAATAAACGATTAACTTTTTTTCGACCAAGTTTATTTCATTTTTTTTTTCCCCCATCTAAACTTTTAACTTGTCCAGTCGATTTTTTTCGCTTCGAACTTTTCAACTTTTAACTGAAACGCAATCCGATCGAACTGACTTTAATCATCGCGGTTGATTTTTTTTTTTTTCCACCAACTTATTACCCAACGTTGCAGTGTTTAGTATTTATGCGCGCGAGTAGGTGTGACGTGCGTGTAATAATAACATATTACACGTGCCATGAAATATTCATGAGCCGATAAACGAGCGTCTTTTACCGCGTCGTAAAAGGCGTAAGGGCGAAAGGGGTGTTCGGAGACCCTCGGTGTCTTCGCGGTGCAAAGGTGCGTACAACGATGAACTGAAAACGTAATGAATCCCAAATGAGCTCCGTTGTTTTTATACTATATATACGATATAATATACGATAGCTGTCCCCTGACCTGGATTCGCTGGACGTAAAAGTTAAGTTGAGTTTAATACTATATTTCACACTTTCCACCCCCGCCCCCCTTAGAGACTCGATTTTCGTGAACGCCGTTAAAGACGTTTCATTATTTTGCACGTACGAGATTCGTACCCACGTGAAATTTCAAAAAAATCCGACCGAAAATAACCGTTTTTATAATTTTCTTTTTTTACCTCTTGTACGATCCCCATACGGGGCTTAACTTTGGAAAACTCGGTGATACCTACGTCAGTGTTTTTTTTATTTTGAACCGAACGGATTACTGAAAATTGATTACCTAACCCACGGCACCTATAATACCCAACCGTAATAAAACAAAAAATTTATCGAATTTTCGACAAATTTTGTGTTTGAAGTCACTCTGAAGGGTGGAATTCAGAGAAATTTCCGATTCCATTTTTGCATTTATATATATAGATCGTATAGACCGAGAGTCGTGTCGACCTTTCCGTGTGAAAATGTACATGGGTTTCGCGTTTCGTTTTGTCTCGAAATTCAAATCTCTATACACAATAAGCTATATGTGTAAAAAATATTATGCAATGGCTAGTCGATTTTCGTTTTTTTTTTTTTTTTTTTCGAAAGTCTAATTTTTCTTTTTTTATTTTATCGCAGTATCCAGATTGATGGGCTCGTCGAACGCCTCGATGAACGGCATGACGAACATGGGATGCGACACCAAGCCGCCACTACAGTTTCCACTTACCCAGAGACGAAAACGGAGAGTGCTGTTCACTCAGGCTCAAGTGCGTACATTATAATATTATTCTAATGATATGCACTGGATTTGCGTTTCGGAACAAATGCATTTTACCAAC
Source organism: Hormaphis cornu (assembly GCA_017140985.1). Lineage (NCBI taxonomy): Eukaryota > Metazoa > Arthropoda > Insecta > Hemiptera > Hormaphididae > Hormaphis > Hormaphis cornu. Next base: position 44,279,628 of record CM029357.1, on the reverse strand, counting down.
CAATTTTTTTTCCTTCAAAAAACGTTCATTTTTTGATATGAAAGTGGACCGACTTTAAAATATGTTTCGGACACCGTTCCTTTTTTCAAAAAATGAAAAAAAATCAAACTTAAACCAAACATTGTCAAGATATCCCCAACCTAATCTAATCTAACCTAAATAAAATTAAAATGTTTTGGATATTTAGCATGCAAAAAAAAAAAAAAAAAAAAAAAAATGAAAAAATACTTATAAGTATATACATATGCCCAATAACGGAAAAGTATGTGTGCAAACTTCAAATGGCTATAACTTCGTAAATAAACGAGTCCTACAAATTTTAATCGCGCCATCGTTTTCAGCGTTCAATAAATTAGCAAATTGAAAATAAAAAAAAATCCATGCAAATCGGGAACGGTTGGGTAAAATACATTTTAGCCTGCGTTTTAACACCGAGATTTAGTTGGTTTGTTTGTTTTTTTTTCGCTTTTTGAATTTATTTCGGTAGGATACCTATACAACAGAATTGCTTCGTTCATTGCACGACCTTAAACGATTGGCCCAATAGCTGATACTAATTGATTCGAATAACTTTGTATACGTTTCGAAAGTGACTTAAAATTTTCACCAGTCGTCGACGTCGTTGCAGGAATGGAATGCGGGTCGGAACCGCGGTTTTGACAATTTTTGAGAAATCTTTAGAGAGAAAAACAAAACACTGTAGTCTTGGAACACTTTGTCAATTTTTGTTGTTATTTGTAGCCTTATATGATACGAGTGCAATTAATCGAGTGATATCATTGCCGGACATTGGTACCTACACAAAAATATTAGAAAATCGCTTCAACGTTCTGTTGAAGAGTCGGCGGAAGAATATAATGTGCAATTAAAAAATAATGAAATATCACTGCACGTTTCGCCTTAAAATCATGCTGATTTTTTCAAAAAAAAAAAAAATATTTCTATATTTCCTCGTGAAAAACACTAGATTTTTGATTTGTAGCGTATTTATATGTCCAAATTTTTTTTTTTTTTTACCAGAGCAGATCTCTTTTCGCTCGAGGGGGAACCGCGATTCGACCGAAATCCGAAACCGTATTATACTCAGATATCTATGTACATATTATACGCTGTTTACTCACTATACAACATATTATATTCGAGTCGTCGTCGCCGCATATAGAAGGCGTTTATATGCCACTTAAACTGTCTCGAAATCCACGTCTCCCGCGGTCTGCAGTAGGTATTATTGTACGCATGTATGTATACAATACAGTACGCCACTACCGCAGCTTAAATGTAAACACAATCAGGCGTCACGTCAAATCCACGAACGTGCCGTTTTGACACGATCTCACCAGCATTCGTATATTGTACGATTGCCAGTTTCCAAATACAGTGCAGCACATACACACACATATATACATATCGTTGTGTGTCGTATTTCGCCCTCTATTGTGGGCCCGTGTCCGGAGTGTGCGCGTATATACCAGATAATAGTAATAATAATAATAATAATATAATATTGTGTGTCGATCCCTTTCGAAAATCGACGATACACCGAACAGTACTACACGGTCAGTGGCGTTAAATCCGCAGACGTATCTGTTTTCGACGCTCCGAAATCGACGAATATTATTATGATATACGAGGTCGGTGTAAAATGTACATAAAATAGTAATGAGATTGGTTTTCAAAAAAAAAAAAATTGTTTTATCGTATTGAAATTTCACATTATATCTCCTATTCAAAGTGATTTCCCCGGGAATCCACGCGGCGCTGGAGTCGATGTTGTTCGTAGCGTTTCTAGAATTCACAATTACCGCGGAATCGCTTTCAGTGCGTCGGTCACGGACATTTTTGTACATTTTTCTACCGTCCCGAAACGTCGTCCTTTACGGCGAACTTTCATTCGCGGAAAGAGAAAAAAGTTCGGATCAGATGGGGAGATTGAGGAGCTCGAAACGAAACCGGGTATCACATCTTTGCTCGAAACTGTTGTCGCACATTATAAAAACGTACTTGAAAAAATCGGCTTACAAAAATGATCGCCACAGACCGAAAATTACACGTGACACCGCGGAGTTCGAACTTGCACTGAACGCGCGTTACATGTTCATCTACAAAACTTTTCAAACGGAAAGCCGTTAGTGCTGCCTGACAACAAGCTATCACGCCATCAGTTTCATTATTTTAATTAAACACCTCGTATGTACGCATTCGGAGCCAGCGACGATGTGTTCGGAAATTTGTAGGCACTGGAAACAAAAAAAAAAAATAGCAAATTTTGGGCGGAGTAAGTCACAGCGAGTAGTATAACCTACATAATGGAAGAAAGCAAAAATTGTTCAACATAATCCCGTTGGCAGGTTCCTGTAACAACCTGTGAAAAATTCAGGGCGTTCGTTTTTTAAAGGTTTTTCGTTTTATTGATAAAAAAAAACTTCGAATAGAGTTGCCATGTATAGCGCCATCTTAGACCGATTGTATCACATAATGTTAAGAGAAATGAAATAAGAGTAAAAATACGCAAAAAGTGTTCACAGAAACGAAAAACCATCACTATCGGAGCGCCCGAAAGTGATACAAGAAAATATGTCAAGTCGTTCGGAACGCATTTTTTGAAAACGTTTTCTTTTTGAACTATTGTAATATTATGTCCAACTTAAAAAACAATAAAAAAAAAAAAATTAACCGAGATATTCGGAGCCGAAAACTTTTCGTTTTTGTGCAGTTATTACTCTCGGTTACGATCGGAGGGAGCACTGCCCGAAAAAGTGTGGACAGAAAATTATAAAATAATTAAACATTTTAAAAACAATGCATATTTTTCGACGCTGCACTCGGAACCTAAAATTAAAATCATCATTTACATATTTACATTATTAATAATTTTACAATCTCGAAAACACACACCTTTGCAGCCGCGTTAACGCCGCGATTTTTGCCAATATATCTAGTATTTACAATAAAATATTACGATACCAACGAATATTTTAATACTTAGTGTTGATCTTTTTTACTATGATTATTATTGTTTTTTTTTTTTGCAGGTATATGAATTAGAACGGAGGTTTAAACAACAGAAATACTTGTCGGCGCCCGAACGAGAGCACTTGGCCAGTCTAATCCATTTGACTCCCACGCAGGTGAGAATATTCGCATCTATATAATGTGTATGAATACTATATTTAACTTTTTAACGTCGACCATTTTGCATTACATGAAATGCGCAACTTACACGAATAGTATTATATTTTTTATTTTTTAAAATAAAAAACCCTGCCTACGCGGGCTGATATTTAGTCAAATATGTACCTGGGGGACGATAGGGTCTTAAATTATTATAGCCGTTAACTGGCCGCGGAGAGCCGAGGGACTCGGTGTACAGCAAACAAAATATGTCGAGAGGGCTAAGCCCGGTATAAGCCCAGCTCTCTCATCTCCGCCTAAGTATACATAAAATAACTAAAGGTATTATGATATATATATATATATTTTTGGTATGTTTGCCGATTTGCCAATTCGTATACTCAACGAATCAAAGTCATGTTAAGCATATTCGAATATAATATGCTCCGATACTTTTTTTCAATATACTTTTCGATAAAAATTATACTTATTCTGAACCGAACTTTTTTTTTTATTTTTACTCGCTAACAAATACATTCGTTCCCTAACTTAAAATTCTTAAATGGGTTCTTTTGTATAGCTAAAAAAAAAAAAAAAAAAACGTCTCTACACGTTCGTTTTAAACATTAGATACGTTTGTGGTATTTCTTTTTGCGGATTACAAACATGCTATTTTTTCGGGGGTCAGAAACAGCCTATACCTATATTGTGCTTTTATTTTTTTTTTTTTTTAAATGAATAAACACTCGTACGTGCTTTAAAAGGTATTTGAATATAATTTTTTGACCGTTTTTGGAAAACGGCTTGAAATTTTTACGTTTTTAACCGCTTTTTCGGGTAGCAGCTGATGGCTTCGATCATTACACGTTGAATACCACAGGAAAGTCTAGATTTCGTTGTATATTTTATACCTGAAAGATTTTGTGATATTTTCATCGCTTTCCGAGTTATTAGCCGAGTACGGCAAAAACTGGAACATCGTGATGCCGTGTTAAGAGGTATATGATTTAATAGATGCTACTATACAGAGCCTGTATAGCTTATCATCCGCAGACTGTACGTCACGGCCTACTTAATCTGTGATAAAATTCTTTGATCATTAATTTTTAGGTATAAATTATAAAATAACTGGAAGTGATGGCTGACTGGGGAGGGTCGCAGTTAGGGCTCCATGACGAACACTGATGAGAGCACATAAGCTCATTAATTTTATTTTTTATTTTAATAACACATTACAGGCTCAAAAACAACGAGATATAAATTTGATAGTTACAAAGAAACGTTACACGATAAGATGTATAGAAAATTGTAAAGTCAATCGTACAATCCGGACTCTAGGACAAATCGGGTAGGTACAAAAACGTATGAACGATCACGAAAACTGCCAGACGAAGAAAGAAGGGTCAGTATTGGCCATACGAATAATACGGACGATCGGTGAGTTAAGACAGTGGTTGGAAGAAACGAATGGAATCTAGAAAAGCACGGATGATCATGTGCACTGAAAGAGACTTGAGGGATAGTGAATCGGGACAGTCATTTTTGGAGGGAAGTGAGTTATGTATTATAACTATAATATATAAGAATGATATGTCGACAATCAGCGTGGGCTTTCTGACGATAAAATATTTATACAGTGTACGAGTTCGCTTAGACACACACACACACACACAGTCATGCTTATCGTATTATTATTATAAAGATGAAATAATATTGTGAATTTGTTTTGAGTATTTTTCCAAGAAATATCTCCGGATCCGCCTTAAGTGCCGTTCGTCGCGTTTGGAAATTTTTGGCGATTTATTTCACCGAAATTACTGTAGAAACCCCCGCAGGTGGTGCTGCATTTTCACCACCTGGCCACTCCCTTCGGACGTCCCCGCAGCGCTGCAGACCGTATAATAATATCATATACGATATCATCGAGCTGTTTCGATACGTATGTTTTCGTTCTGTTCGCAACGCTACGCCCTCTTGAAAAAATAATAAATATCCTCCGTTTTCCCTAATCGTGGCACTGCGCGTATTGTAGGATACACCGAGAATGCTCGCAAAAACGTAGTTTCCATCTACATTATTATGAATCCATTTGGTGTCCAGCTGGTTTGAAAACACCGCGATTTTGCGTTAAGTATTCGCGAAATATCTTTTTAATCGCGAATTTTTCGATACTACATAGAGGATATTTCATTACTGCGTGTTGCGTACAGTCGTATCGACGTAGTGACGCGAACAGACTTATCGATCCGCAACAGTTCACTTAGATAGACGACGTGTCGACGATATAATCGCGTTAGTAAAAAATATAAAAAGAATAAAGTATAAATTTCGCGTAAAATAATAGTGTTTATTACGAATTGAAATTGTTACTGGTCGTTTGAAAAAATTTTATATCAGTTATACTCATCACTTATAAGCGTAATCAACTTGGTGCGTGTCGCTGAGTCGCTCGATATTTTTTGCAGTACGAGTATAGTATGCAGCGTTCAAAATTACAACGATTATTTAAAAAAATATTACCATTATGGGGGAGGAAAAAGAATAAAAACTTCGTGTACACGTTACGGTGTTCGAGTTTATCGACTTATGATAAAAATAAAATAAGTTAAAATCATAAGTTTACATTTGGGTACGTCGTGGGTTTCGGGGTTTTTTTGATTGGAGCATTTTAAAAATAGATAAAAAAAAAAAAATTGACGATGCTGTATTAATATTGAAATCCGCAACGAGTGTAAACGTAAATGCGTTTTTTTTTTAACGTTTTTCTTCAAACAAACCATTGAACAACCCTGTTTTCCGAGAGAAATTAAGGACTTTTGCTTAGGTTTCTCTGTAAGCTGTTAGTGATGTTCCCTATATTTTTTTTTTCAAAATTTTAGATTCGGCCGAGAAAGAGGGGGGTGAATAGTCAATGTTTGTATAATGTTTTCTTTAACATCTCCTCGACTGTTCGTCGTAAAATCATCAAAAAAAATACGTTCGAGTCCCTCATAACGAGTACTTGAATCCGGAGAAAATAGAAGGTACGTGACGGACGAGTGATCTTATATGTATGTAAAAAAAAAAACACAAACACATCAAAGCACACAAAAAACATTTCGATTTGTAATTGATGTATATATATTTAATGACTGCAGCGAGAATCGATTTTCGCGCGTATCATATTTTAAGTGGGCGTTTGTCGCGCTGAATATTACGACGCAAATATACGGTTATACGTATCCGATTTTCATTCTACGAAATACGTTTCCGAACTCGTCGTCGTGTCTGCTGTACGTTTTGACGAGACCGTATTTGAAAATATTTCAAAAAGGTGGACAATAATGAAATTATTATATCGAAATTTCGATCAATTTTAAACGGCCATTAAAAATTATGAACGCTCGTTTATTTTTTTTTCCAAAATCACGAAATGCCGATGTTTTCAAAAAAAAAAAAAAAACGTTGCGACGTGATTCAAAAGTTTCTCGGTGTTGTGAAATCACGAGCTTAGAGCCATTTTTCACGAACATCGGAAGAATAATATGAACCGCGGTGGTTTATCGGAAAATCCACGAACCTCACACACCTTTAAACATACGCGCATAACACGCTTTTAGAGACGTAATACGCACATAAAAACGATACTGCGCAGAAACATCTGCAGAACGGTTTCTCTGTGCGCGGCCGGAGGGAATATATTTTTTTTTCCTTCTATTTTTTCGCGGCTCGACGCGAGATTATCGCGGCTTAACCCGTCGGTCCCGGCTTAAAAAAAACGTCGCGCGGTTAATGAGGCTTAAGCGTTTTCCGGGTTCACGCGCGCGCCGCCGCCGCAGTAGCTCGTCCCTGCACAATGCAGCTGGGACCGATTAGTGTATTATAACGAGTACACCGGTGCAGGGCCGTCCCTGCCGCAGTGCCGCGCCCCTATGAGTCTCGCGCCCTCGGCGTTTCGCACCGATATATATATTATGCCACCGGCCGGGGTTCGGGATAAACATTATCACGGTTGAGACTAGGAAAATCTATTTTTATTCCTCAGTAAACGACGGTTGGAACACTCTTCTCATACACCGAACACAATTATTATTTGTGTGGCGCGCGCACAGCGCCGGCCGCACAATCCCCGCGATTTTTTTTTTTTTATTAACATAAAGGCTTCAATTACAGAGATTATTGGCCTATATAATTACAAAACGTTAAATATTTACAATACGAAAGTTGAAATTATCTTATTGCTATAGGAATACAACGTGAATCATTATAATATTTACAGTTTTTTTTATCTAAATCTATTTTTTTGAAAAATTTAAAAATGTTGCCGGAGTTTTGTTGACTGAGGGCTTCTTCGAGTGACCACCTTGGATCATTGAGAAGAAAACGTGCGGTTGAGTATTCGGGGCAATGAGTGATATGGCCTATTCTGGATCTGTTTATAATTATTTGTTCTCGCCTTAATGGATACGCCCATTTGAACACGGTTTTTTTGATGTCTCTGAGTTTGTTGCCGGCATCCCAGTGATTTTGCCATGTTTTAATTATCCGTTTATGGGCTTCATACGTGAGATCTTTATTTGGGATTTTATTTATGATGGTAGAGATTGTGGACGTCATCGCTTCATTCGCCATTTTATCGGCTTTTTCATTCCCGGGGATACCTATGTGGGACCCACATAAACTTAATTTTGTTTTTTGATGAGAAAATAAGGTCTTTTGTAAGTTGGATTACTTCGTTTCGGGGGTGGTGATCTCGCAGTGAGACCAGGGTGCTGAGAGAGTCACTTATTATAAGAGTGTGCTTATAGCCTGATTGGATGGTGGATTGGACTGCCGTGTATAACGCATACGCTTCCGCTGTGAAGATGCTGGAGAAATACGGAAGTTGGAAAGTTCTAACCCGAGGGCCCGCGTTTTTGTCGCATGCAAAATACAAAAGGATATCACGATTTATGCACAACGATACTCGCGAGTAGACAATAGCTGATAACACGTTTGATTACCCGCGAAAAATGAAAATCCCAAGCTGTTCCTATTCTGCTGTTCTTGTACCGCGGGGTATACAATAAGACTGGTATTGAAAAAGTTTCGTTCGACGTTAAATTTTCACCAGGATGCGGCTCGCTCAGAACCGTGTATTTTCGAAGGCAACGACGTTTCGTCGTGAGTGATCCCGGAGGTTTTTTTTTGGTTTTTTTTATGGTTTTTCGGCCACACAACATCCGAAACGACGATCGGAAGCGGCTGAACAACTTTTACACGATGTTATTCGAAATAGGTAGGTGGGTGGGTAGCAACGGGTTTCAGGTGAACTTTCGCGGCGAGCACGACTCCCGAAACCCGCGGCCGAGGCGTCGACTCCGGAAAAGTACGCGCCGCGACCCTGCAGGATAGCGATCCCCGGATTTTTTTTTTTTCCTTCTTTTAGGGGGGCGCACAAAAGCGCTATTGTTCTCGTCGCACTGCGGAGCAGCGGGCAGAAGAACGGCGTCACACGATAATAATGTATTAAATATATATTGCGTACCCTCCGAAAAACCTCGTAGACCTCGGAGTGGTCTGGAGTGCTGCGTCATATCACATCGGGGCGCACCATCCACTCGAGATGATCGCGCGACAGAACAATGGCCGACAGGCTGCGCCGGCCGGTACGGTACGCGCGCTGCCGCTTGCACGGCGCCAGATGTTGCGGCGAAAATGGAGACTCCCCCCCACGCCACCCGTTCGAAACGCAACAATAATAGTGCGTTTTATAATCGCCGGGACTACCGGTCTTTATATTTACATTTTTTTTTTTTTCTCCTTTCTGTGTACACACGCGATCGCGCAGTTTTTGATTTTTTTTTTATATTGTTCGCGCCACCACCCTCAGCGCGTCCACAAAATGTCGGACGATAACAATAATCGAATATATTACACACACACACACATTTCATAGCCGAGAGTGTTATTATTTCGTCGTGTCCGCACGATACGTGTATTACAACAGCGCGGCGTGCGCGTGTGGGACGAACGTTACGCGTTTTTCGCCGCCGCGCGGTACGTAGGTACGCGCGAAAAAGCGTCCACCGAACTTTGTTTATTTTTTCCGCCCCGTCGTCTGCCCGGCGAAACGGCCGCGGTCGGTGGACAGCTGCAGCAGTCTCCGTCGACAAACCAGTCGAACACCCGACGTGTGCAGCGCGACGTTTTTGGCGAAAAGTTTTCCGTTCCGCGCCGTTTGCGCGCGGCGTGTACCTGCTAGAAAACCGAGCGAGATTTCCGGAAAAAAAAAAGAAAGTTTCGTTTTACAAGCGCTTTTATTTCGCGAAGAGCTCACGTCATAAACCCGAGAAAAGAATCCGTAGAAAAAGTCGGTAGTACATACCCCGATGAGTTGTGTACCACATAATGAAATCAGGACCGCCGTTTCACCAGTCCTGTTACCAATACGGTAGTGCTGATTATGTCAGAGAAACCGATGAACACTACGACATCATTGAACCGATAGGAGGCGAGACAAACTTCGGGAATATTCCGCAGGTGTTGCCGGCCTAGCAATCACGAGACGGATTAAAACACTTTGTTGTGTCGAGTGGAGAAAGCATACAGCACTGAGAGTTGGACTTCGTGTCAAGACGGGGATTCGCAGGGAGGCGAAACACGATTATACTCTATCTCAATGTCAATAACCGAAATTTCAAAAGAACCTAACTCAAGTATGCCTGTGCAGTACGGGGTCTAAAATCTGTCGGAAAGAAATGAGATCGAAAAAAAAAAAAAGATACGAGAATTTAGTCGGGAAATAAATTTAAGCGTTAGGAGGAGACTGGGGAGACTCATACAGGCGTCGGAATACTGCGGGTGGCAAGGACGTGTGTCGGAATGGCCCTGGTGGCCGAGTATACCGGGGAAGAAACAGATATTCAATTTTTTTTGACACCATTTTTGTGCAGTTTTTTATTTTTTTTGAATACCCGTACCCTTCCGGCTGATCGCGGACGACGATTTTTCGTTTTTAAGTCCAAAAACGACGGACCGATGCGGCGTTTTACAAACGCGGATCGTAGCGGGAAATGAGAATATACTCAATATTTGTAGCGCGTAATACGAAAAAATACTAAATATACATTACGTTATAACACGTTTTGTAAAACGCATATAACAATATTACGACAACAACGTAAGTGTGCCTATAAAAGTATTTTTTTTATGCACTCCGCGAGTCTCGTGTACGGAAGCTGAGAGGTACCTACGCTTTTGAAAAGTGAAGTGAACCTTTGCAGGAATAAAACAGGAAAACCTACCGTTTTAATAATAAAATATAGTATGTACATAGCTGCAGGTTCGTTCGTCGCGGTCAAAGGATAGTGTCCGCGGCGATCAGAGCTTTTTTAAAAACACCCCTTCAATTTTATGCTTCCGCTTTGCTGTCGATTCTGTCTGCGTACACCTATCATCTTTTGACCGGCGAACGTACCGCGGCTGATCATCGAACTGGCCGCGAATTCCGTTAGCAACGGGTCATATTTCTGGCATAAATAAGTTGACCGCGGATTTTCATACCAGGTATACAACGCTTTTTATGCGAGAAATAAGATCCAGATGCTCCACGCCGTGCTCGTATGTACGGAAAACGGCTTGTCGATTTTTCGATTCATGCGAAAAAGAACCCGCGATTTCAGGAAGTTTTTTTTTCGTTGAATTTTCTCGAAATTAAATCAAAACGACCCTTTTTGGCGCGAACCAAACCATGTATTATTACACGGGAGTAGACCTGCGTCAGGCTCTTGAGCTACGACCCCCGGCTGGCGGTCTCGACCTGCGATATCAGAATCTAAAGGGTATTTTATGTAGTTTTTACTCGCGAGAAATTGTGGTAGCTACTTTCAAAAAAGTGCAGACGTCGAGCTACTAAACGGATACGTTTTCATATTTATACAATGATAACATTTAACACGTTGTTCTTTTTCGTTTCGATACCAAAGCATTATATAAGTGGATTGATTTTTACGATCGAATGTTTCAGGTGAAAATTTGGTTTCAGAACCACAGGTACAAGTGTAAACGTCAGGCGAAGGAAAAAGCTATGGCCGAACAGAACGCCCAAAATCAGGTGAGATAGCGTTTTATTTTTTCTATCTGTAATCCAAAACGAATAGTTCACGCGATAGTATAAGTAGGTACTCGCAATAGTATACATGTTAAACACAAGATAAACGAGGGTTTTAAAAAAAATGAAATACTAACCAATTTTAAAAAAAAAATAACCGGGATTACCCTAGGTCGCGTGGGTAGTATGACGGGGTAGCGACCACGCTTTGGGTGGGTCACTAGTTTAGAAGTTGTGGTTTACACGCATTATTTTATAACCGAAAGCGACGATAAATCATTGCTTTCGAAAAAACGATTCTGAGCGGGCTCAGCTGTCAAGTAAACATCCTGGTGAAACACAAATTTAACGACAAGTATTGGATGAAAATTTTTTTGTACTCAGTACGAGGATAAATTTTTGTTAAAAATCTCAAGAATGATCATTTTCGAAATTGCGGAGAAATAACTGTACGCGATTTTTATGAAATCCAACATCTCGTTAAAAATCTTGAGACCAATATCGGTAGACCAAAAAGTTGTGCGATTTTCAAAAATTTTTGGTATTCATTTAGAGAACTGATGTTGCGTTCGAATTTCAAGTCGAAAAACCCAAAATAATAAATTCGTTTATTTATGAAAAACCTCGCATTCCAAAAACGGCTATAAACAGCCTAAGATTAAACGCAACTTTTTGAACATTTTTTTATTGAAGTTGCGTATACCGTCTAAAATTTCAAACTCCACGATGATTTTTTTCGAAATTATCGAGAGAAATAATACTGAAGGTACGCGTTATTGGCGAAATGCCGTTTTTAGCGGTTCTTTGCAATTTTTCGGCGTTTTTCCCCGTCGCGTTGACAAACTTTTTTGAGAAAATCAAAAAATTACCTCTCTATACGAAGCACGGCCATTTCTCGATCCGATTCGCTAAAAGAGTGTGTAGAAATCGGTGCACTCTCTCTGGTAGAAACGTTGTTGACAGTATCAAAACAGAAAATAGAAGTCTTTGTAAAACCACAAATACAGACGCTCAGAATCAAAATATCGCATACTTTATACGGAAACCCCCAAAAAAAAAAAAAATAAAAAAAATAACCGCAAACGCGTAACGCTAATACATATTGTGTTGTAATGATGTTCGCAGGCTCAGAGCTCGCCGCGACGTGTGGCCGTGCCCGTCCTGGTGAAAGACGGCAAACCGTGTTCCGGCACTTCGGACGCGTCCGTCCAGCAGTCATTGCCGGGCGGCGGCGGCGGCGGCGTCGGCGGCAACAACGGCTGCGGCAACGGCCACAGCCCGGCCATGCACCACGGCGGCCACGTGCCCGTTCATCCCCATCACCACGGTGGCGGCCACCACCATCACCACCATCACGGGTCGCCCAACGTGGGCCATCACCAGCAACATCACCAGCCGCCGCAGCACCAGCTGTTGGCCAACACCGCGATGGCGTACCCGAGACAGAACGTTGGTAGCCAGCACCATCACCAGCAGCAGAACATGTCGTACCTGTCCATCCAGGGACGCGCCTGGTGAACCGCGAAGTTTTATAATTTAATTTTTCATATAGATACACGCAGGATTATTTTAAACCAATTTTGTTTTTCAAAATTTCGAATTTATCGTCGATTGTTTTTTTTTTTTTTTCTGTGAAAAATAGTAAATAAACTACGCGGCGTTTCCGTGATGAGAACCGAACCCTTTATATTTGAAAAAAAAAAATAACAACTGCATTCGCACTTGTACACAAAATGACCGGTTACAGAAGTCATTCGGAGTCTATTGTTTTGATAAAAAAAAAAAATAAAATCATAAAGGTCCATCCTACAGGTTTGGACGTTAAGCTGATGGCGGGGAACATTTTTTTTATGTTTCACGTAGTTTCAACCGTACAGTGTATAATGTTGTATAGGATTCCCGAGATCGACTCTTCCGTTTTGTACATTTTAGTTTTTTTTTTTTATGACGTAATATAATTTCCTTAATGTTATAACACATATTATAATATGATCTTAACGTTCTACCTCTGAGTTATTCGTATAGCTGTATCGTTATTAAACACACGCATATATATTTGAATAAACGTAAAATAACCGCGGTAAAGTCAATGAACTACTTAAATATTATTACGTCGTACATTAGGAATTCGTAACTACGAATAGAAATATACTTGTAAGACTCTTAGATTGAATAAAAAAAAGACTGTTCAATGTACATATGGATACACCTGTTACGTAGTGGTTATGGGTAAGAGGATTATCATTGACATAAGTTAGGGTTTTTTTCTGTTAGTACTGTTCGTACGAACCGTTGTATAAACACGCAGCTCTCGTTTTGTTTCCGGACCAATCCAAATATAATAATAATAATAATAATAATAGTTTGACGTATGAACATAAAACGGATTGTTCGGAACGTGCACAAGTAAAAACCTCTGATTATACCACGGTACCTACCTACATTTTTGCACATTTTGCCCATCGTCGAACAGTTTAATTTTAACGAGAAAAAATATTAGACGCGGCTGTTGTATTTTTTTTGGAACCTGAACGCGAAAACGATATCATCCTAATTGCTCGTTGTCGGTCTTGTGTCTTGTATTTCAGGTGAAACACCGTGGAACAAACTAATCAATATACTTAACGTGTGTGTATTTTTTTTTTTTTTTCGTGTTTTCAACGGTCACACAGTAGGCACTGTAGTAGGTAGGTAATTTATATGCAGTATAACATTTATGTTTGTATACGATATCAAAATTTGAGTGTACAAAACCGTTTTGTAATAGTTCACGTAGTTGTGTATTAAAATTACGAACTAGACGGTGTATATTGCGCAGTGCCTGGATAAAATGTGACACCGCGGTCTAATCGAATTTATGTCAACGCGTGTACCCAACCTGTATTGCGAACCCAGTTGCCAAAAAAATAAACGCTCGTGGATGGTTCGAATGTCCCGTGTGTAAGATGGGTGTACGCCAGTATGTGACGAGAACGAATCTTGATGCGAAACCGTCGTTTTTTTCGTGGAAAAAGTGTATGAAACGGATATAATAACCGTTGTTTTTCACGGGGGAAAAAAAGTAAAAAAATTTCACCCGCGTTTTTAATGTTGGCGACGAGCGGGTACTCCACGCAATATATATAGGTAAACGAGCGTACCCTACGTTGTATATTATTATCGTGTCGATTGTACAAAATGAAACCAGTTTTCGAAACGTCGTCGTATCGCGATTGCGTCGTGTAAACTGCGTGTATAGTAATAATATGTTGTAAAAAAAAAAATTATCGTTTTGTATCATTGTAATAGGTACTGTTGTACGAACGTTTAGCGTGTAAAATCAATTGATTTCATTACACGTATCTATTTTCGTGATTATTATAGAAAAAAGTGTGTCGAATACGTTTACAGCCATTAGCCATCGTAATACAATATTTTATCGCGCAAAACGTTTGTTTCGTACCTGCACGTAACGTTTCACGTGATGTTTACTCGAAGTACAGCGTCGATTATACTGCGTTTTACGTTCGATGTACGTTAATTATATATTGACCCAAACTCGCGTGTACAACGCGATATTATAATGACTCGTACAACGATACTATGTGAAAATATTCTGCACTTTTCCCCGATATTGATTTTTGTAAAAAAAAAAAGATAGTAAAATGTAGCTGTGTTATTACTTTTTTTTTGTAAAATACGTAAAACTGTCCGAAATAAAAACAAATATAGTGAACAACACGTGGTGTTATTTATTTATTTATTTTTTATGATTCGACGATATGTATGTTTTAAACTCCAGGTGCTAGGGGATACTACGATGCCGGATCGTTATTTTTTTTTT